>LPNX011095629.1:182770-204626 GCA_001517045.1 Pseudotsuga menziesii | reverse complement strand
TACTAAAGGCCTACTATAATTTTTACAAACGACAGGGTAAGTTGTTAAAATTAAAAACTATATACCTTTATAGGAAATACTTTAATTAAAATATGTCCAACATACTTTTCGACAGAGTTAGGAGAAACCATGTTTACAAGTAAAACAATAACCATTATAATATCTCTTTGCAATAACTGACGAATTCCCAAATTTAAACATTAATATAATGATATAGATATGGACCCAGTTCTTTAACTGTTAGGTCATGGGTTCAAAACCGCAAGGGTGTTTTCCTTATAAATGTTTTATTTTAAACAAATCTAAACGATAAACATACAAGTAAACTTCAATGATTACAATTTACACATTCTACAGAAACATAGAAGTTTCACGACTCAAACCAATTTATATATAAGAGTCAAAGTTTAAATGTTAACATATCTACAATAACGATGTAAGAACACAGTGACCTCACGACCCTAAATCTTCAAATCTTAAAATATAGTAAATACCCCAAAGGGAACCAAAACATTAAATCAAGAGTTCGAATCCCATAAGGGAAAGTACGTCAGCAAGTATTCAACCTTTTACCAAGTAAGCTGTAGCTTAATCATCAGTCGTATTTCTCTTATGAACTAACCCAAAATCCATTTAAATATATATAAAATTACAGGAAGTTATCTAGAACTTTGATGAAAGCAAATTACCAGAAGTATTCAACATAACCTACATATACCAAATATCTTATTTACAGAGTAAACACTACAGAACAATGAATCTGAAGGTGAAATGGCCTTACGACCCTAAACTAATTCTAAAAATAGAACTTACGGAAATAAACTTACAATGTGGGAAATATAATCAAGGAACAACACAATATACCTAGAACAAAGTTATCACATTACAAAAAAATGAAGTTTGTAGGTCTTTAAACCCTAAAAAAATTGTTACCATTTGGTCAATTATGTCTAAATCAGGAGTCCTTTTAGTCTATATTTAGTCACTAGCACCATTGGGTCCACTTGTCCTAATTGGTTGACATGTACCGGTTACTAGAGTGTGGGAAACACTAATTGAGGCTAACTTCCACTGAATGCACTTGCATGCATAAGTTTAGGAGCATCCTAGATCAATACCTACAATTTAGGAGCCATTGGGCGTGCCGGCACCAACCTCCTTCAGTTGAGTTCAGTTCGTGACTAGTCAAGCTCAGTTAGGAGTTAGTTACATTTAGTTCTAGCCTGTTACATTCAGTTCTATTCAGTTAGCACTAGCTATGCATGACATCATGTGGGTGAGGCGCATTTACTCACCTACCACAGTGATTTATCCTTGTTAACTGATAAATAGACTGAATTAGACACTTGAGTTGGGTTGTTGAACTTCGATAGTGATTTAGACAAGTTCAGTTAGCCATGCAGTCAAGTAGAGCCAAACCAATTCGAATTTCCTCACATGGATTCAAATTGCATGATGCTATTTAGCCATTGCACTACATTGTAACAATTATCCAATTACTTTTGGTTAATGAAAGCATTCGCAGTTGCAAGACATTTTTGGACTGTTTCATTCTTCAATTTCTGAATAAAATTGTATGATCTATCTTATGAGTTGTGTGTTGGTCCACAGATTTATGTGCTCAATTTAATATGGTATCAGAGCCTCGACAGGACAAGGAACTTCTCCTACTACAGATTCATACTTGGATCAAATTTTTTTTTGAGGAAAATTGCTCATTCCAGCACTGCACCGGAAGCAGAGAATTTACCACATAAATCCTAAGTAAAGGAATTGTTGATCAAGCTTGCTTGATTAACTAATATGGGTGTAAAAAAAATTCCAAAAGTGTAGGTTGTCGACCTTACTTTGTCTGTTTGATTGTGTGATTCACAGGTTTTTCAGTCTCCTTCATTGCATTTACTACGGCAGCTCAGTCTCCTTCACTGCATTTGATACAGAAGCGCAATGGCCCATCCAATAGAGCTTCTCACTCCTTTCAACTACCACTAGTGGAAGGAGGACATGGAGATGCAGCTTTGCTCCAAAAGACTCTTCAGATTCATAATCGAGACAGAGGCAGATCCGGTTCATTATGTTGACAAAGAAAAATACCGGAATAGGATTGATGAAGCATATTTATGCTTGTGCCTCTCAATATCTAGAGAATTTCTTTTCCACATCAATGGATTGAAGACTCCCAAGGAGGTTTGGGATAAGCTTGCTTCCTTGTTTGATAGGCAGGATGACCCGAGGATCTATCAGCTAGGGAATGAGCTGATTTCTCTTCATCCAGCCAACTTTGAAGCTCTGAATGATTTATTCACCAAATTCAAGCACCCCGTGTTCTAGTTGAAGATGTGAAAGGTTGAGAAGGAGGATGATCTATTCATCCTTTCTATCCTCTCAAAACTTGGTGCAGACTACTCAGTCTTTGTATCAACCTTTCATTTAGGGAAGCTCACTACTCCAAATTGGAAGATGCCTACTCTTAATGCATTCATTGAATCTCTCACCGATGAGCATGACAAGTTGATACAAATGGGGATCATCCGATCTTCCAAATATCAAGCATTGGTTTCTGGAGGACCTAAGGCTATGAATGGTAAGGGGAAGCCTCCTATCGAGAGCAGTCAGATTAGTCATCCGGTTCAACGAGACGCAAGAAGAATGGAAAAGGAAAGACTCTTTGTTCTTACTGTGGAAGGGGCTTTCATCCAGAAATCTCCTGTATGAGAAGAACAATTGATGAAATAGCTCCTCTTCTAGAAGGGATGACCATAGAGAAGAAACTGAAGAACATGATGAGAGATGCCATGCACTGAAGGCTAGTTGTTAAACAACACATGCCTTCCTCATTGATTCAGGAGCTTCCAATCATATGGTTGCATCTATAGAATCATTCTATTCCTTATAGTCTTCCGATGGCCCTAGTAATTAGATGGGTAATAACAGTCAAATTCGAGCCAAAGGGAAGGGTTCTATCAAGCTTGAACATGGAAAGTTCAAAGATGTGCTTTATGTGCCCTCCTTAGCTGTAAATATGTTATCTGTATACCAGATGACTCACACTGGCCCTCCAAAGATAATGATATTTGGTCCTGACTCAGTGGAGATCACATATATCTCTACTGGGAACATCATAGTGAAGGGTGATGTAAATCATGCCTCCAAGGCATATGAGTTATCACACTTCCTGCCATTTTCAGAACCAGTGCACTCTCAGCCACCACTTGAAAGGGGAGGTAAAAACATTCCATCTACTTCTTTTGTAGTTTCCACTAGTATTGCAGAACTAGTTGTATCAGTTTTTGAGATTGAGATTCAGGGTGATTCAGATCCATATCTAGTCCCTACTCCCAAGCGAGAAGATAGGAAGATGACTGGAAATCCATCTGACACACATAAGACAAAGAACCTTGTGCAATGTCATGCAATCTCACCTCCTTCAGAGATATGCAACAAACTCCTTGTGAGATGCTACATGGAAAGGTATGATCAGCTACAAAAGGATAGAGTGGATCATACACCTATTTATCCAAAAAGGGGCAAAGGTTACATTCCTCCTTCCTTCCATTGGGTCCACTTGGCCTAACTGGGCCACATGTACGAGTTACTAGATTGTGGGGAACACTAATTGAGAATAATTACCACTGCTTGCACTTGCATGCATCATTTTAGGAGCCTCCTAGATCACTCCCTACAATTTAGGAGCCACTGGGAGTGTCGACACCAACCTCCTTCATTTGAGTTTAGTTGGTGACTAGTCAAGCTCAGTCAGGAGTCAGTTACATTCAGTTCTAGTATGTTACACTCAGTTCTATTCAGTTAGTGCTTAGCTATACATGGCTGCATGTGGGTGAGGCACATTTACTCAGCTACCACAGTTAGTTAGACTAGTTAACTGATAAGTAAGACTGAATTAGACACTTGAGTTGGGTTGTTGAACTCCGATAGTGATTTAGACAAGTTCAGTTAGCCATGCAGTCAAGTAGAGTCAAACCAATTTGAATTTCCTCACATGGATTTGAATTGCATGAGGCTATTTAGCCATTGTACTACATTGTAACAATTATCCAATTAATTTTGATTAATGAAAGCTTTCACAGTTTCAAGCCATTTTGCACTGTTTCATTCTTCACTTTCTGAGTAAACTTGTCTGATCTATTTTGTGAGTTGTGTGTTGCTCCACAGATCTATGTGCTCAATTTAATACTTAGACCCTGGAAAAATTGGTACCATTTAAACTTGAACATTTGTTTACAAAGCTCTGTAGGAGCTCGAATCCACATTACAGATAAACAATACATACTTTCCCCTTAAGACTCAATGGTCTAAAGGGATGTTTTTTTATAAACAACTGAAAAATGCCATAGGGCCAAAACACTAGAGGGTTTACCATTTTTTTTCAATAGAAGGAAACACATAAACGACTCCAACCCATGAGAAATTTGGCCTAGACTTAGATCCACAGATCCACAGAGCCACAAGGAGCAAGGGTTGTGGGGTATCAGGTTTTATTAGACGATGCACCTGGTTCGCACGAGTGCTAAATTTTGAAGGAGCTTGCAGGTGAGATTATCCCCTTTTTGAGCTAAAGGGATAGAAAAGGGGATAGGTGAAATTAAAGAGAAAATCCCAAAAACGTAATGAGGTTCTGCAAACTCTTAAAATAGATGATGCGTGCGCGCAACAGAAGCTGATCAACGATGGGGGAATTTTCTCGAAGGAGAAGATGCGTTGTCCATAATACTGTGGAGGATCATGGATTACGTTCCTCCCCTCAAACATGGACGACTGAGATTCATAGATGCTTGTGATATACGGTGGAAGCAAGCCTCCCGACGGAAACGTACGCGATGGTTAGCAAGATGGAGCACAATGAAAGGTTGGTAGGACCCACACGTTTGAACAACCAAGATCCACGAGCATGCCTAATCTACGGTGGGAGCAGGTTTCACAAGGGGAACGTGCACGATAATTATTATAAGAAGCCACTGCAAATTATTCAGGGGCTCCGCACCTCGCAATGACGAAGATCTGATGTGGTCCAAATCAATGGTTCATGATTACTTTGCTGACAAAAGGAGCACATGGTTTAACTAGAAGACCGGCTGTGAAATCCGTTAAGCCCCATAGTTTGGGAGGGGCATATTTATCTAGGATCTAATAAACAGTCCCCATAGATTTGGTTATGGAAAGATGCAAGGGAGTTAACAAGGGGAATGATCACGAAATTGCATGAAGTAATGAATCATGCGACGAATGACCTCTGGTGGAGAGGTATTCTATGGCTAAGATGGATTTCACATAGTGCAAGGGAACATGATCCGCCAAGATGCGAAGCACAGTTAGAGCATGAACAAGATGCAATGTTACAGGTTGTGTCTGGGAAATAGAGTAGTTAGAGTTTTTCCAAAAATGTCATTTTCAGGCAAGAAATTATGCTTCACAGACGTCGAATTTCCATTTTTGACCCACCGTGTCGGAGATCCTTCATTCCTTGTAATAGAAAAAAAATCATAGTGAATTTTCCACATTAGGAGTTTGTTAGAATTAGAGTGATGACTTGGGATTTGATTCCCAAAATTTGTAACAGAATTAAGCTTTGTTTTGAGGTTGGTCTCAGGAGCCATAGCACTATAAATATGTCCCCAATTGATGAGGAAAGGGTTGGAACTTTCATTCAAAAAGCATTCTGCTCTTGTTTTTGTCTTTGTAGCTTTTTTGAAAGTGTTAATGAGAAACATTCTCCTGCGTTTTTGAGATTCATCAAGGTGTTTTACATTCAGTCTATTTTTCCTGTTTTTTCATTATTCAATTTTGTGTTTTTTTCTGCTAAGGTTCTCTAGTTGCATATGATGAATTCGTTTCATTAAATGCTCCTTGTATCAGACGTTGCATTTGTGATATGTTTCTGGTAAATGTTTTGGAATTCATCTCCTATTCTCCATATTAGTTACTAGCCTCTATTGTTTATTCAACTAAAGGTGGTGCAAGAGATTCATCCACAGATAGGTGCCTCTTTATTCACTAGGCATCTTACCCTTTCACTCTTATCACCCTTTCAATATACTTGACTGTTTGCGACACTTACTTTGCCTCAGAATACAAAGGAAATTCCCTTTCTCATTTTTCTATAATACCCTTGATTGATTTAGGTTTTGAATCCATTGCCCAATGATTTTTCTATCTATCTGTTCTATGGTATTTTAAAATCTATCAGCAACCAGTCATTATCAGAAATATGGCCTTCTGCTTGCTTGTTTAAAGCCAAAAGTATATGTGAATGTGTTCCCGTGACAAGAGAGAGCTCTCTCCGACTCTATTGGCTAGAATGCACTATAAAGGTTGGTTGAAATGGTTACCCCTGTGACTTCCCACTGCAACCATAGTAAAATTACAGGGTGCTAACATCTTGGTATTGTTGCCAGGCAGCCTAATTGCTATTATATCCTCAAGAAGAATGACACCTTTTTAGTTCTATGACTTGGTTGAGCAACCGGGCCTAGACATAGAATTGGTTGTGCATGCTCTAGAGACTCCACAAAAACTTTTGAAGGCGATTCCACTAGGAAATATTGGTGGTTAGAAGAACCCACACGAGGAGAAATCCTGACGCAGTGTCCTTTCAAGAAGTCTTCGATCTAAATTTTTTGATTCGACGAGCCAATAGGCTGCAATTGTTAGTCAGAAATAGTTCATTTCCTGTTGAAGGTGCCATATTTGTTTGTGATACATCTGAACGCTACAATGAGGAGCCGAGATTAACCTACCATAGGACTAAATATAAGTCTAGACTCTCTGACCTAGTTGTTGAATTCTCTGCATTTGATTTTCCTCACATTTCTTGGTCACCCCTAACCTTAGAGCCTCTAGAAGAGGATTTCCAAAATTTTCCTGACCCAGAGTGCCTTGCACTCATTTATGAGTTAATCCTTCTAAATCCTGCTGTCATAAGGAAATATGATACCACACCTTTGTCTCCTACTGCTTTGAAGCCAAGCCAACCTTCATCTTCTAGCTTCATTACTCCTCACGTTCCTATTGCTCCTCATGGCTTAACGAGTTCCTTCACGTCAGTTTTAGTCCCCCTTGTAAGCCCCGTTGTGCCTCCAAGAATGGAAAACTGATTTGCTCCTATACTCCGGCCCACAACACTTCACGAACTTCCTCTGGGATACTCCACAAGGCTCAGCCAGTTCAATGGAGAAAGGGGGTATTCGGCTGAGGAACACCTAGGATGGTTCTTAGACTCGGTAGACCTAGAAGAAGTAGATCATGACGATGTTAATGTCAGGTTATTCACTCAAACCCTTGCTGGAGAAGCAAGAAAGTGGTACAAAAACCTCGTGGATGACTCTATTCAGAGTTATCAGGAATTTGAGGACGCTTTTAAGGACAAATGAGAAGACCAGAAGAACCCTACACAATATCTCTTCCAATATCATTCCTTGAGAAGGAGGGAGAGCGAGTCTATCTAAGAGTTTTCAGATAGGTTCATGAAAGTATACAATTCCATCCCTTCCCAATTCAAACCTCCTATTGGCTCCACCCAACTTCAATACGCAGAAGCTTTCGATGGTGAATTATCCTTGTGGTTAAGTAAAAGAAGACTAGCCTCCTTGGAAACCATGATGAAAGACACTATAGAGGTGGAGGTAAACTTGATTTCCACAAGAAAGAAGAAAAGACATTAAGGGGAATGGATAAGAGAGGAAGAATAACACAAGAAGGAAAAATAAACCGAACAACCCTCTACCTCTAGCTCACAAGAGGCCAGGATTGACACAATGTTGAGAACCATGGAAAGGATGATGGAAAGGCTCTCTGTAGATGGCAGACCACCTCCCAGAGAAAATCAAGAACAACAAAGTAGGAATCATAATTCCTGAAGGCCCCAAGTCATCCATAATAGGAAAAGAAACCCTCTTGATCCCCTTGTTAGACCTCCATTTCAAGAGAATTTCGTGGATCAAGATGGGGAACATCAAGATAAAGAAGAAATCCATCAGTTAGACACTGACTCTCCCACCACCTTCCTCACCAAACAAGAACACGCCAATGCTTGTCTAGAGAGGGGAGAGATACCTCCTGATAGGACAGATGATTTCAAGAGAGGGTACCAGCTTGTCGTCCTAGACGCGTAGAGACAAATCAAATTGAGGAACATAGATGTCACTGTCATGAAGAATAAAGAAACAGGGAGGAAAGCTTCCACCAACAAGCCTAAAAATGACGCACCTCCAGAGATAACCCCAAGAATGTTCCATATCCCAAAGGGAAGGAACAAAGAGAAGACAATGCCAGGAGCTCCGATCAGGGATAGAATTATTTCAGTATGGATGCTGAAATTGCAAAGATAAAAATATCTGTCCCCCTCACTAAACTGTTGAAAAATTCAGAATATGATTCTAAAATTTCCACGGTGTTAAAAAATCCTAGATAAATATCTTCCATATCTGATAGCCCAAATCTACAATATGATAGGCCCACTATCCTGTTTGGCCCCCATGTAGATGAACCCTCCGATGAAGAAGTCCCCCCTTTCTATGTTAGCCTGAACATACATAATACCATCCTACATAACACCATGCTTGATTCAAGAGCCTCCCACAATATGATGCCCAGGAAAATCATGGATGAACCAGGATTGGAAGTGGCTAGAACCTACAAAGATCGTTTCTCTTTTTATTCTAATAAAGTTAAGTGCCTGGTCCTGATCAAAGACTTGGTCATCTCTTTGGCTCAGATCCCTTCCAAAACCCTGGTCATGGATGTGGTGGTGAATGACATTCCCCCGAAGTTTGGAATGTTGTTGTCAAAATCGTGGGAATCCAAGCTCAAAGGTGCCCTCCGAATGGATATGTCATATGCCACTATCCTTGTCTTTGGGATACAAATAAGGCTATTAAGAGAAAAAAAATTGGTGTATATGGTAACCAACACTGAAAGGCCACAAAATCACCCCATATATTCGTTGGACATAGAGATGGGATCTTCTATCTTCTTTACGGAAGGAGATCAAGGTAGGTGTTGTTTCTAGAATGCGGCCTTCGTACTTACTTAGGAAGAGCTAGAAGAGGTGTGGGATGTGAGTTTCGACGTGTCAATGCGCAGAGAAGGGGCAGGAGTTGGAGTATGGGTGAAACCCCTAGAAGTGCAAGCTTTAACTTATTCTTACAAGCTCTCTTTTGACTGTACGAACAATTAAGCGAAATACGAGGCTGTGATATTAGCAATTTTGACCTTGAAGGAACTCCAAGTCAAGAGGGTGGTGTTGAATGGGGACTTTGAGCTAGTAATTAAGCAAATTATGGGTGAGTATCAGGAAATACATCCAAGGATGAGAATCTACCAAGATGTTTCTTAGGACCTCATAATGCTTCAAAGAATGCAGTTTCAATATGGTCCCTAGAGTGCAGAATTACGTGGATGATTCCTTGGCCACTTCAATAGCATCTTTTAGGGTCCCTATGTACCCTATAGGGAGATATGCAATTGAATTGAGGAATAGACCCTCAGTCCCAGATAATGTCAAGACTTGGCAGGTCTTTGAGGATGATAAGCAGATCCATGATTTCCTCACTCTCACTAGGGAATTTGAGGGACTGGTTGTTGATGAAGAAAATGAACTTCAAGAGGGTGCGCCTCCCATGCATGGGGACNCAATACCTGCAATATATTGGTTCAATTTTTTATAATTTTAAAACCCACAATATGAACTAACGTGATAGGATATTGGTCAACAAGTGAAGCCCCCGTGCTCCCACGTAAGAATCCTTGCAAATCCAGACCGCAGATTTCAAAGAATTAATCCTAGAAGAGGAGGATTCCGTTTTTGATAGAAGCAAAGAGGATGAACATGAAAAGGTTAGGGAGCCTGGATTGCGATTTTGAAGTCCAACAAGGATATGAGAATAACCTCTATGGCAAGGAGATTTTGCAGCTGAAGGGTAATTCCATCCCCAGAGGTCTGGTCCCTCTAGAGAAACTCTTTGATCCTAATGATGTAGCTAGAGAACCTCAACTGGTCCCAAGCTGTGAAGATGTTGAGGAGGTCAATATTGGGATAGAAGAGAAGCCTAGGATCATCAAAATAATGAGCACCCTCTCACCTGAAGTGAAAAAAAGATACGTCTTGCTGATGAAGGAATATTTGGATGTGTTTGCTTGGAGTTACAAGGACCTTAAATATTACCACACCAGCATCATCCAACATACCATACCAATGAAGAAGGACGATATGTCGTTCAAACATAAGCTTAGGAGGATGAATCCCAAGCTGCTGCCCCTGGTAGGAAGGGAGATCAACAAGTTGTTTGAGGCCAAAATCATTGTGGCCCTCATATTCTCACATTGGGTGGAAAATATGGTCCATGTTAGAAAGAAGAACGGGGAAATAAGAATCTGTATTGAATTTAGAGACTTAAACTGAGTTTCCCTAAAGGATCATTATCCCCTCCCCAAAATTGACCATATCTTACAAAGAGCAGTGGGTTCACAGAGGATCTCCACGCTGGATGGTTTCTCAGGTTATAACCAGATTGTTGTACATTCGGAGGACCAAGAGAAGACAAAATTCACCACCCCTTAGGGCACCTTCATGTAGGCTAACATTCTATTTGTACTGATGAATGCAGGTGCAACATTCCAGAAATCCATGGACATAATATTCACCGATGAAAAATACAAAATTTTGGTCATCTATCTAGATGATATCATTCTTTTCTCCATGTCTGAAGAAGAACATGTCGCCCACCTGTTGAAAACGTTCAAGAAATTCAAGAAGTTTGGCATCTCCCTGAATCCTAATAAGTCGTTCTTTTCTATGAAATAAGGGAAGCTGGTGGGGCATATAATATATAAGGAGGGAACCACTATAGATCCTAGGAGGGTCAAAGAGATCAACAAAATTGAGCTCCCTCAAAACAAGGCTGAAGTTCAATCGTTTCTGGGGAAGGTAAACTTCCTGAGGAGGTTCATAGCTGCATTTGCCGAAATAGTTAAGTACATAACTAACATTCTAGGAAAGGACCAAGAAATTAGGTGGACATCTGAAGCCAGACAATCCTTTGAAGGTATAAAGAAGGCCATAGCTGAGGCGCCCGTTCTTGCGAGCCTTGATTTTTCCAAAGACTTCCTCATATTCTTGTTCGTATCCGAGCACACAGTGGAAGGGGTACTACTGCAAAAGAACCATGAAGGCCACAAGCAACCCATCTCTTTCTACAACAAGACTCTAAGAGATGCTCCCCTGAAGTACAGAATACTGGACAAACAAGCCTACTCTCTGGTGCAGGCCTTAAAATAATTTAGAATATACATCCTACATTCCCATATGGTCGCTCACGTTGCCACCAGCGTTGTGAAGGAAATCCTGACCCAAATGGATCCGAAGGGACAAAGGGGAAAGTGGATAGCAATTCTTCTGGAGTATGACTTGGAAATCAAGCCCAAAAATTAATCAAGGGATAGGGTCTAGCCAAGCTTATGGCCTAGTCCAACTGTGATGCTTTCAACTTGCACATGATTGTTGAATTGTCTGCTAAAGAGGAAAATCCTCAGAGGCATCCACGTTCCCCTATAAGTGAGCACTTTCTATTATCCCCGTGGTGCATTGATTTCATTTTCGTGTTACAACATATGCAGGCTCCACAAGACATGGATAAAACAAGGGCCAGGTTCCTCAAACAGAAAGAAACAAGGTTATGTATCATGAACGAGAAGTTGTATTGGAAAGAGATAGGAGGAGTTTTATTGAACTGCGTGGATGAACACGAGGCCCAGATATTTATTGAATAATTTCATGTAGGGGAGTGTGGGGGACATCACTACTGGAAAACCACGGTAAACAAAATCATGAGAGAAATATTCTATTGGCCTAAAATATTTTCTGATACTCATAAGAAAGTGGTCGTCTGCCAGAAATGTCATATTTTTGAAGGTAGGAGAAAATTCGTGTCCTTACCTCTAAATCCCATTCAGGTTGAAGCCCCTTTCCAGAAATGGGGAATATATTTTATCGAATAAATTAATCCTCATTATTCATGACAACGCAGCTGGATCCTCACTGCCATCGACTATTTCACAAAATGGATTGAGGCCATCCCCACGAGACAGGCTACTGAGACAATGATCATGCAATTTCTAGAGGAGAACATTCTATCAAGGTTCGAAGTTCCTAGGAAGATAATCACTGACAATGATCCGACATTTAAATCAAATAAGATGATCGCTTTATGCTTCAAATATCAAATACAACCAGGGAATTCCACAACCTATTATCCCCAGGGAAACGCGCTAGTAGAGTCTTCAAACAAGATCCTTCTGAGGATCATAAAGAAGCTGCTGCAGGAAAATAAGAAGGCATGGCACATGAAGCTAATCCATTCCTTATGGGCTAACAAAATCAGTGTGAAGAAATCTATTGGAACTTCTCCATTCTAGTTGGTTTATGGTTCATAGGTAATTTTTCCTAACTCCCTGAGCTTTCCAGTAATGAGATTGTTGCAAGAAGAGAATGTCGAACCTCATCCCACCTAGAGGAGGATGTATCAATTGGTTGAACTACAACAACAAAGGGAGCATATTTTCGACAGGACTCGGCAATTTCAGGACAAGATGAAAGATATTTTTGACAAGAGTACAAAACTTGATGATTTATAGATAGGAGACGTGGTGTTGCAATGGGATGCACCCCATGAGGAGAAGGGGAAATATGGGAAATTTGATCACATATGAAAAGGCCCATACAAAATCGTCGCATTCAGAGGAAAGAATTCTTATGTATTGAAGTAAATGGAAGGTGGATTGGTATTCGGAGACCCAATTAACAGAAGGCTCCTTAAGCATTAATTTTTTTAAGAAAAGTATGTCCCATCATCATTATATATATCGTTTTCCTTTAATATTGCTTCTGTGGATGGCTCTCTGACATACTTAAAGCCTAAGGTGAAGGCGAAAAGGTCTCCAAGAGATGTTGTCATCTGGTTTTTTCTTTTAGAGCAAGTTTTACAGTTGCAGACACCAGGGTAGAGTTCGAGAGTTGCAGGAAGGATTGGAAACAACCTCATGGTTAAGCCACATGGCCTACATAATTCTTTGCTACCTCACAGGGAGGATATCATACCCGAGTTGGAGCTACTGTTAGCACCTGGTTCGCACTAGTGATAAATTTTGGAGGAGCTTGGAGGTGATATTAGCCCCTTTTTGAGTTGAAGGGATGACAAAGGGGATAGGAGAAATTAAAGAGAAATTAAAGAGAAAAGACCAAAAATGTAACAAGGTTCTACAGATTTTGAAAATAGAGGATGCGAGTGTACAACAGACATAGATCAATGACGGAGGAATTTTTGCCAAGGAAAAGATGCGCGGTCCATAAGTCTGTGGAGGATCACGGATTACGTTCCTCCCCTCAGACACCAACGACAGAGATTCATAGATGCTTGTGATCTATGGTGGAAACAAGATTCATGGTGACAATGTACATGGCAATTAGCAAGATGGAGTGCCGCGAAAGGTTAGTAGGACCCACGCGTTTGAATGACTAAGGTCTATGGGCATGCCTAATCTATGGTTGGAGCATGTTTCAAAGGGGAACATGCATGATGGTTATCAGAATAAGTTGTTGTGAAATATTCAGGGGCCCCGCACCTCGCAACGATAAAGATCTGACACGGTCTAGATCAGCGGTTCAGGATTACTTCTCTACCAAAAGGAGCACTAGGTTTAACTAGAAGACCCACTGCGAAATCCGTTAAGCCCCCATGGTTTGGGCGGGGAAGATTGGTCTAGGATGTAATCAATGATCCCCATATATTTCACGATGGAAAGGTGAAATGGAGTTAACAAGGGGAACGATCTCGAAATCACATAAAGGGCTGAATCATGCGACGACTGACCTCTAGTGCAGAGGAAGTCTATGACCAGGATGGATTTCACATAACAAAAGGTGCAAAATGGAACAAGATCCACCCAGATGTGAAGCACAGTTAAAGCATGAGCAAGATGCAATGATATAGGTTGTGGCCGGGAAATAAATCAGTTAGAGTTGTTCCAAAAACATCATTTTCAGGCAAGAGATCGTGCTTCGAAGACGTCGGATTGTCATTTTTGACCCAGTGTGTCAGAGATCCTTCATCCCCTGTAATAGATAAAAAAATCATAGCGAATCTGCTACATCAGGAGTTTGTTAGAATTAGAATGATGACTTCGGATTTGATTCCCAAATTTTGGAACAGAATTAAGCTCTGTTTCGAGGTTGGTCTTGGGAACCATAACATTATAAATATGTCCTCAATTGATGGGGAAAGGGTTTCGAGGTTCAGTCTATTTTTCCTATTTATTCGTCATTCATTTCTGTGTTTTTTCTGCTAATGCACTCTAGTTGCATATGGGGAATTCATTTCAGTAAGTGCTCCTTGTATCAGACACTGCATTTGTTATATGTTTCTGGTAAATGTTTTGGAATTCATCTCCTATGCTAGCATCTTAGTTACTAGCCTTTGTTGTTTATTCAACTAAAGGTGGTGCAAGAGATTCATCTACATATAGGTGCCTCTTGCTTTGCTGGGATATTTGACTGTTTGCAAGACTTACTTTACATCAAAATACAAAGGAATTTTCCTTTATAATTTTCACTATAACACCCTTGATTGATTCAGGATTTGAGTCCACTGCCCAATGATTTTTGTGTCTGTCTATTCTACCATTTTAAAATCTATCAGAACCCAGTCATTATAAAAAATATAGCCTTCTGCTTGCTTGTTTAAAGCCAAAAGTATATGTGAATTTGTTCCTGTGACAAGAGAGATCCCTCTTTGACTGTATTGGCTAGAATGCAGTCTTAAGGTTGGTTGAAATGGTTACCCCTGTGAATTCCTACCTCAACCATAGGAAAATTACAGGGTGCTAACATGACCACTTCCACGAAGGTCGTTTCCGAATCCAACGCAACAACTCCAGCCTTAACCTCTTGCAAGAAAACAATGCAGAGGTTAACGATAGTTTAAAATATAATATATAAACTAGAGCAACGAATAACAATAACAAATGCATAGGTGACTTACGTTAAAAATTCGACATTGGAAAAAAAGGACTTGCGGACAGTCTACTAAACAAACGTTGAGGGAAAAATTATGTTGTTGGCCAAGGATCCAACCCATTACAACCTAACGGATGCAAGTATAAAGTTTGAGTGTGTATCACAGACTAGGGAAAGGCCAAGAGTCTGAAGGCCAAGGAGAGGAAAGGAATTTGGTCTGGGGTTCTTGGGACCTCACAAGAAGGTTCCCATCCTCGAGTAGGAATCAGACGTTATCTCCTAAATAAATTTAGTCTTCAATAGGTCAGACTCATTTACTTTATTTTTTCATAAGTGATGAAGATTTCAGGGCACATTAGGTCAGACTCATTAAATTTATTTTTGCATAAGTGATGAAGATTTCAGGGCACATTATGAAATATTTTTGTGTCTAAAAAAGTTGGAATGCCTTGTACTCTTTCATTTCATATAAAATCAAAGTTTATATTATGGGGGTTAGGCAAACTTCTCAATAGTTCATTACCCACCAAAAATCCTAGCTTTCGATAACTTAAAACGGGATCCCGAACTACCTTAACCATCGAAAGCTCATTGACCCTATTTTCTAATAAAATGTTTGAATATCAGCTTTCCGTGGCTTAGGAAAACATATCAACATTCAATAGCCACTGAAAAGCCTAGCTTTCGGTAGCTTAAAAATAGAAGCCAGAGTTTCCAAGCCACCGAAATTGGTGTTTTAATACCAATAGTCATATTTTTAAAATAATGATTCTGAGCGACTAGTGAATCATTTTACAAAATGTTCAAAGTTTTTTGTTCCTAACATGTCAAAGAACAACATCCTCTCTCAATTTTCCTACAGGTATTTCAGATTGGGAGAATTAAATCCATCTTCGATCCCTAATTTTTGGATCTCAAAATTTCCTTGTTTTACACATGTTTTTGAAATACAGATCTCGAGAAAATGAAAACGATTTTCAAAAAACTGAGAGACATTTTTGCTCACAATAGACCAATATACAAAAATAGATTTTGGGTTATACACATTTGTCATAGATTTGAAGGACCAAGTCCATCTCTGAGCCCTAGTTTTTCCAAATTTTTAGGGCAAAAGATGACATGTCGGTCCTCCAGGTGGAATTTTCGAGCTCATCTATCAGTCCATGAAGATTTGTTATAGATGTTGAAGAGTTCAAATATCAACCTATATCCCAAACAAATCAATCAGATGCTGAGGAAGGTGTATGAGCTAAAAGTCTTGGAGAGGGAAATCAAAAGAACAAATGGTAGGTTAACCAGGAGGAATGCAGAGTTGTATGATTCTATGCAGGAGATAAAAAGAAAGAGTACCAAGATGGAGGAGAGTAATCTCATATAAAATAAAGAGAAAGTAAGGATCTGTAAGAAAATTAGGTTTTCCAAGTTGCAAATAAGGAATCCTAGCACTCAGCCTCAAGCCCACCAAAAGCTAGAAACCCTAGCATAAGTGGCAATAAGCCTTTTTGTCCCAGAAGAAGCCTGTGATACTGCTACAAAAAGGAAATATGAGATAATGAATGAAAACACCAGTAGCTACATGAATATAGGGCTAGCAAGGTTGCAGGTGAAGAATTCAAACCTTAAAACACACCTTACGCTGGAAACCCTAGCAGAGGCAGCAATAAGCCTTCACGAGCCGAAGGAAGCCCATGATGCTGCTACTATTTCAAACCCTATGCAGGTTAAAGAAGTGCCAAAAGGTCAAAAGTGAAGCTGTAAAAGGTTGATTAAAAGACTAATTAAAATTTGTAGAAACAAAGATTTTGGTGGCTTAGGCGAATGCAACAATTGTTCAGTAGCCACCAAAAGCATTGCCTTCGGCACCTTACAGACCCAAAATTCTATTTTCTTAGCCACCGAAAGGATGGAATAGTGCAAAAAGACATGCTTCCACACAGAACCAATTTTGATTGATCCAAACACCTCAGGGATGGGTTATGAAGTTGAAGATTAATTAAAGGCACCAGTAGATTGGGTTTGTTCCATTTTTTAAGGTGTCAGCGAGGTAAAATGGGTCACAAACCATGACTTATCTGTGAGTTAGTAGGTCCTAGTTCTACTTCAGTTATCACTGCAGTTATTAAAGAGTTCAAAGGGTGACAAAGTGTTGGATTTAGGTATATTAGCACTTAAGTTAGGGTTTCTTACCTAATTTTGCAAAAACAATTATGTTTATCTATTTTTAGTACATTCGATCCAACTTTTGAGGATCTAATTTTTTTTTTTGTAAAGGCTATAAAGCCTATGACTAATGTTGAAGCAGAGGTTTGACTTTGGAGGCTTTTAAACCGTTATTGTTATCAAGATTCTCATGTTATTCATTATTTAATATAAGCTCTTTTTCCTTTATATGTTTAGGTTCCATATCTTTTGTGTTCTGTACTTGTGCTTGAATGTCTGATTTAGGTTTATTCTTTTTATCTAATACCAAATAACTGTCATCTTATCTATGTGTTGATGAGTTGAATTGCAAGTAATTTCCTTGTTATTATTAGCCATTCATATGTGATTGCTTTATATATGAATCTACCAGCATAGTGATTTCTCCACTTATTCACCTTGTTATCAACCCTCTAAACATTGATAGTTAGAAGCCTTATCTATTTGATTGAGTTTTATGGATTCCTTGAGTGATTGAGGTCTTAGAGGTCATATGACTTGATACATTTAGTAAACCATTGAAGAAACATTGAAGTTACTAGGCATCCTCGAGCTATAGCCTAGAGGAGTTTCGTGGAGAGGTAACGCCCCCATTTGGCCCATGACCATTGAGGAAGAAGTCATGAGCATGTCGGTAAGATCTTTGTTAATCCCTAGAGGAAAGTGGAAGGCTCAAAAGTCCAATTTGACACCTTCGCAAAAGAGGCACACCCGCACTTCGACTAGAGTGCAAGGAGAGGGGACTACAAAGACTAGGCCATCGAGCTCGGGACCTATAGAGTATGTGGTGCCAAGAGGTGTCTCTATCAATGATATCTGGGGATATGTCACTCCAACATGTCTAGGAGTGAAGCTGAGGCATCCCACGAAGAATCAGAAGTATGCACGCAAATTGCCGTCACTACCAGAAGGGATGACTTGCTCGGTAGATATTATCTCTTCCTTGATCAAGCTAAAGTTTGAAGACCACAATTTTTCATTGCTAAAATATGTTTAGGATGATACCTATGAATTAGTTCCAATGGATCCTAGTGCATCGATTCAGAGGATTCCTCAACCATGGGCAAGCAGGTTGAATAAATCTTGATTGCTGGGGCTCATTAATATGCCTCACTTTGGGCGACTGAATGAATCTCATGCATGCATTAAGAAACTCTTTGTTTTCTTTCATGGTGGGAAACTCTGGCTGAATTACCCCATTCCTATCATGGTTGACTTAATTGTCTGCATTACGGGCTTGCTGAAAGCCAGGGAAGATGCAATGCAGTATATCCATGGGTGGGATACTGAGAAGAAGCTTGCCAAGTAGGTGAAGGAGCAATTTGGATTGAAGCATGATGGCCACGCCTATCATATCGAAAACATTAATGCACAGGCGGTGTGTATCGAGGCACATCTTTTGGTGTACAAGACTGTCCAGGGGAGTCGACCAGTCCAGTGCAACTTGAGCGTGGTCGCATGTGCACAAAAATGCGTAGAAGGCGTGCAAATGAACTGGTCCTTGTTTCTTCTCAACCAGTTGCTCAGGCCAAGAAGCCATTTTCCTACATTTAGCTGTTAATTCTCATTACGCTTGTCACATGGATGGAACCAAAAGATTATCAGCTGATGGCAGTTGATGCTATGAAGGTGTGTCGAGGTGCATGCTATTAGAATTTGTGGTGGGTTGAAGAGCCCATTTGACAAGGGGACTATGCAATCCATTTTTGGGTCTATTGGGAACTGCTGCAAGCCGCAATTGTCAAAGTTTCTTGCTTATCCTAGTATGCAGTAGCCAAGTATCGGCAGCTCATTTAGTTTGCTATCGAGCCTCATTCCATTTATATCCAAGCATGGAGAGACCTCGACAAGTAGTGGCTACCTCTGGCCTACAAATTCATTGATGAAGAATTGGATGCTATAGTTTAGGAGTGGCCGACTTAATGGAACAACACCATAAACCAGGAGGAACTCTCTAAGGAGCCCCCAGCTGATTCCATGGCAAAGCCTATCTAGAAGGAGCTGAGTGTTCACAACTCTAACAAAGAATTGTCGATGGACCCTAAGGCCGAAGCACAGCGTATGTGGGAGGAAACTTGAACCAAATGGAGCCTAGAATATGACACAAGAAGTGGTACCCAATCAGGGATGGAGGACCAAATTCAATGACTCATCAAAGCGGTCACTGAATCCTGTAAGGCCACGATGCAAGTGATACAACAGTCCAACCACGAAGATTTTACTATGGTAAGATATAATTTGAATTCTATTTATGATGTTGTTTCCAGGAAGACACCCAAGAAAGATGTGATGCAGGAATTCCTGCCAATCAGAACCAAGTCGCGGGATAGGAATGTTTAAGTTCCCCATATTGCAATCGATGCAGGGAGTGAATAAGTGAACATGTTACTGCGACCACTCCAAAGAATTGCCTTGGATCTTAACAAGTTACTCACTCAAGTGCTTGTGGAGCTGCAGCATGTTCCCGCCCAAGAATTGGCAGAGACGCAGAAGGATATTAGTGACGAGTAGGTGTAGTCACAGAGCACAGCTAAGAAGCTATAGACAAAAGTTGAGTAGCTGCATCAGCTTAGGGTGCAGCTGGAAGAAGAGAAGGTACATGAGATTGAGTCGTTGAAGGTAGCATATGCCAAGCTGGAGCACAAGGCTGCTGAGGAAATAACCAAGCTTAAGAAGGCACAAGAATACCTCATCATTGAGAAGGTGCATCTATGCGCAAGTTGTGTCAAGGTCGAGCAAGCTGTTGATGAGGCATTTCAACATATATTTGAGAGCTTGACCGAGCTTACTGCAGTCACTAAGACCAAGTGACTTGGGGAAGTTATTACCCAACTCCAGGACACCAACCTTCTTCTCAATGCCCTAGTCCATCCAAATATGCCACTGGAGCAAGTTTCCAAATGGAAGGCTACTATTGAGGAGATAGAAGCCTAGTCTAAAAAAATGGAGCAATAAGAAAAGACAATTACAAAGGTGATGATAAAGTTTTGGAAAAGCGTTGTCTAATATGAATAGCTTGACTGGTTGACCATGCAGGTGCAAGAAGCTGCAGGACAGTTAACGACACTAAAGATGTCATTGTGAGCACTATCACTCATGGTGCAGATCACATGCTCTAAGAAGTTGAAGGACCTACAGCAGAGAGCTTCCTGCACCCAAGAATGCCAACAAAAGTGTCGTGCCTAGTTGGATGAGTTTCAAGAAGTTGGTGGGGAGCTGGTTGTCAAAGTAGTCGCAACACTGCAAGAGGTGCAATATAGTTGCAAGATGGTCAATGGTAAGGAAGGGGTCATGCACCCCATGTAGCAGTATTTCCTCAACTATCAAAGTGTTGTTGAAAGAGTCTAGCTCTAGGTTCGAGAGATCTCGCATCAGTTTGAATATTTCAAGGACAAGACATTGGCATATACCTTGTCAACCTAACATTGCTTGAGGATGAGCCACAAGACTATGTTGGGGGCATGTTGGTAGGTTTTTTGGGTAAGTAAGTTGCGTAGCATTGCGGAAGCTATGCAACCTCACACGACACCACACAAGGCCACATCATCACGATGGGCAGAAGCATAACCATTTTTGAATATTTAATGTATTAATTGACCACATTTTGTGGACATAGGTCATTAGTGGTTAAAATTTAGTTAGAAGTGGACCGTTGATGTAAATGTGCAAGCCTATATAGAGAACTATCTTTGCAATTGTAAGGACACAATGATAGGGATCAAAATTAGGATGATGATCAGTGTGATACAAGTCCAATATGTTGCAATCTGTCTATGGTCTTGATGAGTCTTCTGTTTTGAAAAATCTATGATCTATCTGTGTCAGATACTGAATTTTGGGATGTAATCAATCTCCTGTTGTGGAGAAGAATTATCTGTTTTGGATCTATTGCAAAGAATTAATATGACATGATTGTTGTTTCCTAAATACTGTCTTCTGTTTTCCTGTTTTCTCTACTCAATGACAATGAGAAGTGTACTAAATATGTTTATGATTTACTGATGTTGCTGCAATAAAATGATGATGTGATCTGTCCCAATTCTATGGAAATTCTGATGAATGATGATGAAGCTTATTAAAGTTGTTTTATGAATGATACTGCTACGATAAATGAATGATGTGATATGTTAGATGTGTAGTGGTGAAGATGAATTATGATAACTGTCTTAATTTTGTAATCTTATAGTTATGATTTCGAATCCACGGATGCCATATCTTCCCTTGTTATTACCAGAAACTACGTTCTGACATCTCTCCCTTGAACATCTTAGGTGAGACTTCGTCCGCTCTACAGATGTTACTAGGTAGGGTAAAACATGTCTGGGCTGATGCTTAGGGAGATTGTGTTGGTTGGGCATAGAAAGAGTGAGAACCCCTGTTGATGAGGATTTATTGGTGGTTTTTGGCCAAAAATATTACTGAGGACAATGAAATAAGTCTACCAATGTGCATTTAGAGCAGAAGAGAAGCTATTGAGGAAGTAAAACTTCAATAGAGGAAGAGGTTTAGCCAAAGGAAGAGGGAAAATAGCTGGAAGGGAGAATCCAACAACTCAAATCACCAGGAGAAACAAAACAGGGGAAATGAATCAAGAGGAGGAAGACCTTACTAAGGAGGTAGAGGTAGACGAAG
>LPNX011095629.1:121585-179656 GCA_001517045.1 Pseudotsuga menziesii | reverse complement strand
AGTAAAAACACGGGGAGATATGTCAAAAATACAAACAAAAAAAGTAGTTTTTTTTTATGATACCTATCCCCAAATTTATATTAAAAAAGTGTTTAAGACATATATGGTATTTCAAATTTAAAGCAATTTCATTGGCTAACACATGATGATATGGAATTTGAATAAAAGTTAAAAGGCCCATTTTGAGTTGAAATTTCCTCTAATGCATGTGCTTTTACTAAAATTTTGATTTGGAGAGATCCCTCAATCAAAAATTAAATTCCACATCCAACGAGTACCCACTCTGCATACTTTTAACGGACCCCACTACCCCAAAAACAACAAATACCTAAAAAATGTGATGATGATGTCATCATCACATTTTCAGGTATTTCTTGTTTTGGGGGTACTGTGGTCCATCAAAAGTATAAATTGTAGGTACTCGCTGGATGCGAAATTTAATTCTGCATCCAACGAACTCTCCTGATCAAAATTTGAGTAAAAACACAGGGAGATATGTCGAAAATACAAACAAAAAGTAGTTTTTTTTCTTTCTCCAAAAGTAACAAAATTTATTTTATTATTTTATTATTTTCCTTAGGAGGCCCATTTTGAGTTGAAATTTCCTCAAAAACAGTAAAATATGCATTACAAGGTGTTCAATGAGGGAAAATCTAATGCAAGAAAAGCACAATGGAGGAATGGCTGATCACTTCGGAAGAGATAAGACTTATGGGAAGTTGAGTCACTTCTAGCCAAGAATGAGATCTGAGGTTAAGAAATATGTGAGCAGATGTAGGATCTGTCAGCATGCCAAGGGAAAAAGCCAAAACACACTTTTATATACACCATTTCCTGTTCCTACTAGGCCTTGGGACTTTGTAAGTATGGAATTCGTTTTGGGTTTGCCAAAAACTCAGAAAGGAAATGATTCAATCTTTGTAGTGGTTGATAGGTTTACCAAAATGGCACATTTTATTCCCTGTTTTAAGACAAGTGATGCCACTCATATTGCTAACTTGTTCTTTATTGAAGTTGTAAAATTGCATGGTTTTCCTAGAAGTATTGTCTCTTACAGAGATGTTAGGTTGATAGGTCACTTCTAGAGGACATTGTGAAAGAAGCTGGGTACTAAATTGAACTTTAGTTCATCTTATCATCCACAATATAATGGTCAGACAGAGGTAGTTAACAGGAGTTTGGATAACATGTTGAGGAGTTTAGTTGGAGAAAATCCAAAACAATGGGATAGAGTGTTGGCACAAACTGAGTTTTCCTATAATGACTCGTCGAATAGAAGCACAGGTATGAGCCCATTTCATATCCTGTATGGTATGCATCCTAGAGGAGTGTATGAACTAAGAGATTTGGGATAGTTGGAAAAGAGGAGTGCACATGGAGAAGATTTTGCAGCTAGAATTAGTGAGCTATAGGAGGAAGTTAAGGAAAGACTGCAGAAAAGTAACACAAAGTACAAAATAAAGGTTGATTTAAAGAGAAGGGAGAAGAACTATGAGGTAGGAGAGATAGGTTATATGAAGAAAGAGAGCTTCCCTAAAGGGGAGTATAACAAACTGAAATTGAAGAAGACCAGACCATGTAGGATGCTCAAAACAAATTTTGCCAATGCTAGTATGAGTTGGAAATGTTAGCAGGAGTTGGAATATCTCTTGTTTTCAATGTTTATGATATATACCCCTTTACAGCAGATGATACATGTTAGATTATAGGAGACAAAAATACTAGTGATGATTTGTAGTGGCTGAAGCAGATGTCAGTAGCACAACAATTAGAAGCGGAGGAGATCTTGGACACTAAGGTTGCAAAGTGTACCAAGCCGAAGGACTAGTTGGAGTATCTCATAAAGTGGAAAGAACATCCTATGGAGGATGATACATGGATAAGTGCAGCTGAACTAGAAGCTAAGGCTTTTGTTGTTAGTGACATTTTGAACAAGGGTTCAATCCTTTTCACCCTGGGAGTTTGATACAGGGGCATTTGGCCCAAACTAGCAATGTGACCCTTTGTCACATGTTGTGGCTTGAGGTTGAACCAAAGAGACCTTAAGAACAAAAAAAGTATGTTTGAATGTTTATTTAACTAGATAATTGTTATTAGATGTATCAGTGTCAATTAAAGAGTTTGAATAGGGAATAATGGCTAAATTATAGCTCCCTATGATGAGATGAATCCATTTAGTTAGGTTTTTGCGAATTTGTAGGATTTAGTTTGGCTAAAATTGGTAAGGGTCCTCAAATCTTGTGAGAGGTAGTTAATGGTTAGGTTCTTCCTCGTTGCAAGAGGAGTAAGACCGGGGTAGTGGGGGAGAAGGTTGAGATTTCTGAGAGTAGGGAGAATTTGAATCTTGGGGGAAGATACAAATAAAAAAATAAAAAATTTGTAAGCTCTGTACCTGTAGGTCACATTTGACTATCAGAAAACAATAAGAATGCATTCGATAAATTTGTGAATGGATTATAAGCATTTTCTTGTGCAAATGAGCTATGATGAGATTGGCATTCTCCTTGATAATCTGAAATCCATCATAGATTTATTGTTTGCGTGTGTAGGGACATTTCATTTATTTTTTATCTAGATTTTTATATGAGCTTATAGTTATGCTAGGGTTTCTTTTAATATGAGATTGGTTCAAATTTTAACTATTACACATTCAAATATTTTGAAGAAACTCTAGTGTATGAGTTTTAGGGTTTTGTCATGAAATCTATTCATAGTTTAACTCTGTGATTGAGATTTGGAAGAAATAGTGTGTTTTGTTCATCATTATAGGTGTTTCAGAAGAGACGATGTGTTTTTCAATTTTACAGGTGCACAGTGAAGTTCGATAGACAAGTGAATTTCATTGCTTTGGAAAAATTGAGAACCAGTCCAAATAGAGCAAAGGAACCAAGTTTGGTTGTAGGTTAAAGTTGGTTGGCTTTAACTTATCATTTTCTACGATATCCATAAACATTACAAGATCTCCCTTATACTGGTTTGTAGAGCGCCTCTTGGCACAATAGGTTTTTTTTTATAAGTTTTAAATTATTTTTTATTCTATTATTTTATTTTATTTTTTATTCTTTATTCGGTTTTCTTGTTTCTTATTTATTTCTAATGTCAAGATTTTTTAAATAAAATAAAAATTAAATAATCATATATAATATAAAACCTACAAATAAATTCAATTTTTTTGTTGTTGGCAAAGTGGTGGAACCCCCCTCACTAGCAAGGTTTCCATTGGCTAAGAAACCATGAACCGGGGGCATCTAAGCTGTCAAAATCACTCAGGGATCACACCTGGCCTCGACCGCACTAACCCTTAACATGGTTGAAGTTTTTGGTATCCGACGGGATTAGAACCAGCAACCTTCTAGCTTAGGGGGTGTCTTAACCATACCCTGCCACCAACTATTCTACATCTCACGGATTACAAATAAATTCAATTTATTAAACATAAACGCAACTATTAAAAATTATAAACAAGTTTTACAAAACACATGAATATTAATTACCATATTTATTTTAATAATAAATTAATCTATTTTAATAAATATATGATTAATAATTTAATAAATGCATAATAATACAACTTTGTTCATAACAACAAAACATAGAGCATTATCGCTTTGTTGATAATAATAACAACAAAGTACAAATCAAAGTAAGTGGTTGGTCTTGCTAGTAGAGATACTAAAATCTCAAAGCTAATAACTCTCAAATATATTAATATATTATTAATAAATTAATAAATAATATATAAATTATTTTTAAATATAAATTAAAAAAACACAGAATTTTATTAATGAATAAAATATAAACAATATATTAATAAAATAAATGATAACATCAAATATTCAAACCAAAATTAAAAGTAACATATATAATTAATAATATATTAGTATAAAATAAAAATTATTATATCTAATGATTTTAAAAAGAATGCATATTTTTAAATATAACAAAGGTAACTTTAAATAAACTAATTTTAACAACATTTATTTAATTTAATTATAAAACATTATGTAACATAAAATAAAAAATATGTTAATCTATTAAATTATTTATTAGGTAAAAGCTTATAAATTATTTTTAAATAAATAATAATTATTCAAAATTCAAAATTATAATTTATAAAAATATTTTTAATTTTAATTTATATATTCAAAACAATATTAAACTAATATCTATCACAAAATAAGTTAATTTATTAAAATATTTATTAGGTAAAAGCTAATAAATTATTTTTAAATAGATAATAATTATTTAAAACTATAAATTATAAAAATTATAATTTATAAAAATATTTTTAATTTTAATTTATATATTCAAAACAATATATATTAATAAAAAAATAATAAACTATTAATATGTAAAAATATGTTACCAACAATTCAATTTAATAGATACATAAACAAATTTAAAATAAAATATACTATTATCACATACTACTCTACTAAAAAATCATTAAATGCAACAAAATATTTTCATTATAAATGAGTTATTAAATAAATTAATCTATTTCAAACAAGACCTTTGATACTCATAATGTTAAATAGCATTATTGTGCCACCTAAGAATGCATTATCTTGCAATATTTTGCAAGGTGATTTAAAAATATTGAATTGTTTTTTAGGAAAAATAAACTTATATATTTAATTAAAATAAAAAAACTTTTATATCTAATTTAATTATTTTCATTTGATGCATTTTGTTGTTTCTATGTTCACAACAAATTGATTCATCTTAATTTTCATTTATTTCAATGTTTAAATCTTAATTTGCATTTGATGCATTTTGTTATTTCAATGTTTAAATCAAAGTGATTCATGGACTTTGCTTTTAAAGTTTGCCACAACATGCTTTCCTATTTAAGAAAATATGTTACTTATATACTTTCACATCAAGATCATGTTTGTGAGTGGTAATGAACGTTGAAGCTCTAGCTTTATTCCAAGAAATAACATTGAAGATTGAATTATAGTATTTCAAGATTGAGCAATGGGGAATTTGTTAAAACACTAAAGAAATCCCTTACGATATATCAAACCTCACCATTATGACCCAAATACCAATAATGAGAAAATATTATTCCACTTTCAAGAGTCTATTATAACCTATTAACAACATTTATATCATTGAAAATAATGTGACACATAATACGATCTATTTGTTGAATATAATGAAATGAGTGTATTCTCCCATATCACCCCGAGATGATCTTATTTTTCACAAACATGAAAGCAACATAAGGGAATTGAAATACAAGTTATTTCTTTAAACAACATGAAATCAAATTCTCTCACATATTTCCTTCATTATTCAATCTTTCAAAAATTCTCAAATGACGATATATAAAAGACTAATTTCTTAAAACAAATCTTGTAGAAATCATCAAATGGAAATATACAAGTCAAGATGCCTAAAAACATGGCCTTCATAAGGGAATCAACATACAAGTTATTTCTTTAAGCAACAAGCAATCCTCTCACATATTTCCTTCATTATTTAATCTTGCAAAAATTATCAAATGACGATATACACAAAATTGGATGCCTTAAAACAAATATTGTATAAATTATCAAATAACAATATATAATTCAAGATGCCTAAGAACATGGCCTTCACATCATGCTTGCCTATATTTAAAACAAACGTTGTAACCTTGTAGGCACAAAAATAGATGTGTAACCTCTCCTAAGCTTCGTGTTGTTAAATTCTTTCTCTAGAAAAGAGAAGATACTATAACAAAGTGATTCATGGCCTTTGAGAATTTTCTTTGTCACATCGTGCTTGTGTTCACAAAAGAATTATTCATGGGCTTTGGACTTTTCCTTTGAGAAGTTTGTTTCCCACATCATGCTTGTGTTAACAACAAGCATGCCTTTTTTCTTTGAAGTATTTTTTCCCATACATCATGCTTGTGTTCACAACAAAATTATTCATGGGCTCTAGACTTTGCCTTTGAGAAGTTTGTTTGCCACATCATGCTTTCCTATCTAAGACAAACCTTGTAACATTATATAAACTCTCTTTCAAGTTCATCTACAAATCATCCAAGACAATATGTTACTTTCACATCAAAAACATGTTTGTGAGTATCATGAAACATTGAAGATTGAAAATATACCATTCAAAGATTGAAATATATCCCTGTATTATCGATTTCATGAAAATCATTGAAGATTGTCTATAACAAATATGGATAAATGGAAAAGTGAGAAAGTAGAAGCCCCCTTACTATAATGAGCATAAATTAACAAATTATTTATTAACAAATCAATTGCATCAAAAGCTCTGTTTTAGAAAATTTCCTACAGTATCATTATGATCTATAAAATAAAATAATCCACTCTCAATGCACTTGCTTTCTTTCCATCACGCATCACTCTCAATGTGCATTTGTGTTATGTTTGTATTGATTATGGGAACATGCAACAAACAATCCAATTCCTTGTCATGTATTGTCTTCACATACCATCAAACATTGAATATTGAATATATAACACTAGAGAAACTCGTTTACTACAATGAGCATAAATTAACAAATTAAATGAACCAAAATATTTTTTTTAGAAACGTGCCTACGATATCATTATGATTTATTAGAAACATTTATATTGTTGAAAATAATAAAATGTGTTTCAAAAATGATCACACACATGCAAGCAACATACTTGTTGAAAAATAAAATAACCCACTCTCAATGCACTTGGTTTCTTTCCAACATGCATCACTCTCAATGTACATTTGTATTGATTACTCTAATGAGTTGTGGGAGTTAGCTTGAGCAGTTGAGTGCTATGAGTTGTGTCCAAGAGGTCAATAAGTCGAATCCCTAGATTGGTTTCCTCTTGGAATATTGAGGGCCTCAATAGATCTCCCCACCAGATTAGGTTGCCAAAACATGCAACTGAATGGCTTACCCTAATTACCATCCTCAAAATAAGGGAAATGCCTAAAGGGCTTGTCATGATGTGCATTTTGTTGTATTAAATAATAATAATAAAAGAAAGGAAAAAAAATTACAAGCTGCGATTAGAAGCATCAATGTTGGATTCCATGGCCAAGAATTGAGTAAAGATCCAATGATATGACCATAAGTTAACCCAAGTGGTTATATTTGGTATAAAAGGTTTTCTCTAAAACTGTGGTTTGGAGTAGTAGTGGAATGCCATCAATGTTCAACCAACACAATGGAGGTTTTCTAGTTCTAGTTCAAATGATAAAACTGAGACTGTGGGGTGATTTTAAGCGGATAGTTGAGAAATTCCTAGGACATAGTTAATATTGAAAATTACGGCTTCTTGAACACTAACTGGGATGAAATATTCAACAATGAAAAATTCCTAGATGAAATCGGACAAAAACAAAGGGAAAATGGATGCCTTGTTGAAGAAAGGGTGTTTTCTCCAAGACTGAAACCCGTTCCTGGAGATGGGAAGAGGAGTCCAATCTTGACATGTTTTAGGGAGAGGTGGTTTTTCGGTATGCCAAATAAAACCCATATCGCCAATTTTTCCAATTCCTGGGGAAAATTGGTCCAATGATTTTTGCTAATGCTAAATGAGGGTTTTTCAGTGAAAATTATTGATGGGAAATGCATGAAAATCAAAATATTGAGAACTTACCTCAGAAATGCACCTGAATAATTGTTGATGACATTCTAGATGATGAAGAATTCCATTATTGGGATCAAATAATATTTCAGAGCAAGCCTTTGATGAAATGTTGCTTCTGCTAGTGTCCCTAGCGCCCCTGTGTACCTGCCACACCAAAGAAACTCAGTAAGTGCATGAAATAAACAAAAAAAGCAAGATAAGAAACTACATGGAAAAGAAATGATAAAGAAGTTGCAACTCCCTGATAACCAAAACCAAGTTACAGCAACAGGGTGAGTACCTCCCCCAATGCACCTCTCTCAGAATCACCTCCTTTAACCTGTAAATTAAATGGGTACAAGGAAAGATACAAAACCTATGCTGGAAAAATTATGTTGAGTGATTAACATCATTATAATTAAATAAGATAAGGATTTTGTTAATGTTGTATTTATATTCATTTATTGCATGTATTTTCATGCACCTAGTGTAGAACATAGCCAAGTCTTTCTCATATTCCTCTTGTTTATTATTAACCTACATGCAACGACACCACCTCAACAAATATTTGTCCCTAATAGTGGCGTATGGCATGATAAATGGATTATGAGACCCCAAAAAAAATCCATGGCCTAAGACCATTGTTTTCCACATGAAACCATTGGACATGTATCGAGAACCAACCTTGGTAGTTTCAATCTAAAAATACTAATAATATCACTTTCAAAAACCAAAATTCCTTATGGAGGGCATGTATGTTAGTTTGGGGCCCCATACATGGACCATGAGATCCTTACGAAAATTTTTAGTGTGAGATTCTATATATGGACCTATACTAAGGAATGGGCCTTTAGAACCATCCCTAGTTTTCTAATCCTCAAAATGATCACCATATATGATAAGTATGCTAAGTATTCCTTACATAAACTATATGTGGTCACCTAGAAGACCGTGCATGGACTATTAGCCCTATATGGAATTGGTAAAGAATTAGACCCTCAATTTAAATCTTGGTTCATAAAAACCATCCTTAGACATGTTACAAATATTGATATGGCCACCATGATCCTCTTGTATGTTAAAAATTTCCTATGTATGATTATGTGAAAGCTAAGTCGCTACACATTTCCCATGAGCCATAGAGGAAATTTTTGGTGTAAGGATTTTTCTTTTTGAATTACACCACTAAATGTGCAATGAGAACCACAATTAAAATACCAAAGCTTTAAATTAATGAGAACCATATCACTCTCACATGCCAAAGCATGGTGTCTTGAGGCCCCACACACAGACCATGAGGCTTAAGGACAAATGTTATGACCAAAAAAACTATATCTTGGCACCAAACCATGTATTAGGCACTAAAACTAACCTATAAAGTGGAAAACCTCAAAATCACCACCATAATGCACTCTTGGGGTGATATTTCCTACTAATTTCTTATGTGGTTGTTGTGGGCCCACACATGGCCCATGAGATATACAAAAAAATGTTATGGCTCAATACCTTGAATTTCAACCCTAAAACATTTTATGATTCCTAAATACCATCCATGGTGTGATAAACCTTGAAATAAACACCACTTGTCACTCATATTCCAAAGATTTCCTTTGTAGGACTTGTGTGGTGGTCCAGGGTCCCGTGTGTGGACCATGAGATCCAAAGAAAATTTTTATGGGCCAATAACTTGTAATTTTGTATCAACCTTGGCTTGGACACAAAGAATTTGCATCCCCATTATAGGACCATATCTTGTGGGAATGATGAAGATTCCATTTGTAAGGTCTGTGTGGTGTTTTATGACCCCACAATAGATCATAAGCCCCATATATGAATGTTATAGTGTATTCCTATGGATTTTAGCATTGAACCATGACATATGAATTGAGAACCATGTATAGTGTTAGAAAGAGGAAAATGACTATCATATCTCATTTGTATACTAATGATTCCCTATGGAGGGTATGTGTGGAGGTTTGAGGGCTTGAACATGGACCATGAGATTATAGAAAAATGTTATGACCTAAGACTCTTATTTAACCTTATATCATAACATGGGCCTTGAAAACCATCCTTGGTGTGCCCTTTCTCAAAATGGAGAATATATCTCGCATGCATACTAAGATTCCTCGTGTAGGCCTTGTGTTATAATATAGGCCTACATTCATGGGACATGAGACCAAAGGTAATTCATATGGCCTTGTACCCTAAATTTATACCATGTTCCATGGTCCAGGACATAGAAATCATCTTTAGTTTTAAAAATACTTAAATAGAATATGACTTCAAATCATTTACAAGGTGTTTCATGAATTAGTACATTGATGTTTTAGATATTGGTACATGGTTTGTTGTGGGTTTGTTATGAGAGGAATCCTACTTTGAGCTTTCAAATCATTCACAAGGTGCCTCATACATTAGTACATTGGTATTTCATATATTGGTATATAGGCTACTATGAGAGGAATCCCACTTGACCATATAGAGGCAATATGTGAATTCAAAATTTTGTATCCTATAAACGTTTTTATTTGTTAGAGGTTGATGTGATTTTTTGTTGTCCACTTCAATACAAATAATTTTTGGTATTTATTAGTGTTTGGGTTGTGGTTTTTTTTATATAATGTTTTATGTTATCTTATTACAGTGGCATATCTTTAATATGGATTTTGTTCCATAGTACTACTCCTTATTTTCTTTTTTACCTTAGGTTCATATATAATAACATCTCATAACCTTAAACTATAAAATGCCATTATGCTTCTCATTGATTTGTTGTCCACTACCTTGTTTCATTGATTCTACTTAGCATTAAATTTCAAGTTCTTACGACAATCAAGGATTTTAGTTGATTTTATGCATACAAGAACAACGAGAGATCTCTCATGGTAGAGACTTAGTATATGAAATGGTAATTAAGGGATATTGAAGGAGTATTTATTTGTATTATAACTTCTCAAATATGGAGTAGGAAATCCATTTTTACTTATGTGGCATTTGGAAATATGGACCAATAAATGCATAGTTGTGAGTTACTTCTTATTGCATTCTGATTATATTTTTAAAATCTCTAATAAATTTTGATCAATTGGCCTCATGGAGTTTAGTGGATGTTTCATGGTTGATATGATGATTAATAGATATTCAACTGTACCAATGTGTTGAGTTGTTGATAAATAATAGATCAATGAATTTGGATCACCTTGCAAACCTATAAAGGCTAGACGACTTACTTCCATTTACTACTAAAACTCAAGTTGTTTTCCACACAAATAATAATATAAATAATAATAATATAATTTGAAGGACATAGACAATCCAAACAACAAATTGGTGTATGAGACTCCATTGTTTATGGGATAAGGGACCCCATTGTTTTTTAATGTGCTTGAGCAGTTTTTAACCATTATTTTGGAGTAATTTTTATGGAAATGCAAATATCTTTTTCTTTTAAAAATTAACTGTGGAACATTAATCATTTATGAAGATGTGGGAAATTGTATACACTCTATATATCAAATGGAGCATTTGAATTGATTCCATCTCACCTAATGAGAGATGCCTAATGTAAGGTATAACTTTTAAGAACATACATATAAAATTGAAAATCATGAAATACAAAATTCTCAAGGATGTTTTACTTGGGTTTTAAGGGTGTTCAAATGGAAATGTTATATGAGTATCTCTATAGTGAGATTAAGTTTAGAGGTTTCCATATAGTTTTACATCCTAAGGAAAAGGGTTTGAATTCCCCTAAGATTTAAGGCATATTGCTTGGTGTCTAAGGATGTTCAAAAGGAAAGGTCCCATGAGTATCTAGGAATCTTGCTTGGTGTTTGAGGATGTCCAAAGGGAAAGGATCCATGGGTATATATCTATTCCCATGAAAATTTATGTACTATTTGAGTTGTGGACTCAACATGTTTGTATCTTAAACCTCACTTAAACCTCACTTAAACTTGTTTTAATATTTTATTAATAAATAAAAATATAAAAAGTTATATCTTCATTAGAAAAATATACATAATAACTCAAATAAATAAATTATATTTTTACTATGGTCAACATAAAATTATGAAATATTTAGGTGTTGTACATTTCGATTAAGAAACCCCAATACTATATGTCATGTACAAACATAACAATCACTATAGTTACACATATATAAATCATATCAAGAAAATTAAAATTTGAAACTTTTCTCTTCCCTCAAGCCTGGGATTCGTCCTCCTTTTTTCTGCTATTCTCATCAAACTCTGGAATTCACCCTCATTTTCTACCTTTTTCATTTCCATCCCAAGCCACTCCAATTTGAGAACATGGGAATGGATTTTATCATTTTCAGTTGGTTTGATTGGATGTAAAACAACCTTAGTTAGAAATAGGCATCTGCGGCTACCCTCGACTATAAAGGTTTGTAGTATCCTGTGGGAAAATAAGTGTATCAACATGGATTGGCTCTACATCATTATCAATCACCTAAATATGTTAATGTAAAACCATATTGATGAAAGTGGGTATATACCTTGACTAAATCAATAATTCTGACAGGTGTTGTGCCATTGAAAGAACCTGGTACGAGATTTCACCTTTTCTTTTTGGAATCAAGCTCTCATTGGAATGATTAACTTCGATATTTTTTCAGGGTTTGATGAAATGATTTTATCCACATTGTTGAGGAAAATAGAAATGTGTTGGAGGGAGGTTGCACTGATGAGGGACATAGCAAGCCATTGGATGCAAGGTAGAAAATTATTTCGAGTTAATCTTAAAATTGTCTTTTTCTATTTTGCTGAAAGTGGCTAATGATTCAAAGTGTGGTTGCATAATTTTGTAGATTTAGTCAATGGATTTGTAGTTTTTTGTTATTTGATGAGCTGTAATCTCATCGATATGCTCTGGTTTTTAATGGAAGAAGGGTGTTATTGTTCCAACGAAAGAACACAACCATCCTAGTGCCCATAGACGTACACTCATTCTATCTCTATCAATGTTGGTTTTAGAAATAAAAGTGGGGTATCATATGGCTAGTAGTCGAAGAATCTGGGCTTAGAGAAATTTGGAATATTTTCCTACCTGATAAAAGGGGTTTCTCAAACTTTCTTGAATGATGGATCTTGCCATATGTTAAATCCTACCAATTCCTATTCTTCGACTATCAATCCATCAGCGTGTTTCCTGAAATTATTTATGATATCAGTTGTTGAAATTATTTCATGATCCTGATATATCTGTTACTTACAGGAGGATTTTATATTTTTTCTTTCATTGTATATTGGTCACAAACAAGATGAATTTATATTGTTATAAGCATTTTAAAAATTCCAATTCATTTGTTGACAGATGAGAAATGGTAGTAAATCTTAAATTTTCAATGTAAATATAAAAAATAATAGAAAACATGATAAACAAACTTTCTTCCCGAATTTTCAAGAACCAAGAAAATTTCCAGATAAGCTTCCTTTGATTCCACAATGGATTGGCTCATTCACAATATTAGTTGACCCATTCACAACTATCAATTGACCCTAAACTTGGTAAGTTTGTACTCATACATAACCTTGGTGTCATGTCATCCACAATGAGATCGGTCGCCTAACACATGATGTTATAGATCATTCCTTAAGTCTCCTGGAAAGAATCCCTTCCTTGGTTTTGTTTGGGTTACCTCATTTAAACCTTTATTTACTTTATTGTTACCATTTATACAATCATTTTTTATTTTGTTATGCATCCTTCCTTAAGTCTACTGCCCAAAAGCCCTTCCTCTAGTTTATGGGTTGTGTTAGGTTTCTTCATTACAACCTTTATTTCCATTATCATTACCATTGTAGACACTCATTTTTATTATCCTGCTCCAGTTTTTGTTTTCTTACTTGGTTATTGCATTACATCCTTCATTTCCTTCATCATTCTCATTAACTAGTCCCATTTTTCATCATCTTACTCAATTTTCTCTTTTAGTAGTAGCTCAAGATGGCCATATTTTCATTGGTCTCCTCGATACTGGCATTGTTTTCCTTAGCAACCCCTATAAAAGTGACTTTGATTTCCAACTCAAAACCTATAACTGCCTTGAATATGTTGTTTCCAGGTTTGCTTTAGGTTGGTTCAAAAATATGGATGAGTCAAAAAGATCCCTCTCCAACAAGAGCTCTCTGCTCCACCCAATCCTTCTCAATTATACAACCCTGTCACAAACTGGCAAATAATGGAAATAAGCCTATGAAAATTTATGAGCTTTAGTACATTTCAGATAGTAGGATTGGCTTGGCATCTACCCCCTGTATTTTCCCAATAGGCTTGTCGGATGAACATCTTCATTTTCCCTCTCGAGCCTATATTTAGTTCCTAAGTACATTTGGGAACTAACTGGGTCTTGAGGTGACCAGCTGGAGGTGGAACTTACTGTCCTTTTTTAAATAGGAACAAACCCGGACGCACTAGTCAGTGGAGAAGATAATAAAAAATACTTGAATTTAGTTTATTTAGAGTGTGGTTATCTTGGGTACATGTATACTAACCTGGAAACCATTTATGAATGAGCAGGAAGTATTGAAAGTCGAAAAGGATCACTAATTGATACTTTTCAGTGATACAATCATCCATTCTAACAATTAACCTATCAACCTAGAGGAGAAATTAATTAGACACATTATCCAAGCATATAAGAACACACAAGAACAAAAAAGTAATGGTGGACCAATGAAAAATCTTTATTAACTGTGAATATGGAAATACAATAAGTGGTCTCTGAAAATTTTGACCTATACAATGAGACTTGAACATTAATTTATAGGATTCCCTTAACCTAAGTCATTGTTCTATGTGTTTAAGTGCATGTGTATGGAGCCAAGAGAAAATGAATTGTTTATTCATTATGTTTTGAAAAAAAATGCCTTTACTATTGCTTGGGTCCACTTATGCATGGGTTTGAAACTGAGTTTTTAGGAGCACACCCTATTTATTATATAGTGACTATTGATTGATTTTAATGCAATCTTCTAGTAACAATTGAAATCTAATGACCATGGTGCACCCTATACCTCCTATATGTACACTTTATGGGCATTCATATGATGAAGGAGAAGATAGCAGGTTCAACAAAGTCTTTAAAAAGAACACTTTTGCTAGGATCCATCCTCTAGATTATCTCAACCATTCAGTTTTTATTTGGTTTTCCTATAATAAGTGAAAATATGGGTTCTATTAACCCTCCTTTAGGGATTCATTTACTAGTTGTAATCATGAGGTAACTGCTATTAACTTTAATGGATCAGAACATAAATCCATAAAAAATCTGTGAGGATCCTTGAAGAGGTTGCATGCGTATTTGAGAAGGAATGAATTGTAGTTAAATAGAACATTTAAAATACACTTCAATGATTAAATATGAAGCTAGGTTTATATTTGGAAAATGTTCCTATGATTTAAAAGGGCGAGCTAGATTTTATCACACATGCCAACCATTAGTCTGTTGTTTGATAACTGGTAAGTAACATCTCTTTAACCATACCTTTTCATGAACGGTAACTCGAGATAACCCAACACCCACATACTATTCTCAAAATAGAATAGAAACTTCTTAACTACATGTTGAAGGGCTAACAACAATCATGCAGGAGGACACTATATGTGTAACTTAGTTGTTATCTTGAATTCTAAAAATAGCACAAAAGCTTGTTAACTATGCCTCCTTGTATGCAAGATAACTCAAGGTAACAACTAAGTGACACATGCATCCTACTGCGTGATTGTTGTTAGCTCTTCAACTAGTGCTCGTTTCTTTTTAAAATGTGCCCCATTCCATGTCGATGGCTCCATCGCTGTATCAAACACCATTAGGATTCAGTTCGAGAAATTTTAAAGAAGGACATGTGGACAACACAATAGCCATTTCACAACCATATGGAGCTATGCACTTTACTATATTGTTCTTGATAACAATGCGATATGATCTGCAATATGTCAGAATATTTTGCACTAGTGTTAAAATTCCATTTCCACTTCTTGTATTTTTATGGTCATATGGTTTAGAGAAAGTCACACCTGGAATCATATGCATGCCTAGTACATCCCACGAGTGAACCATAATCAGTAATTCATCATCCGATGAAATATTTTGAAGAATCAGTACTAATTACTCCGTCCATATTCTCTTAACATTTGAGTGATTGCATGAGTATACACATCATATATACCAATGACATTTATTTTTCTCCAATACTCTGGTAGTGATTATGTTGATGTCCAGCTCGAGACACGAGTGCTCAGATCTTAAATTTTAAATAACTAACCCTCCTAGACAACATCAATTTGACTCTTTATCATATGTATTAATACATGCGTTTCTAATGTGTGGTTAGTCATCCATACAAACTTGCCAGCGTAACTCATATATGTAGTTATTTCTTGGTATATATTTGTTGCGTGTACACTACAACTAGGTGCTCAAACTGGGATCCTAAATCCAAATGCAGGTTTTGGCATTCAAAATGAAGGTGCCAAGATGAAAGATAATTGTGCCTCATAAACCACTAGTTATAATATTTACAACAGATAAAGAACAATTTATTTCCATGATGGAAAATCTTGTGAGGTTCAAAAGTATTCCAATCCCAGTTTTCTTAATCTAACAAAATGAGAGTAGCCTCTGAAAAAAAAATTATCTACTAATGTTATAATGATGGTTTCCTTCTCCCTTTGTAATAGATATAGTATTAATATCACGACAATGTATTTTTGTATGAGAAACTTCATTCCATGATATTTCTATCACCTTCCTTATCTCTATCCCATTGGGAAAATACTCATGTTGTTTGGTGATGATCGGTGGACAATATAAACTATTTAAGCTTTGCTCATCCCATATCTAATACTTCTTGCAGAATGCCCAGATAGAACTAGTTGTGGTTGACTCTGCTCAAATGACATACTGATATTTTTTCAAAGATGAAAATTTCCACCATATCCATGAATCATAATGGAGTCTCTTTTTTGGATCCTGAAATCCCCCATAAAATCTTAAATCCGAATGGCTTAACTCTCCCAAAGTAACCCCACTGACCCAAATTTCAGTCTTACTTTCAGATCACCTACTCATCATTATCTTTTCCAATGATGCTGATAAAATGATCTATTAAAGCACTTGTGACTCAACATTCATTATTATCATGAATAAAGGTCTTCAATGGAGGATGTTACTTTTATCAAATAGACCTAATATTCATTGCCCACTAGAAGTGGACTGCACCTAACTTAAACATAAGCGCTTTAGTAAAGGCCTTCAAAACAATTTTCCTGGCCACTTTAGGGAAATATAAGTGTATTCCACTTTTTAGGATCTTTGCCACAAATATGTATTAAATCTTACCTGTGTTGTTGTTATCAACCCCTCAAAGTCTCTCTTTTAAAATATGGAAATGAGGTTTTGATGCTTGATCTTGGAGCTAGGATACACCTGAGGAAATTCTCAATGTTGGGCAAACTCCTAAAGATGTGTTCCTTTAGGTTAAATAACCTACAAAAAACCATGACAGTTATGGAAACATATCCTATGATCAGCTAGTAATGGAACACCAACAACAAATAATGACAGTATTAGTGTTTCCCTATGAGAGGAAAAACCTACAATCTCCATGATAGATGGGTTGTAATACATCACAGTATTAATACCCATTAATTGCTGAAAAATATGCATCCAACAACACAATCACCAAATGAGAAAAAATATAATTCAATGCTATCAAGGATAATCAACATAACTAAATAGTATTCTTAACCATACTTGAACTAGAACATATGATGGATACAATTCATATCAGTAAAAATGACTAGCCAAAATCATTATTGTTCACAAGGTCATGATTTGTGCGAAAAAAATTCATGAAGTACAAGTAACTGAAAATGAATTGAATTTTTCATCCCAACAGAAATAATAGAATTCTTGTTAACATAGAAACCCTTATAGATAGTCAGAGAACAAAGTAAGAAAAGTTTGTTTTCATACATATCAGAAATTAAATGGATATATAGGTGGTACTATTACTGAAATTAGCTTCAAATAACTAGCTATAAGAATACTCCTTCAATGCAACAGTCCAAACTTTTAATGAGCCCGCGGGTTTAAACTTTAAATCATTCATATTGGATGGAAAATGAGAACTGATCCGAAAAAGGACACCTTAAACCCTACAAAAGAAAAGAATGTCTAATACAACAACAAAAATATTTTCATGTATTACAACGCTTTCTATTAGTGCTAGCCTCATCTCTTTTGAACCCAATATATCACCAATGATTACATCCTTTGGAAATATGTCAGGACCATATTTAGTCTCCGGTGCATCCATAATTTTATCCATTTTAGTCTTCAATTTCTCTAGAGGATAAATTCTTTTAAAATAGGAATAGCATCGTCAACATTCCCCTGAAAAAAAAATGTTTAACTTGAATCATCAAAGTTTAGTATCATTGACATGATCAAGTCCCCAAAACAAAACAAAAATTCCTTGGTGGTTCTGAAGCTTACCTTTCTCATAAACTAGATAATATCCCCACTATACTTTGACCACAAATAAGCTCTCAAAATATCCTCAAGTAGCCAAAACTATAACCTACTAGGAAACCAACATCCTAACTACATTCTCTGTGATAAGCTTGATAAGAATGTGGTTTAGAAAATCAAAACACTAACCAATAGAGAACATTTCCAAGGCCAAAGAGCATAATACGTCACCAATCATATTCCAAATGGGATACATTCAACTTGAACATTAATGAAGGGGACAATTCAACAAGGGAACACAAGTTTTGAAGTTTTACATTTATTTTGTATTTGTAAATTGTTAAATCAAGCTAAAGTAGTTTATTTCACACTTGCCATATGTTTCACAAACTCTTTGTGCTAACATTTTCCTTGTATTGAATCCATACAAATCAATGGATAAGTGGACTTGTTCATTGAAGTTTCCCATGAGAAAACAACCTCTGCAACTTCCAAGATCTTTTATAAAAGAGGTGATCTTGACCATGATCTCTACTTTATATGCACACACACACACACACACACACACACACACACATAAGTTGATAAAGGATGATTCCAACAGTCCTGCAAAAGGGAATCATGGATGGCCCAGGTCTGAAGTGTCTGAAGGGATAGGAGACTCCAAGTTAATGATATATTTTTTGGTTGGTGTGGTTACCATCAAACACTAGGAACCCTCTAGCATCCACCAAGCAACCTACAAAGTAGTAATCAGTTTTCAAAATATCATATCCATGCACATTAGGACTCATGAAACAAGATAGATGATCGGATAGTCAATTGGGAAATGTCCACCAAAAGCTCATTGTATATCCCTGTGGATGTCATTCTATCCAAGGAGACATGGGCCACCATACTAGAGTCAATCATTAGGGAAAATTTTACCAATCCAGTGGAAAACTTCAGGAGAACCGACCCTTAAGTCAATTCCCAATTATGTCCCAAGGTGTAGAGGAGATCTTCAATCAGTGTGGGTATTTGTTGAGTTGTAATCTTTCTATTCAAGTTGTCCTCCTCCCATTTTATGGATGGATATTATATATCTCAATTTGATATATATCACCACAATCCTCCCAAATCCACAACATGATGATTGTAAGGTTCCTGATCCACATGAAGGTGGATAGAATTTGTTAAATAAATAACTAGAGCATGGTTTATTCTCATCACTATTGTCTCCCTCTATTGCACATAGTATTGGGAGGTTATTTGATTATCAATGCTTTGGTGTTGCAATAGAGGACAGTGGAAACACATCATTTGTCTAAGCTCAGGTTTGGTCTCCACATAACAACTAGGAATCCCTCTGTTTCTTCAGCATTTTGGGCATTTTGTCTTTGTAAATTTTAGTTTCAGTTCGTCACTGGAGTCCTATGCAATAAATCTCCATATGTCCTTTAAGTTCGATGAATTGATTGTAGAATGAAATCTTTGTATGAAATTTTCTCTCTCTCCAAGCAGGGATCTAGCTCTAGATCCTTTTCGAAAAATTCTGTTCGATCAGGTTAGTAGAAAATCCTCTTATGGGTGTGGCCCTGAAAAGGGAATGGAATGTAACTTGGAATATTGTAAATACATTTATAAATAATTTGTAATGTAATGAAACTTTGACAAGTCACATATTCATAAAATTATAATTAGTACTGTAAATCTGCAGGTTGAGCATTTTTTCATTGTCCACTCGCCCCCTCCCTTTGCAATAGCCTGAGAAGATTTTGTATTGTGGAATAGTTTTTCTGTGGTTTCAAGAATTGTTTTGAATTTTTATCCTTAATTATGCTTTTGTTTTTCCATATTTGAAGTTGTTATATGCTACAATTGTGTGTGGAAGTAATAGAATGAAACTTCAAAAATAGTGTTTTGGTATTATATGATTTCTCTCTTTGAATTGTATGAAAGATATTGTTCAACATTAAACATTGTAAAAGGAAGTCTACAACTTGTTATTTTCCATATACAAGAAAGAAATAACTTTGTTGTCCAATTCTTGTTTTCTTGGATTAAGGTGTAAATAAAACTAGGGAACCCACATTTGCTTTGATTATGGTAATGTAAAAAAAACAAGCCACTAATTTTTCCCTAAGCATAAATATTTCAAGTATTGAGAGGTTTATTAGGGTTTAGAGTGATCTCTTTAACTTCTTAGCAGATATGGAGTTAAGATGAAGCTATAATTACATGCAAAGTCAAGATTGCAATATTGCAATTGAACTTTAGCAAGATTTCAATATCAATAGTGAAAAAAATTTATGCTGGATCTTTAGGGACCTAGATGGTGGAAAAACATTGGTTTTTTATATATAGGAAAAAATCATGATTTCCTTCTAGAAATTTATTTTGTTGTGTTGTGGACATGCAATTTTCTTTGCTTCTTATTTGAAACATGCAGAGATTGGTTGTTCAATATTTTAGAACTTTCATGTGCACATTGGAAAAATGCAATTTCCTTTGTTGTAGTTTGATAACTGCAGAAATTGGTTATTTGTGTTTTAGAACTTTGATGCACTCATTCTTCATTGCCTCTCGCTTTGAAAATTTTCTCTATATGTAGTTCACTTAAATGAGTTATATTTAGTTGTGTCAAATTCATGCTTTCAAAATACTGAATGGTGTTAAAGATATTTATTTAGAGAAATAAGTTTCCACCAGTGTTATGGTTTGTGTCTCTGATGCAATTGGGTAGAAATTTATATTGTTATATGAATATGTTATCTTTAGAGCTCATTGGTGTTAGTATATACAAAACTTATTTGGTATTTATATATATGGGTAATGATTTATATAAAAATTGGGAATAGATATTTTGAGACAGTATCAATGCATGGAGTAAATGATCTCTACATAAACTAATGTCAAAATGAATGTGTAGTTGCTTATATTGGTTGTTAGTAGTGGGATCAATTACCATGTTTTCAACGTGTCCATTTTTCATGCTTTTTTCTTGCTTGATGTTTCCAAATGAAATATCCCTATAGGGAAGAGACTATGTCTCCATTCCATTTAGCAAATGAAAGTTCTAATGAGATTTCAATGTTATTTATGTAAAGGAAAGTCCTATGAAGTTTTTTTGGTGTATCATGGTTCGTTTATTTTTACACTGGCCTGAAATAAAGATTAGGAAATTCCTATTGTAATATTTCTATCAACTAAAAAATAAAACCATGTATCGAGTACCACAAACAGTGGACGTAATCTATTGCACTTTTACACTGCCATCAATGCCCCTTCTACATGTTTGGGGACATAAACATGGATATACAATTTCAAGTACATGGAGAGCATTTGTGTCTATATTTCATTTAAAACTTTGTGATGATTTTAATAAATGCCTAGATATTGGTGAATTTACTTTCAAAGTATTACATGTTTTTCCTCGTTATTGATTTTTTCTCTGTTTGGTGTAAATTTGGATTTCCTAAAAGAAGTTGCATACTACAACTACATTTGTTCATAATCCTTTCGAAACCCAATGCTTCAACATTTCATTTATAAAAGTCCACCTCTCTTGCTCGTGCCAAGTATTTGTCTTTTCTCATGAGTTCCATTCTTCAAAGTGATGGAAATACAACCTTAATTATGAAAAGAATCCCTTCTTACTTGATTTTGGATTTTCAACACTTGCACTCTTTCATAGTATAAGAAAATTCAACAAAAGTGTTTCTTGTTGATGATGTGTCCTAGGGTTTTCAGTGTATGCATTTACAATTGTACATAGTATATAAATACTATGTATTTTTTTCATCTTTCTATGACTTAATTTAGGAAAATGGATCAATGGTCAAAGGATGTTTCTTTCTCATTGGAAAGAAACCTATTGCAAGATCAAATTGGTGCTAGTGGTTAGAATATCAAAGATCAATGCATAGATCAGATTGGTGCTAGTGGTTAGAATATCAAAGATCAATGCATAGATCAGATTGGTCCTAGTGGATAGATACATAGACGAAGACAAAAAATAACATTGCATAAATATATAGAATAACATATATGTTTCCAACTTGCTTGTGTTATTGCACATGTCTAAATTTGGTTTTTCTTATTTCAAAGAATTATCTCTCTTAGAGAATTAATGTTCTTAAATTCTTTTCCCATGCTTATGGTATATTTCTCTTTGTTTCCTTGTAATTTTTATCTAGTTTTCTCTTAACCAAGCATCTTTCTGAATTTCATAGGTGCTCTAAACAAACATGTCTACTCACAGTATATGGCTAGTTGAGAAGAAAAGAGAGAAAAAAGAAAAAAAAATGTTTCTAATGCATTTCTAGAAAACATGGAAACAAATGTAGATGCAAGAAGGTCATATCCATTGGAAACATCTACATTATCTTGATTACATCATAGGATTTGAAGTGGTTAGCATATATCTAAAGAATTTCTAAGCCATTCAGACTACTTCCTTAGGTCTCTCGAGTCAGAAACAATGTTGGGATTATTAATATTTTTTTAGAATTACAAATGATATAATATTGATGTTAATATTGCCCCTTTCCCTAATTATTAAAGGGTTATAGATCAATGGAAGAACGCCTGCTTTACAAGCAGGAAGTTGAAGGTTCAATTCCTTCGTGCCCTAATAATATTGCAATATTGATATTTTTAATAAAATATATATTATTATGATTTAGTTTGGCTATGAGGGGGGTTCTAAACTAAATTCATATGTCACTATGGGGGGGGTTCAAAAATTCCCTTCTATGTTACAACAAGGGGGATTCAAAACTGCCTATAATTTTATATGAGGGGGTTTCATAACCACCCCAAAAGGTTAGTAGGATGGAGTTTTACGGGGGGTCTAGAAACACCCTTTTAGGAACCTATAGGGGGCGTTTGAACCGCCTCTGTAGGTACCTATGATGGGGGTTTGCAAAATGCTCCGAAAGGTTTGTGATAATCAATTTGGGGAGGGTTGGAGCCACCCCCATAGGTGTCTATAAGGGGGTCTTAGAACCACCTCCAAAAGTCACTTTTAGGGGTGGTTTTGATCTCTTCCAAAACCACCCCTAAAAGAAAAAACTTTTATCCTTATTGCTATTAAGGGTGGTTTTGTAAAGATCGCTTCCAAAGCCAAAACCGCCCCCAAAAGTGACTTTTGGAGGAGGAAGACAACTCCCCCTAAAAGTAAAATTTTTTATAGTGTTATTTTAGGTTCCTCCATACTCTCACTAATACCAGTTGGTTCAAATGAACTGCTTGTGTTGATTCTCTGCCTTTTAGGTGGCGGAGGAGGCTCCACAAATATACGTGTAGGAAGGCTTTACAACCTTTACAATAAATGAGGATATTGATACTCCACAGCTAAAGGATTTATTTTCACACACCTAAGGGTCATTTTATATCACAAGAAAACCAACAAGCATACCACTAAAAATTTTCATAAGTGCCACAACCAGGAAGGTGAATATATTCCTTCCAAAGGAACATCTAGGATGATGAGGGCCTAGAACATACTAGTGAAGATCCACAGAGCAGTTCCTAGGGGTTGTGATACAATTTTTCTGGGTTCAAGCATTTGAATCACCAAGCACCGTAGAAAATTATTGCATGGGTTTTCCTCCCATTTATTCCCTAGGTACAATGGAATTATCCTTCGAATGTCACATGTGTGAGAACACTAGTTTAAGATACTAAGGCTACAAGATCTACAATAAATTTTTGGGGAAACATTCGTGGGTCTCACTGATGTGCATGGGGAGGGTAACAAGCCCAAAATTCAAACAACACCGGCACCACACGAGGGCAGGGGTGGTGCTAAATCAATCCCCAAACGCACAGGAATCCCTGGTTTATATTGTACTAAGAATTGGAGGGGCATATCCGAAACTCAAACTTCAAACGACCTCATGATTGACTCCTATGTTAAAGGAGGTTTCCGCTTTACCATCTTATAAAAGTGGATTTCGTAAGCGGTAGGCCAGTATGTCTTAATTTCAAAAAGTTTTGGATTTTTATAGATATTCCTAATCCAAAACCCTATCCTAAGCTAGTTCATGATGTCCCTAAAAATAAAATTGTTACTAATCAATTTTAAATATTAATGTTCTTTATAAGTCTTGTTTTTTCTCACTCTCATGATCGTGCAACTTATGATTTTTTTGACTTGAATGGAAAGAAAAACTATGATGCAAAGAGTTTCAAATTAACATTGTTGTTTAAGTTCTTTTCCTTTTTCAAAAAATAATGAAACTTGTTTGCTGATCTTTGTAATCAAATACAAAAAAAAATATCTTTTATTTTTGAAAACTTCGAAATGAATGCAGAATATGTCTACTTAAGCTAGTATGCACCTATTTGCATTGCTTTATTATTTTATTTTCAAAATGAAAAAGGGAGAAAGTTAAATGTACACAAACATAAGTGAGCAATATGGATAAATGTATAAATGAGGCTCGTCTTTCAGACCTCATAACTACAAACTTTGAAGACCATGCAAAGATTGAAAAAACCCTACTTGTATCGAACTACAAAAGTTTAAAAACAAAGTTGATCCAGAGCTTGAAAGAAGAAAGTTCAGGGTTATTACCCAAGAAACCAGAGTGTAAGTGAACACCGACATCAACAGGGATTGAAAACTCATAAATCACTTACACTCATACTAAGTAAAATCCAAGAGAAGAGACCTAAAGGTATTAAACAAAAGTTCAACTTAACTCACTAAAAAAAGATTCTTACAACATAAACAAAATAATACTTAAGAAAGTAACAGACTCAAACAAACTCCAGAAAAGGTCCCAGGAGAATCCAAAAATGAAAAAAAAAACTTTTAAAACAAAACCCTAGCTTTCACATAACCACCTATATGAAATAAGTGATTGTTCATAAGACAATCCGTGTATCATACATGAATTTGTTTTGGAAAACCCATGTATTCACGGATTATATGTGACTACAAGTATAGGATACCCATAGATTCCCCCAAAAAAATTCAAAACGAAAAAGGAATGAACCTAAACACTAAATAATCGATTAAGGCTAACTGAATATTTATGAAATCAAGTCACAGACAGGACCAAGAATGGACAAGACCAGAAAGAAAAATCATTCAAAGAGACCCCAAACAATAGATTCCCTACTGGAGTCACCAATTTTATTGTGAGGGAAATCTATCCTATGGTGAGGACTAGAAGGCCACCAACATACTATGGGTTTGCAGATAGACAAACAAAGTTACAAGCATTTATTAAAGAGGAAGAAATAAGGAATGTGTACCTTGTTTCAAGAGTTGATTCTAAATTTTCCTCTACTCTCCAATGCTCTTCCAATTCCAACTTCGACACCTATAAAAATAAAGCAACCTTCCTGTAAGTATCTTTAGTTGTTATAGCACATGAGAAATGAACATAAACAAAGATTGAAATCCAAATCAAAGTACAATCTAGATCATTACTCGTAAACAATTGAAGCATTCAATACACATTGATGGAAGGAAATGACATTCTTTATTAACAGAGTTTCTAGAAACATTACAAATCCTTTGCTTGATCAAACAGCTCTGCAAGACGTATATCTAAGTCCTTTGGCTCCTCTCCTCAATGAAAGTTCTCTAGCATAAATTTTGCTCCAAAGTTGGTCCCATTTTCTCATGCATTTCCCCTCTTTTTATATTTGTTTGGGAGAAGGATTTTGAACCTAGGATGGTTAGAGAAGTTGGGTGGGTTGCCAAACAGACCCCAACTGTCCTTTGATTAATCATATATCTTTTATTTTTAATGATTCTTAATGAAAAGCATGGGTTGTAGTGGAGAAACTCGTGAATTATACGCATGTTTCCTTCATAAATCTTGTGTATGCAACATTTGAGATCCATACATGGGTTTCTTGTGGGAAACTTGCATATGGTACTCAAGTTTCTATAAGGAAAGTCACATATTTCAAGTTTTGATATGCAAAGATAGATGGTACTGGAGTTAATAATATGTATCAAGTGTCCAACCCTCTTATAAAAATAGGTCTACTTCTATCCATATTTTCCTTTTGTGTGAAGACACATTTGGTGTCATTACTTGGATGCAGAAGTGTCATTTCGAGGTATAACACCAAGGAAACACTAGGTTCATTTTCACTATTGCTAGAAATTACCATCGCTACATGGGATCGATTTGATCCTTGGTAGATCCTTCTCATCTCTAAAGGAAGTTTAAAGTTCTTCTTGTTAACTAGGACACCCTGTTGCACCTACAAATCGATTTTCCTTTGCATCATAGAATTCAAAAATAGTAGAAATATCAAGCTCAAAAGTTCAACAACATGTTACTGTTTATAAAATATAGCCAAAGAGGAGGTGACTATTTGGAATAGGTCATCCTTTGAGTTTCTTCTCTTATTGTTTTCTATGAGAATATTTTTTCCTTCTGTATTTTCCCTTTCTTGCATATTGATTGACAAAGGATTTGTGTACAAGTGTGGTTGCAATAAGTTCGAAGATAAGAAAAATAGTTTAATGAGCTTAATATAGCCTCGTGTACTATATTGAAGAATATTCAATGAGCGGTTTTATTTATAAGATCGGATGGAATGGCATAATGGAAGAGATGTTATTTGTATTTTGACCGATATGGATTTACTTTTTCATTGAAGATGTGTTTGTATGAGGGAGAGAATCTGTGAATAAGCTTGCATGCATATTCCTGATTGTTGTATTAAAATCCTTCATCACGCTTATATTTGTTTTCAAGCTTGGATAAAACTAGTTTAAAGGTTTTCATCTTCCCATAACAATCCAGTGCCATGTGCACATCCATATATATAATTCCATGCAAGTTTGAAAAAAGTTTAATGGAGGAATTTTGTGTAGTTAATAAACAAAGCAATCAAATGTAGTAGCTGGGAATCTATTTTATTTACAAGTCAATGTTACGGATGAATATCGATAAACCTTGCATTTACTAATGTGACTAAAAACGAGGATTTAGAACAAACAGAAATTTGAAATGAATACTTTTAATAATATTTTAAGTAGAAACCATTAATGGATTATATTTCAAATTAAATAAGGGGAATTGTGGAAAAGTTGGATGTTTAAATTTCCTCTCATAACCTTGTGGCTGTAGAATGAACCATGCACCAATTTGAATTTCAAGATTTTATAAAACAATGTGATGATGGGTTCCTCTCGATTTTTAAAAAATACCTTTTTCCATTTTAATTGACCCTTGGACTTGTGTTGTCCCGTGAACCTTCACATTTATTGTCAAAAGAATTTAAAGCTTGTTGAATGATCCACTTAAATTTTGTTAGTTTTATTTATGCAAGAAAGGTGACCAAAGCATCATTGGTGTTTGTTTAAATAGAGTTATAATTAGTGCTTTAATGCGGCATAGTGTCTAATGAAAGTGTACTCTGTAAATAACAATGAAAGGATGTGATATATTGCATGTAACTAGTAAAACATTTATTGGAGGATTTCCTAAACTTATTCTAAGCATTATACCTTCACCAATGAATTAAATAAAGGAAGAAGATTCCAAGGTGATGTATCAACCACATTTCCAAACAGACTCATACCAAGCAATATGCAATAGAGAAAGTGAAGAAGCAAGTGTGAAGATCATGATGCAACATCATACCAAGTGAAAATACATGAGATTAGAATTAAAGAAGTGAAAGTGTGTGGAAATAAGAAGAAGACAACCACCCAATGATGGGAGTATATCTCATCATGTTAATGTTTCTTTTATTTGGTTTTCTTAGGCTGGAAATGTTGTGTGTGTGTGTGTGTGTGTGTGTGTGTGTGTCTCTCTCTCTCTCTCTCTCTCTCTCTCTCTCTCTCTCTATATATATATATATATATATATATATATATATATATATATATATTTCATCCTACATTAGCTCAAACTAGAAATTTGCATCCTTCATCTTTATGATACAATCAATTTCCCTTAATAAATAGGGCCCACTTGCAGAGTTGATAATGATGCTCAACAAAGGCTTTTGTTGAATTTTTATCCAACCATCCATGATTATTGAACACCCAAAGGAAACCCATGATCTTTTAAGGAAGTCTCTCAACCCTTGCATCTTCAAGGCCCCCTTTATCTAACAATGTTGTCCTCATTTTATTGTAACTAGGGCCGGGGTTGAAATGATGGGCCCAAAACAATGACTTTCTTAATCATATATTTGTAGAGAGGAGTACAAGTGGCATTAAATGGTATTCTATTAGCAAAGAAAATTTGATCAGTACATCCTCTGCCTCATATTTAAGTTATAAATTGAACATTTCTATCATGTCAACTTTCTTACTTCACATAGTATTACTAGAACCCCCTTGTTAATCAACTTGGACAATGCCATTGATTTCTATTTGAGAGGAGTATCCTAGGCCTAGAGCTCATGTTTTTATAATTATGGTATAATTTTCCTCCTCCATCTCTACAATGCCACCTTGGCAACTGCATTAATTTAATTTTTCCAATGAATAGTTGCATCCCTTTACCCAATTCCTGGAAGAGACAAGATATTATTGTAAAAACTAATGTAGATTCCCTTAAATGTATAATCACAGAGTTTGCATTTCCATTACTATGAACTACCACTATTTTCCTTTTTCTGCTAAGTGATTTGTTTGACAAAATGCAACAAGGGTTTCTTACAATTGATGGAACTTGAGATTTCAGTTGGCTCTAGAAACATCGAAGCTAGTCTCATTTGAGATTGAGGAACTGGACTAGTGTTGTGCTCCATTCTGAAAATCCAACTGAACCACCACTAATTCAGATTCCAAGTCTAACTAACTTGGTGAAGGAAGGATCGTGAACCAGAAATCGTTAATTGGAAATCATAATCCTATTATGAGTCTTGCATAGTGATATCTCTAAGTTTGTAATGGATTATGAAAACCCCACTTTACCATTAACCAATCAAATAAATATAAAATGCCAACCCTTGTGCAATCCCTTATTGATCCAATGGAAATCCTTGGGATTATCCATTATTGATCCAACCAACAACTTCTAGTTGTGATATTGGGTCATAATTGTAATTTTTTTAATTGTGAGATGATGTTGAAGAGATATTAGGACTTGAGAGATTCTCTCCAACTTAGTCTTCTAGTTTGGTGTGTAGTTAAGATATTATCGAAATAATTTAGATTCAATAACAACCAAGTGCACTCTATATATTGAAGTCACAATGCATTGTAATAATCGAGTTATTCAATAGAATTAACTATGGGTGTAATCATGTCTCACTTCTGGTATTCTAAGTTCATATCAGAGTAGGTCTTGGCATATCTCCCTCATGGGAGGGCCAAGGAGAATGATAGAGATGTGATAATAACCAGATATATAATTAGCTAAGAATAGGTGAGTATTAAATTTATTATTATTTTTTTGTTTTTCATGTTGTGTGTTTGTAACAGTTGCGCAGAAGAATTGTTGTTCACTGGGAGGAAGTTGACATCCGAATTGTTGGAATTAAAGTGTTGATCGTTGAGGGAGGAATAATAATATATGTATCACACTTGATTCCAAGAGGAGCGGTGAATTTGTGGAAGAGATTCATTCTATTGACTAAATCATTGAGTTATGGTTTGCATTGTTGTTTCAAGGAAAGTCCTGAAGAAATCCCACATGGAGGAGAGACTCCAGTATTTCTTGTGTTGCATGTAGTCTCTGCCCCAGGATCACTTCCATGAGAGAGGGTGTCATCATAGTAGTGATGAAAAATAGGAAGAACCCAGGTTGGGTTGTGTGAGTCGATGCACTTGCTAGTGAACATCATATTTGTTGCATGTAGAATTCTGGAAAATGAATCCCTATAGCTAGTATTCAATGTGAAAGTGGATAGATTCAATTTTCTATTGTTCAATTTATCTGTGGTGTCTAGTTTGAAGAACTTTTGCATTGAAAAATAAATAAATATGAAACTTTGAAATAATAGGCAAAGTGAAATTGTATATCTGAAGTCAGAGTGGGAATTCAACAATTTAGCTCAATATGTTGTTTAGGTAGTTTAGGAGGTGTGGATATAGGTAAGGATCCTTATTAGTTGTTGAATACAAGATTGGATTGTTAATGAGGTTACACCAGTATAGATCCGTCCTAAACGTGGATCTATCAAGCACCAAAATCCAATTTCTTGAGGAGTTATTTTTCTAGTAATCTTTTATTTGGTTTTAATTTTTTATTTGATGAGAAGCTATGGTTTTCTATGACTTTTTATTTGGTTTTAAATTTTTTATTTTATGAGAAGATATGGGTTTTTTTAATTATATTTTATTTGGTTTTCATTTTTTATTTTATGAACCAACATAATAAAAAAAATTATTATCATTAATTATTATTTTTGTTACATAATGTTACACATCTCCCCCATACGGGGTTAAAAGCACCTCACTACTGTGGGTACAATGACATAGTGTTAATCGACTTCAAAGATCCTTAATTTAGGAGTTAGAGAGTGGAACTCAAAAATATTATACTAAGGAAACTTGATGGAATTTGTGACCTACAAGATGCTACCCAACAAATATTTACACAAGTAGTGGCTAAGAGGGAGTATTGGAGTAACTCTTACTTGTGAGGTTCTATCATAATTGTAATTTTTCTAATTGTAAGATGTTGTTGAAGAGCTAGTTGGAGTTAAGAGATTCTCTCCATTTTTGTCTCCTAGTTTGGTGTGTAGTTGATATATTATTGGAATAAGTTAGATATGATAACAAACAAATGCACTCTACATATCGGAGTCACAATTCTTTGTAATAATCAAGTTACTCAATAGAGTTAAGTGTGTGTGTAATCATGTCTCACTTTTGGTATTGTAAGTCTAGAACATATGAGAGAAAGGTAAAATGGAGGTGTCGAGGGTAACTATAAAAGAGAGATGAAAATGACATAAGTGCATATGAGAAGAGAGTCATGGGGTTTAGGGTTGAGGGTGTTAGAGTAGTTTTTTTCAATTAATGCAAAATTTAGAGACACCTAACTGTTCTAAAGTTTTTCAAGGGATGGTAGGAATGTGTCATAAATATGCTTGAAAATATATAGGGATGGATTCTAAATAGGTTTTATTGTCCTTAAGTATCTTATTTCCTACCCCACCAAAATAGAACATTCTTAGTTTGTTTCTATGTCCCTAGAATATAGAAACATGGGGGATGAGGGGTTTTCTGGGTGGTGGTGGGGGGTTTCCTATGAAACATAGATTGAATTTGAAGCTATTCAAATGATCCAATAAATTACCAAAGGTAGTGCAATGTGTTCCTTAATTAAATAATTTTCACACTAGGCCCTTAGAGCCTCTCCTATAAAAATATTTCTCCAAGAAACTTGTATCCCCAAAATATTTTCCATTATTTCTAGACTATTTGTTTTCTTTGGATTAACACATGAACTTCCACACACACTTATACCACCACCAAGATTCATCCATCTCCTCGTCCTAGCTTAGAGTCTCTTAACAATACATGAATGTGTCATATATTTTCTGTATATGAGTTCCAGATCCCTACTTCCTAGTCATGAAGCCCAAGTATATCTGTAAGCAACCATACTTGGTTCCAAATTGTGGTATGCACTTGAATTATATATATATATGCTTATTCTCAAGTGTTTAGTAATATTAACTGGAATATTAAACTTGAGACCACGTACCACCTAAGGATTCGTTCTGACTTTCATCCTAACACCATTCCCAACTTTCCAAATCAACTAGTTATATGTCACATGGTTTGAAAAGATAACAATTATCCAAAATGATTTATATATTATTGCTATTTTTATTATGTCACGCACCAATTTTCCCGTAAAAGTAATAAAAATATCCTTATGGAAAATAAGAATAAAAGTTAAAAAGTTAAAAGCAATTAATTATATTGTGGTTTTGTTATAATGAAGAGTTACAAATTAAAAACATAAAGGTTCACTACTTTTAATTATGGGATGTAGCATAGAAAAGGTGACAGTGAATCATACCGAATCTCCATAAACCTCCAAGTTAATATAATAAATTATTGGATATACAAGTATTTCAATCCGCTCAACCTGAAATTGACCATTATATTTATATTAGTGATGTGAAGGATTAAGTATATATTATAAAAATAATAATAACTCTCCATTTCTTAGCATAGTTAGCATAGTATATATAAAGACATTTTCAAGTAAAGAAATATTTGTAGCTTAAACTATGGAGAAATCACTTTGTATGGAATTCACAAGGGAGTGATATCTCCTACTACAATTATAGTTGATTAATCTCATACATACTATTTATTCACAATTTTTTTTGCATATTCATGAACTATGGAGTTGTGATGGAGTAAAATAAATATGGGTTGAAATAAGGAATGAGAAAAGTTTAGGTTCATCACAACAAAAATAATATAATGTTTACATGCACATACACACTCAGAGGAAGTTGGAAAAGATGAAAAGGTATGTAATGGAGATAATATAGATGATTAATGAATATTTTAATATGGAGATAATATTATTTTCCTCATTCAATTATATATTATTTTATTGGAGAATATTTAGTGAAGCCTATTTCTTTTACTATATTTAGAAAAACCCTACATGTTTTGTTTATAGGGAAGGAACACAACGAATAATAACTGAATATAAAGGGCACATATTTGTATTATATGATTTATACGTTGAATCAATTTGATAATAGAATGGACAATTAAACAAACAAAGAGACATGTTATGCGTAGCTCTCCAAATTCTAAAGAAATAGAAAAAATGAGTTATGGGTGAAAGTTCACAACTACCTTTAACATTATGAGATTAAACAAACAAATAGACATGTTATGGGTAGGTGTCTGATTGCTAAAGAAAGAAAGAAAAATGAGTTATGGGTAAAAGTTCACAACTACCTTTAACATTAAGAGTGTGGTGTGCTAGGTTAGTCTTGACTTGGTTATAAAGTGATTAAAGATAACCTTGATTTGGTCAATAATGGGTGTAGTGTTAGTGGTTAATGAATTTTCTAACACAGTGACCATTAATAGAGTGGTAAATATTTTGGTAAGTTATTAAATATTACTCTACTATGTAGATATAATTATAGGAAAAGTGTGCAACTTATAAATTGAAAATGTGAAAACTTAAGTAAAATAACATATAATAAAAATTGAATCTGAAAACATTGGGATACACAATAAATGTGTGATAGTAAAAGGGTTTTGTGACTAACATTAATGAGATGAATTTTAGGTTGTAAGGACATAAGTGAGATGGATACATATAAAATAAGGTATGTACTATATGGTTGGAGTGAAGTTGATCATATTCTTATGAATACCTCAGAATCGATATTCATCACAATCTCAAATAGAACTATAGAATTGAGAAAAATATTAACGGAGGATAGAAGGATTATTTTGGTGTTGAAAACAATTGTAAATCAACAAACCTTGTGATGTTGGATAAAAACAAGGTCCTCTTTGAAACTCTCGTCACCCTCGGTATCTTGTATGGGTGTAAAGTTTGGGGTTGAAACATTTGTACAGAGTCTTAGAAAAAAATTAAGCAAATCCAAAGGCATTTTATAAATTAAAAGAAATACACCATATCCTATTATGCTCATAGAAGTGGGATTCCCCCATCAAGATCATGGCTACGATTGAGCACTTGATGTACAGACACAAGATGAATAACATGGGATACCAAATAATTCCTAAACGTTTTTTCAAATCCTCTAAAAGCCACCTATGATGACTCAATCACGGTTGGAATAAATATGGCCTCCCTTGGTTAGACCATTGGGGAATTGGTGAAAATGTCATTTTGCAAAATATCGATAATATTAAAAATATTACTATATCAAAGTTTAAAGAAAATTTGTGGTGTGACAAAAATTTAGAGGTTAAAAGGAAATTAAGATACTATAAAGAGGTAATTAACCTTAATCTAGAATATTAAAGTGTCTCTTTGATTTAACTAGGATAAAGAAGAAAAATAAAATAGCTAAGAAAAGAACAAACTTTGATGAGCTCCATAGTGAAACCGTGGCATTGGAAAATTCCTAAAATGCCATGGGGTAAAAGTATTTTTCATCTTTGTGAGACAAGCATTGAGGATAAAAATCACTTTCTCTTAGATTTCCCTAAGTACACCCACACTATATCTCAATATCAAAATCTTTGTTACAATACAAACATTCTTAACTTTCTAACCTATCAAAACTATAATGAGTAAGGAGCGCTACTCTTCAAAAATTTTGAGCATAGGAATACAATTCTAAACCAAATCAAATAATTCCTAAGTAGGATGCAATAAGTGAAAGTTGGCTTCAGTGGACACTAGTTATCATCGTCATGATCATGAGTTATGTAACAAAAAAATATTATCATCGTCATCGTGAGGAACTTGTATTATATAATTTTAATATAAAAGAGTTATTGGATATTTGGATGTATCTCATGTCACATAGTGAAAATGATGAGATAAGCTTATACATATATTTTAGTGTTTTTACATGATGTTAACTAAGATAAGATATAACATTTAATTATTTATAGTTGTGATATAATATGATATTTTGTATGTGAAAAATAAGGTTATAATTTTTTTTCTTATAATGATTTCCTTCCATCATGAATATTGACCATGTTGGTAGAGATCAAGTAATGACAGAATTAAAATCCATTAACAGAGATGATGAAAAAAATGGGACGCATCAATATCTACTTAATCTTAATGAATGAAAAATTAGACAATATATATTTTATGTAAGAAAATTATAACATAATACCACTTATGCAAGGAATACTTGATATGTAAGAGAAATCTCTATGGTCAAGAGTGTATAAATGTCTAAAACACACGCATTCACACAGAGAGCCTAAAAATCTTATCTTGAAAGTCCAAAAGAGTTTTATATATGAATGCATGTTAAGAAGTTTTGTATTATTAAAATCATAAGAGATACTATATCTATGATTATCTCTCTAACAAGCCCTAATATAATAAGAATAAATGTAAAACTTAGAAGGTACCCCACAATATTGTACACTTTTATTTACATGTGGAGGATGTCTTTAACAATAAGGAAAATATATATTTATGATATTGGATATTTTCCAACTCTATTAGTCTCTAATTATTATCCTCTATTCATCATTTTCTTATAAAAAGAGTAGATAACTCTAACTTTTAATGTAATGGGGAGAAGGGTTGATATTTGTGTGAAGATAATGTTTGGAAAATTATATGGAGTGTTATGTGAAAATCATGATAATCTGCGAGGACTATGATAAGATTATGCACCAATTACTAGTCATTCTTTGTTATTGTACCAGTCGTTTTAGTTATTGTACCAGAACCAACTATGTTATAACCCTAATGACATGATTAACATATGGTCTAAACCATTCTAAAAATATAGAAGAATACAAATATTTAATCTTATCAAAACCCAACTTAAAATCATACACCTACTATCACATTTCCATAAAGGAGTCATAAAGATACATCTTTGAAGAACAAAATGTCACTTCAGGCAACTTCTAACTCATATCGACAAAAGGATATTTGTATCTTATAAACTTCTTACACTTGTAGAGGCATTTCACCCCAAACTGTTGTGAGAATGATGGTAATACCTGCTTCTGCAACCACCCTTAAGACCATGTCAGATATACAAGGAATCATCATAATGCCATTATCAATTAAATAAAGTTATTTTAACAACTCGTAACCTGATAAAAACATTCATTAAATAAAATTCAATCATTACCTTTACTTTCCTAAGTGAATGAAACCAGTGCGACTGAAAACACCCTACAACTTTTCCTCCTAACCATTGGCTCTATCTGGCGTATGTTTTCGCACCTAGAGCCACCCCTGAGGTGGGCCTCGAATCCACTAAGGTAGGGTTACACAATTGGAGACTCTTCAAGATCTAAGAAAACCTGGTTTTTATTCTCTTAACCTGTCCCGAGTTAAGCTAAGAATAATATTCCCTTACGGTCCTTTATAATCAAGACACATTTACTGATCTTGTCAATTTTAAGTTTAATAGGAAAAACCCAGTTAAAACCCAATTAAAGGACTCCAAACTATAATATATGTAAGTATAATCCTCAAATTTCATCTTATGACATATCTTATTCTTTAACCATAGATTCTGCTCCAACTGAAAATCTATTCTTATCAAGGATACCCCAGGATACTTACGCAACTACCAAGCTTTAAACAATATTTCCCTGAACCATAAAAAGTACCAATAGAGACTTAACACCATTCATCCTAGGGTTATACTCATAAATGGTGAAGACTTGCAGACCACTTAAAGATCTCAGAACAAGGTTAACACATTCGTTTTAGGGTCTCAAATAAAAGTACTACGAATTCAAACCAAATGCATAGGATCTACTTCCTTTGATTCTGATATTTTCCATGGGATCATCTACCCATTCACAAGATGCTCATCGCCTTAACCCTCTCCATGTGTCGCAGTACGCTAAAATTTTCACCGAGACTCCTCCTCATTGTCACGATGGCTTTTAAAAAAACTTCTCAAGCGATTATGATTAAGTATAACAGTTTTTTGGATTTCAACATATGCTCTAGCTTATTACACCACCTCAACTACTAGAGAAGAAGGCCAAACTCGTTCCAAGCAAAACGATGCTAACAACAGACGCAAGATACTGGAGAGGGTAAGTTGCACAATACTTATGCTTCTCTCCTGTGGAATGAATCAACCAATCATGAAAACCGTGATACAACTTCATTCCCATATTATCGTAACTCGATAAGTAGCGCAAAACTCCCTAATTAGTAAACTTGTGAGCCATTTATGCCTTGAGGGGTAATGTGAAGGGGGCACTCTTACTTTTGACCGACTGGAAAACATAATTTTTTCTATGGACTATGATGATAAGAGAGCACGCTAATAAGGGATGCTGCGTGGAGGGTCTAAAGTGTTTGCAAGCCAAAAGGAGGAGATGTATAACTTGCCACATAATGCTGGCAATGCAACTGTGGTTCCAATAGTCAAACTGTTGGTGCTTCTATACATAGTTGTATTGGGAAAGTGCATACATCTCAAGCAGTCATTTACACTCTGAAATATATCCATAAAATTAAAATATTTGTCATTTCCTGCCACTCAACATGCCCATCTATTAAATGACCTATGTAGAAACAAAGCATGCTAAAATAAAGCATCTCTCCAATACATGGATCGACTTCTGTAATTAAAATGCACAGCGATCTCAATAATACACAGGGTCCAAACACAGTAAATGATTCCCACAAATGGAGACGAGCATTCAAAATGCTGAGACATTCCAAATATAGGTGAAAAGCCCAAAGGAAAAGCATACGAGAACGAAGTCCCAAAAGACAGACGCATACCGTTCGGATAACCAACACAAAATAAAACACAGGCTCCTTCCAATGCCAAAACATGTGTAGAGGCCCATCACAAGCCCCCTCGAGCTGCAGCTTTTCCCTTTCCTTTCTTGCAACGCCAACTGCTAATTATCTCCCTTCACGCTTGCCCAAGCTCCAATACCGAGAACGATCTCTTCTTCAAACACACAAAGGTCCACGTGCTTCATACCATAAAAGGGAATCCCGTTTGAAGAGTGATCCTCACCCTTTCTAAGCCGGAAACCAAATCCCCACCCATTTTTTTCCCCCCGTTCACACTCTCAAAATCTAATATAAAACCGGGTAATTCATCAATGCCTCCATAATCAATGGCTATGAATCCGGGTAATTTTAATAATGGTTGAACGTCACTAGTCAATAATAAATCAAGGGAATTCAACAACGCCTCCATAATCAATCGCTAGGAATCCTGTAATTTAATAATGGCTCAAGCTCAATAGTCAATATGAATCCAGGGAATTCAATACGCATAGCATCAATATTGGTGTTTTTCTTTATTATAACTAAATCATGTTCTATGCATAATTTATATATGTAAAATTGATTTCACTATATAATCTCCACTAAATATATGTAAAATATATGTAATTTATTTCACTATATAGTGCTCCACTAATATATATACGTGAAACTTATTTTACCATAAATGTTCCACTATTATATATAAGGTTCCACACTATATAATCTCGATTAAATATATGTAATTTATTTTACTATAAAGTGTCCCATTATTATATATGAAAATCCTTTCACTATATATGCTCCACTAATATATACATGAAATTTCTTTTGCCATATAATGTTCCACACTATATAATCTCGACTAAATATATGTAATTTATTTCACTATATAGTGTCCCATTATTATATATAAAAATCCTTTAACTGTATATGCTCCACTAATATATATAATTCTTATATATGTATAAACATGACTTCTTTCTTCCCATACCTTCGATTAATGAGAGGTGGGAATGACCTCATTTTGGTGAAGGTTTCCATTCTTCATAAAACATTCTTTCAAAGTTACTTGTATTTTATAAGTTGTAGTTACTCTTAGGTTATCAAGGTGTGTTTTATCCGATAACTTCCTCATGCTCGAGCCCTAGGCTGGTATGTTCGCAATAAGATGAATTTACTAAAATAAAAGGGTAATTACAAATACGCATGTGGGAAAAAGAATACTATCTATAAGTGACTTGAGGTCAAAGGTGAATATGGTGGTTGGTTTCCTTGTCAGCACCATAATGATACCCAACTACCTTTACTCTACCTTCGGGGTTTTTTCCTCATTGTTTACCTTACCCCTAGTGGATTCACCCCCCCAATCTTCATTTAAGTTGTGTAAGCTTTTTCAATGGCCTAATCTTATCAACTTCATTCACACATGTATGAAGTTTGAATTACTTACAGTGCATTTTTACTTACTCTTTTTGTTTTTTTGGTCGCATTGTAAGGGGATATTACATCCTTTCTCCCTTAAAATAACATTGTCCTCGGTGTTATATGCATGTCCAAAGTTTGTTTCCATTTTTCCTTTATCCTCTCATTGCTTTCTTCCACATCCGTTACGATGTTCTTCAATTGTTGTCCTCTTACCTGTTTTCTATAGATATAACAAGGTCTATCTAGAATATAGTCATAACCCTACATACCTCCAATGTCAATAGAAGAATGCATACATAAAAATAATTTTTACTTGACCTTTTTGGGTGTCACCCCTTTTTGAAATTCTTCACATGACAATTCTCTCAAATCGGCTTGCGATACATACCTGAATCTTTCATATTACTAGGATCTCATCTAGTGGTTTTTGGTCACCAACTTGCACTATAACCATACAGATGCATGTCTACTAATGTCAACATTGTCAACGATGTAAAATTCAAAATCCAACACTATTTCATTTCATATTTTGCATAATTTTCTATTTACCAATAGATAAGCATATCACCTCATGGGAACTAATTCGCTTGGAGTGCACATACCTTTTCCCAATACTTTTCTTAGTCTCTCTGGATGTCCTCCTTCCAAGCAAGTACTTAAGTGCTAACAATACGCCGAGTACTGATCCAAGCAACCCAAGACAAGGATGATACCCTTCTTCAAGTGTATCTCCTACCTATGCTATTCAAGGTGCTTTGCCAAGCTAAGGCACTTCCTTTCTCACACAACATACCACCTAGAGGTTATTCTCTTCATGGAGCCCCCACTCTCGTGACAGTCCTCTTACACGGTGTGAATGTGTGCTGAAAGAGTCCTAACCAAAATCTGTTATATCTAGGCATCCCCAGAACGCATATTGGTTCTTTGCTAGCCGGGGGGGAAATATATACCTCTTGTGCATTTTCTTCATCCCCACATTCCTCATGGGTAACCACTTTAAGCACATGAGTTTCTCTCATATATTTTAACTTATTACAGTCATGAAACCTTGGTTCTCTTCATGGCCCTAGTTCACATGCATGCATCAACTCCACAAGTGGTCAGTCTATCATATCATTGATTCCAATAACTTCAATATTTCAAAGTAAACTACTTACCATCATTTTGCATCTCAGCTACTTATGCCATGTCTTACAACATTTCTTGTTCATCAAAGTGAGAGTCCTTATATTTAGTGCGCTCTTGCTAAACAAGAAGAATTATTGATTTTATGCACAACACATTTTACTATCCACTTTGGCTACAATATAGCCCAAGTTCATAAGTAATCTAGTTCCATTTTCCCTAAAAGGAAATAACTTTAGAGAATTGTTGTCGTAAAAAAAGCAATAGTCTTTATGTGCGCAACCCAATCCTTAGGATTCACTTGTAACTAACATGAATCTCTTCGCCATCACTTTAACATTCAAGTCTTACCTTAACTTAGCATCCATTTAGTAAAATAATAAGGTCTACTCGTACAACAATCCCAAATTATTTAGCAATTCTTATAAGAAAATAACATTCTATTTATACAATATAGCATCTTCTTTTAGAAACCAATTAATATTCGCTTCTCAGATCATTCACTGTTATGCATAACCACAAAATAACAATTTCTAGATCCATCAATTCATGAACTACGATGATAGCAATACTAGCTTAACAAAACATAATTCTTCATTATAGTATATCCATTTAATACCCAAAGTTGTATGCTAGTGAATGTGCATACAAAAAGGGGAAAACATTAGAGGTCTTTTCCAACTAATTCCTCACGTTTCCTTATGGACTCAATCTTGAGAACCATTAGTTCCTTAGACCTATGCCCAAAAGAAAAACAATTTGTTTTCAGTTATAATTAGTCATACATCTCCACAATAATTACACTGTTGCCAAACTATGGTACATATGTGCAATTTTTCAATGGTCCTTTATCTGTAACCATTCGACTATCATGTACCGACGTAACTATAACACAATTATTTGCTCCTAGTTTTTACATGAAAACTCAAATGTAAACATGTGTTTCACATTTATCAAATGTTAGTTTTAAACATCACTAACATACATTTGATACGGTTTATGCTTTTCAAAATCCTAACAATATATGCCCCTAACATAGTTACTATTTTGGCATCACTTATCTTCATGCTTGAATCCTTTATACATGATACTTTAGCTAGTGTTTCTAAGGGTAACATAGTTACCCTTCCTCAAATTATCCAGTTCCATTTAATATCTCTCTTTAAAAAACAAAATTCTACTTTCTCTCTAAGTAAAATGTGTATAAGGTAAATCCTTATATTTTCCTAACATAATGGAACCTCTAAATCGACTTCAAACATATTCTCATGAGCCATTTGCATTTATTTATTACCAATAGGGTACTCTACAATAGGTCTAGAATACTTATGATCAATATTCAATTTCGGCTTGATCTTTAACATTCCTATATTTATTGTTAATGTTGTAATCCTTTCAATACCGGTCTATAACTTACGTCATGTACTTCTAATGATACTTAACAACAACATTCCCTATGTCTCCCAATGCAATCTAGTACAGTTTGTCAACATGGAGGTTTGAAGGCTCTTCTCCCAAAATACATGATGTCATTAATGGCTAGTTTGAAAATATAGGTTCTAAAGGTTTATCCTTTCCACAATTCAAAATTCCACATTAATATTCGTAATCAAATTTATCATAATATTTTTCACCAACCAGGAGTTCATCTATACCTCACTAAAACATTACTAGTGCTACTTGATAAAAATGAAACAAAGGTCTTAGCAAGTCGTAAACATCTTTGGAAGTAAAAAGAGATAACAAGATACTCATGCACTTATCTGGTTGTGTTCGACATTAATGAGGAAAAGTCAATGGTCCATCACGTTTTAATTTTCCCAAATATATTTCAACCTCTCTTGCCTAACCATACATCCTCTTGCTAGTACCACTCAAGGCTCCTGTGTTGTAGCTATGTTTGAAGTTGTTGATTCCTGTTATCTCAAAGAAAACTTGTTCGTTAGTTTTCAAAAATATGTAGGATCCTTTTGAGCCCAACAATCCCGAGTGCTGCAACCTCAGCGCTCTGATACCATATGTAACATACCCCATAGCATTGTCCGGGGATCCTTGGGTATATGGCGTAAAAAAAAATTACTTTTTGTTTCAAATAAAAGAAACGTTTAAGAACACCATTACAGCTTGTCCAATGCAATAATAACTTGAAAACAATCATAATGATTATGATCATGTAGAACAAGTAATCATATCTATCCCATGTGTAAATCTTTAACAACCAAAGGTTCAAAGTTACAAAAATGGAGCCTCTTTTCTCCCTCTAGTGCATCTTATCAATTTATTTATATTTTCAAACTGAACACCCAATTACTAGTCATTATTTGTTATTGTACCATTCATTTTAGTTATTGTACCATAACCAACTATGTTATAACCCTAATGACATGATTAACATATGGTCTAAACCATTCTAAAAAATACAGAAGAATACAAATATTTAATCTTATCGAAACCCATCTTCAGATCATACACCTACTATCACATTTCCATACAGGAGTCATAAAGATACATCTTTGAAGAAAAAAATGTCACTTCATGCAAATTAGTAACTCACATCGATGAAAGGAGATTTCTAACTTATAACCTTCTTACACTTGTAGAGGCATTTCACCCCAAACTGTCGTTAGAACGATGGTAATACCTCCTTCTGCAACCACCCTTAAGACCATGTCAGATATACAAGGAATCATCGTAACGCCATTATCAACTGAACAAAGTTATTTTAACAACTGGTAACCTGATAAATACATTCATTAAGTAAAATTCAATCATTACAGTTACTTTCCTAAGTGAATGAAACAAGTGCGACTAAAAATACCCTATGACTTTTCCTCCCAACCATTGGCTCTATCTGGCGTATGTTTTCCCGCATAGAGCCACCCCATAGATGGGCATCGAATCCACTAAGGTAGGGTTACACAATTGGAGACTCTTCAATATCTAAGAAAACCTGGTTTTTAGGCTCTTAACCCGTCCCAAGTTAAGCTAAGAATAATATTCCCTTAAGATTCTTTATAATCGAGACACATTTACTGATCTTGTCAATTTTAAGTTTAATAAGCAAAACCCGGTTAAATCCCAATGAAAGGACTCCAAACTGTAATATATGTAAGTAGAATCCTCAAATTCCATCTTATGACATATCTTATTCTTTAACCATGGATTCTGCTCCAACTGAAAATCTATTCTTATCAAGGATACCCCAAGATACTTACACAACTACCAAACCTTAGATGCCTTAACATGGAACACAGTCTTGAATAAACTCAAACATTCCATCTTAGTTGTAAGAAAGGAAAATGGGATTAATCTTTTAATCAAAACAGTCTATATATTTTCCTTTGTACTGGCATAATTATTAATATACTATTCCTCAAAATGTTTTCCTATAATATTACCCCTTAAACAATATTTCCCTTAATCATAAAAAGTACCAATAGACTTAACACCATTCACATAGGGTTTTACTCAGAAATGGTGAAGACTTGCAGACCACTTAAAGATCTCAGAACAAGGTTAACACATTCATTCTAGGGTCTCAAATAAAGGTACTACGAATTCAAACCAAATGCAGAGAATCTCACAGCGTTAATCTAGTTCCTTCGATTCTGATATTTTCCATGGGATCATCTATCACAAGATTATCATCGCTTTAACCCTCTCCATGCATCACAGTACGCTAAAATTTTCATCGAGACTCCTCCTCATTGTCACGGTGGCTTTTAAAAAAACTCCTCCAGTGATTATGATTAAGTATAACCGTTTTCTGTATTTGAACATATGCTCCAGCTTATTACACCACCTCAACTACTAGAGAAGAAGGCCAAACATGTTCCAAGAAAAATGATGCTAACAGTAGACGCAAGATACTGGACAGGGTAAGCTGCACAGTACTTATGCTTCTCTCCTTCAGAAAGCATCTACCAATCATGAAAACCGTGATACGACTTCATCCCCACATTATCGTAACTGGATAAGCAGCGCATAACTCCTTACTTAGTAAATTTGTGAGTCATTTATGCTGTGAGGGGTAATGTGAAGGGGGCACTCTTACTTTTGACCGACTGGAAAATGAAATGTTTTCTATGGACTGTGATGATAAGAGAGCATGCTAACAAGGGATGTTGTGTGGAGGGTCTAAAGTGTTTGCAAGCCAAAAGGAGCAGAATTATAACTTGCCACAAAATGCTGACAATGCAACTATGGTTCCGATAGCCAAACCATTGGCGCATCTATACACAGCTATATTGGGAAAGGGCATGCATCTCAAGCATTCATTTACACTCTGAAATATATCCTCTTAAATTAAAAAATTCGTCCTTCCCTGCCACTCAACACGCCCATCTATTAAATGGCCTATGTAGAAACAAAGCATGCTAAAATAAAGCATCTCTCCAATACATGGATCGACTTCTGCAATTAAAATGCACAGCGATCTCAATAATACAAAGAGTCCAAATGCAGTAAGTGATTCACACAAATGGAGACAAGGATTCAAAATGATGAGACATTCCAAATACAGGAGAAAAGCCCAAAAGAAAAGCATACTAGAGCGAAGTCCCAAAAGACAGATGCATACCATTCTAATCATGAGCACAAAACAAAAGGCAGGCTCCTTCCAATGCCAAAACATGCGCACAGGCCCATCGCAACCCCCCTTGAGCTGCAGCTTTTCCCTTTCCTTCCTTGCAATGCCAACTGCTAATTATCTCCCTCCACACTTGCCCAAGCTCTAATACCGAGAACGATCTCTTCTCCAAATGCGTAGAGGTCCACGCACTTCATACCCTAAAAGGGTATCCCACCTGAAGAGTGATCCTCACCCTTTCTAAGCTGGGAACCAAATCCCCACCCGTTTTTTTCCCCCTTCCACGCTCTCAAAAGCTAATATAAAACGTGGTAATTCATTAACACCTCAATAATCAATGGCTATGAATCCGGGTAATTTTAATAATGGCTGAACGTCAGTGGTCAAAAATAAATCAAGCGAATTCAACAATGCCTCCATAGTCAATGGCTACGAGTCCGATAATTTAAAAACGATAATTTAAAAACGGCTCAACCTCGATAGTCAATATCAATCCAGAGAATTCTATACGCAAAGCACCAATATTGGTGTTCTTCTTTATTATAACTAAATGATGTTCTATGAATAATTTATACTATGTAAAATTGCTTTCATATATAATCTCCACTAAATTTATGTAATTTATTTCACTATATAGTGCTTCACTAATATATATACATGAAATTGCTTTTACCATATAATGTTCCACTATTATATATAAGGTTCCACACTATATAATCTCCACTAAATATATGTATTAATTTCACTATATCGTATCCCATTATTATATATGAAAATCCTTTCACTATATATGCTCCACCAATATATATGTGAAATTTCTTTTACCATATAATGTTCCACTATTATATATAAGGTTCCACACTATATAATCTTCACTAAAAATATGTAATTTATTTCACTATATAGTGTCCCATTATTATATATAAAAATCCTTTTATTATATATGCTCCACTAATATATATAATTCTTATATATGTAGAAACACGACTTCTTCCTTCCCATACCATCGATTATTGAGAGGTGGGAGTGACGTCGTTCTAGTGAAGGCTTTTATTCTTCATAAAGCGTTCTTTATGGTTTACTTGTATTTTACAAGTTGTAGTTACTCATAGGTTATCAAGGTGTGTTTTATGCGATAACTTTCTCATGCTCAAGCCCTAGGCTCATATGTTCGCAATACGATGAATTTTCTAAAATAAAAAGGTAATTACAAATTATGCGTGTGAGAAAAATAATACTATCTATAAGTGACTTGAGGTCAAAGGTGAAGATGGTGGCTGGTTTCCATGTCAACACCATAATGATACCCAATTACATTTACTTGACCTCAGGGTTTTTTCCTCATTGTTTACCTTTCCCCTAGTGGATTCACCCCCCCAATATTCATTTAAGTCATGTAAGATTTTGCAATTACCTAACCTTATCAACTTCATTCACACATGGATGAAGTTTGAATTACTTACAGTGCATTTTTACTTACTCTTTGTGTTTTTCTGGTCATGTTGTAAGGAGATATTACAATACCAATACGATTGTGATACCAAAATAAATATTGTTTACATATAAAAATGACCTATCTTAGTATGATTCCAAGAGTATTTAAGAGGAGTATAAAATGTTGTGGTAGTGAGTGATAGGTTGCATGATGCAATTGTTGATAACATGAGCTTGTAATGTCGTATTGTGTAATTTAAATGCAATTTAGATTTAAAAGTGGGTTTCCTCTTTAAAACAAATAATTTTAGGTTATAGAGTTTTTCAAGTTAAGCAGTGTGCATGGCATAGTAATACAAATTGATGCGGCATTACCATGCATATGCATGAGCATCTGTTTGGCTGACCCTTTATAAATTAAAAAAAAAAATAAAATAAAATCAAGTAGTTCATTATAGACAGTAATATGTAGACCAATATGTTTGTATAGAAAACCATTCAATTTATGAACTATAGAATTGCACTTTCTTAACTAAAGGACACCAATGCATTTTATTGTTCAATGTGTATTGGTTATCGTAGACTTGTTTAAATGAAAATCGATAAAAACATGTTTTGGGATTTTATGCAATAAGCAGTCTCTTATTGCTATAGACATGAAATGTCCCATATTCAAATACAAAAAAAACATTAAATATCCATTAACTAGAAGAAATAATCTCATAGTGAAATAGTAGAAAGGGTAAAATCCTAGTGCTAGAATTTACAGCCACATAAACCATTAGGGAAGAAAAAAAATGCTAGGGTTTGTAGAACTAAGGGAACTATGAAAACCCTATATTTTCTTACTAATGCATCATAAATATTAATAAAAACACAAAAAATAATGAACTTTTTCAAAACAATCAGAGGACAAATTGAGATGGCTAGTAAGAAGTTACATACTTGAAATTTCTCCTCGGTAGAGTTGTATGGACCTATGACAATCCCTTACAAGTATGGCACTTCATAAGAAAAATTACACTCAAAAGCATTTCACTTGTTAAAATATCTCGCACAAGTCTCCCCTGTAACTTTTCGCAAACAAATGTAATAATGATTAGGGTTTTCTATTGTAAACTCACTTTCAGAAAATCCAATTACTGCTCTTTTTCATGGGACATTTTAGCCCATTAATGAGAAACACGTGTGTCATTTCCTTCTATTAATATTTTATGTTTTGGCCCATGTAGAGATAAGAACACTGGGGTATTGTATGTGTAAACCACAACCATATAATATAAACATACTCAAAATGCATGTAAAAACATTCACACTTAAATTTTGCAGATATTTTTCTTTCAAAGTCATTGAGGATGCTTGTTATCGGTATCTATCATAGTTTAGTGCATCCATGTGTTTGGTTTATTGGAATGTATTGGTGCGGTTATTTGAAATAATCACATGGATTACATTGAAAATCACTTCAAAAATATGTTTGGATTTAAAATGTTATATGCATCCCAAAGTTTCTTTGGGAATACAAATACATAAATTATAATAGTCCATATCTACAAATGACATTTAAAATCACACCTTATACTTAAAAAAATTGGGTTCAAAACTCTATTTTCCTTTAGATTGTTATATGCTTGCCAAATTTTCTTTCAAGAATGTAGACCATGGATGATTTTAAGCAACCATAATTATTTAAAAGTGTATAAATGTTGGCGAATATTACCAATTCTTAAAACGCCAACTATAAAATGATTGGCGATATTTTTCAAAAAATAATTTCATTTCCAAGGATTTTCTATCATTTATATAATAATTTGGCGATTTTTAGGGTGAAAAATTTTTACCCCATCAAAATTGGGTGAAACAGGGCTTCAAAAAATGCAAAATAGCGAATCGTTTTTGGGAGAAAAACATGGAAAAATAGCCCATTGGGCTAAATTTTGCCCCTAAAATTATCCCTGATGTAGACATGTATTGATTGTCAATTTGGTTCAAGGTTTCTATGGATAATTTATTACGTCAGGCTAGTTCCTTGGAGGGAATGTTATTGCATGCATTCGAATAAGATAAGATAGGGGATGATGTTCATATCATCGATACCTTCTTTAAAATCCTAAAATTTTCTTGCATAGCCCCTTTCTTGTGACATAGGTCAAAGCAATGTTAATGTAAAACTTGAAAACAATGTATGGTATGTTGGACATGAGTTTTTCAACACATTTGAGGTAACTTATCATTAAATCCCACATATGTTGAGGACCCTTGTCACACAATCCACATTGAAAAGGGGATATTTTATGCATTCTTGATGACAATGTATATTTCTATTGCTCGTCAATTGTGGGTTACTCAAATATAAGGTACTTATGAGTGATAATGTCTTACTTAAAACCCTCGAAAAGGAAAAACAAATGTTGAAAAGATTAGGTGTTGAGTACAGATTCCATCATGTATGTTTGAATGATTGTAGTCTATATAGAGGAAAATACATAGAAAACGATATTCATACATAATATGGGCATGGCATGTACAACAAAACAAGGTAAAGGAAACCGTTCTACTCATAATAGATTAAGTCACATTCCCATGACTTGAAGGATTCAAAGCCTATTTTGTTGCTAAGAACAAGTTCTGTTGCAATAGTTCCATGCCTTGCATAGAAATGATCTAGGAGTTATTCGAATCCTATCATATTCAATAGCTATGAAGCATATAGAGGCTACATGTCCTAATAAATTCAAGGATGAAGTATGAAGCCTTCAATTGAGAAAATTAATTAACAGAGTTTACTTGTATTCCCTTTAAAACACCAACTATTCCATTTAGTCAGGGAGTAGATCAATAAAAATACCCCTCCATGGTTTTCTATGAGAATTAACATATTATGTTGGCTCTTATATTCCCTATAAGAATATGTGTGAAGAACATGGATGTCTACATGTAAACAAAGATCAATGAATTTAATAAATTGTGAATTTGTGGTAATTTACAATGTGAAGCTCCCTTTTCCTTTGATCCCCTATAAGATATTCTGGACCACTAATCACTCTTTGTAGGAGGATCCTTGACCATTCACAAATCCCCTTACATTGGCCCTGTTTTTCATTTCATCTCCCATGGACATGTCATTGTCATCAATATGTTCTTGTAGGAGCTACCATCGCTATTTGCAACACCTTTTTTCACTTTATACCTCCTCTTACTTTAGCCCCATGTGAATAAACCACAACAATATATCTATTTCCAGAGGGAAAATATCCAGCATTCATGGAAATCAAACAATTTTGAGCTCTTGATGAGCCCAACTGCCACAAGATGACATGAGTCACTGATATTCCTTTTTGGGGAGGATATGGGTTGTTCATGACACATTGGAATTTTTATTCGTCTCCATTCTCCACTTCTCCTAAAATATTGAGAGCTTCCAATCTCCCCTTGTGCGGACAATCACTACCATTCAAAACATTTCAAAAACATTCTTATGTTAATAGACATTATTCTACAAATCATTTTAAGTTGGAAATTCATCTATGGTAGATCGATCTACTTTCAACTCAAAAAGTATTTCCCTTTCTAAGTAGATCTTGGAAGTTTTTTTTATATATTTTTGTGCAGATCTCAGTTATATCTTAGAAAATACTTGGGTAAGTGATAAGATATATTAGCATGGAAAATGAAGTTCAATGGGTTTCATGGAATTTTATAAAAGGGATATTTTTGGAAATTATAGATGATCTTAAAGGGTGGAAGAAGTGTGCATAAGCTATGATACAATATAACCTAAGGGTGAATATGGGGAAATAACACAGAGGCCCAAGGGTTGTTTTTTTTGAGGTTGGGTCTCCCAAGGGAACAACACATTGTTCTTCTCTAATTACTCTCCCTCCTAAATATTAATGCAATGATCGATTTATAATCTTAAGGAATAGGTATGTTATCTTTGTTTAATTGACATAATAAAAAGAAAGCAAAACCCATAATTATTTTCTATTCATCCCTACCACATTTGGGATTTAAGAGCTTAGAAAACACACATACATGAAATCACATGATTATTGATCACAATTAGAGGTATCGAATTCCCATGGTCCATCAAAAATGGGTACTAGAGACATATAGATGTTTCTAGATCAAACTCTTGTACCTAGAAAATTTCATGCGCATGGTCATAGTCTCTAACTTCATTGATTTATGCACCAATAAAAAGACACCATGTCTTCCTTTATGTTCCATGCACCACCATTCCTTTGGGAAATGATTTCATTGTGACAAAAAATCCTCCATTTATTCAACCAAAACATCTTGGAGATGATATATGTGAGCAAAGAAAATTTTAAGGATCCATAATTTTTTCGAAGTGTAAAAACCTTTGAAAATATTACTAATTCTTAAATTTGCAACCATAAAATGTTTGGCAAATTTTTTTTTTAAATATTTAAAATTCTAAGGACTTTATATCATTTTTGGAAAAGTTCAGCGATTTTTAGAGTGAAAAAAGATTAATTCATGGAATTTGGGAAAATCATATTGAAAAAAAGGAAAATTGGTAGTAGAGATAATGCATTTAATATGTTTAACATGACCATTGGTGCATGGGGAGAATAGAGGAACAAGAGCATAACTAGGAATAATTTCAAGGAATTCATTCGACCTACATTCAAGATACTAACTAATTATATTCATTCGAATATATGGTGTGAATTTGGTGCTTTTGTTCCCCCCAATGTATTGAAAATTGGTCGAGTTACCAAGGAAAAAATCACTAAGAATTTTTCACAATTGTATGAGACAAAAATTGGAAAGCCTAAAGTTGTGGAAAACCAGTAATGTCTCCAACCTAAACCTAGATGATGACACAATGAACATGTTGAAAGAATACCTGGGGTTGGATCAATATATGAAATAACTAGATCTCCCATAGACCGTCGAAATCCGATAATGAAGGAATTATTGATTTTTTTTCATTGCTTAAATTGAGATTTTGGAAATTTAGGTAGTTCTGAAATCCAACATTTAGTCTAGGACTGCTGATATTGATTGTTGAAATTGCATATTTGCACAAATTTAAATTTTCAAGAACATTTTTTCACCGAATTTGATTAAAAATCCACCAAAAAAATAGGGCGTTTTGGTTATTGTTTATCCTCCGCGCCTAGGGTTTTCCATCATGTCAAAGTTTATCCATGTAGAAGAATTCATACATAGCATTGAGCATATAATTAAATTAATACTATATAGTATTGAGGAATAAATAAACAAATATGTGTCTATTATATTAATGTAGAGAAAGCATCCCAAAAGTAGTATTAAAATCGGTGTATTTTAAGGCCCAAAATAACCTTTGGAAAAATGAGAATATTGTCATTTTGAAAGCTTCCAAGGGAGGGGCTATGATGGTATGGAATTAAAAACATGACCATATAATTGTTGAAATATTGTAACTTCAAAGGATATTCTAAATGTATTTTAACGATGTAACCCAAGGGAGATGTTATTATTCTTCCAACGAAGTGTTACTATTGTATTTGGTCATCATAGAATCATGAGGTAAATCCTCCACTTGTGTCGGGTCTTTAGCACCCTAATAAATAATATAATATACTATTTTTGAGTATTCCTAGGTGAATTTCACCCAGACAGTTTATTGGGGCTGACATGTCTAGTGCAAAAGTTAATTGACACATATGTATAAATAGAGGAGTTGTGGTTCTTATTTGAACATAGAGTCACTCACTTGTGTAGCGCATAGGAGAGAGAGAGAGAGACATAATAGAAGGAGGAGAAAACCTATTTTTGGGTTTGTATTTTATACATCTTATACATAGGAAGTTTTTGATGGGTTTTCTTCCCCATGAGGGTTTCCGAGGATAAATCTTTGTGTTCTTTTGTGTGGTTGTACTTGTCAATATTTCAGTGATGTTTTTTGTTATGGTTATGTTGTTATGATACTAAATGTTATAAGATATGATATAAAAATTATAAACTTAACATGGTATTAGAGTCACCCTAAAAAAAGTTTGTGCAGTCGAAACATTGCTATAGTTACAACTATTGAAGATTAGGGTTTCATGCTTGAAAACCCTCAAATACTAAGACTAATAGTTTTGGTACATTCTCTATATCTTGATATTGGAGAAGTCTGAGGAGGAAAAAAATTTATAGGACGAAGAACAATTCCTACTGAACCCTATGTAAAATTTTCAGCCTCAAATTCATGATATTCGGGGATATATGATTCCTCTAAGTTAGGGTTACAGTCTCTCCCAGACTTAAACACGTGATCTAGGGAAAATTGCTATATCTCAAGATATGAAGGTCCAAATGAAATTTATCAATATTTTCTAGATAGGGAACAGACTGTAGTTTCTCTGGTAAAAATTTCCAACCCCGAAGATGAAACAGTGAAACACGAAAGTCAGTACAAGTTCACTATTCTGAAAAGACCTGAAATAAGTCACTTGGGAAAACATGCATAAGTCCCAATTGGTGAAAACAATTATTCTATAAACTTTGGTGTTGGAAATAGGACATACAAGGATACCTCAGTGAAAATTTTTAAATATAGAGGAGAATTAAGTCCAAAGATACCACAGAAACAATATTAGGATTTTCTGCAAAAGAAACTGAAGAAAACTACGCCATCAAATATTTTGCAATTCTGATCACAATTTTGGGAAATGAGTATGATTCTCAGCTTGCTTTGAGGAGGTGGATATTTCTATCCAATCATATGTAAAAGATACCCTAATTGAAAAATTAGGGTTTCTCTATCAAACCCTAGGTCTACCAAAAGCAACATTCCAGAAAAGCTTTCAAGCAAGCATGAGATTGAAGCAATCTCAATGGTCAAAGAAGAAGTTGTTGATCCATAAGGAGATAACGAAAAACAAAGAAAGATAAGTATTTGAATTGTATTTCTTGTATATGTTGTGTATTATTCATGATAGACTATTTGTTTTAATGACAGTATACTACTAATATGCATCTAATGGGTAAGTATCCCATGGTGTTATACAACTCTGCATTGCTACTTATCTAGAATGAAACCTCTTTGCTGACATATTGGATTAGTGCACAATCTCAATGATGTCATGGTAGAGATGGAAGGAATATAAAAAGTTTTTGTGAGATATGGATGAATTTTGTATTGGCTAAATAGTTCCATGATGCATAAGAATTTTTCACTATGGATATGTTCTATGAAATGGTTCTAACCATGCAACTGTTGCATTTGAATTGTAGGAAAGGTCTTGTACAATCGTATACAAGAAAAGGAATATGAGACTTGTTCTGAATAACAAGTGATGAAAATTCAAGATTCACTCCAATAAACATGAACCTGAAACTCCCAAGGTCAGAGACACCGTGACAGAAGAAATAGCTTCATAAAGCGGTAGATCCAACTTGAGAGATGAATACCACCTTGGGTACGAGAGATAACTCAAGATGAAGAAAAGTATGGTTAGACTTACAAACCAAAGTAAGAGGCCTCAGACACACTCTAGTTGTGTAACAGAATTGGGTGACATCATTGATGCTAGCCCTTCTGGCTATTGAAGAAGCTATGATCAAAGAGTAACAGTTGAGCATGGGGAATGATGTCTACGGTATAGTTTTGAGACTTGAAGGGAAATCCATAGATAATTCCATATGGATATACAAAAACAAGTGTACAAAGCAAGGTTCATGGTTTGTCTCAGAAATAATATACTATGGCATGACATACTCTATTGACCAGACACACTTCTCTAGTAGAAGTATATATCGAGCAAAGAACCACCTGTACAGAATATGCTTTGTACAAGCTCAGAAGGCACCCATATAAAAGCACATTTAGGAGTTTGACAGATCACCTAGAGTGATGAATATCTTAACCTTTTCTACAAGGTTGAAGATGGAAACCAATACAAGACAACAAGCTCACATATGGATGCAAGAGGAACTTTGCGACAAATTTCAAGTTAAAGGGATCTTGGTATATAGTAAGCTGAGATGGATACATAGTAGCGAAGGATGCTACCTGTCACTATAGTATAGAATGCATAGATAATGCCCCACTTCAAGGGGGGTGACTACAAAATATCTCTAAGTTCGACACGGTATGACATGATGGACAGCTTCCTAATGGACTGATACTTTACTAAGAGTAAAGCGGGTTCCAACCTTCAAGGTTGAATGAGGAAGACTAGGATATGTCGATGACCTAATAGAATGAACTCATGATAGATGCAATGATGGAAGAATACTAGAATGATGTTTGGGAAATAGTACCCAAATTAGAAACCAAGAGTTTGGTATCTTCCATGTGGATTTGCAAGATAAAACATGTTGTTGATGAAAGGAAATATTTGTGGCTAAAGGATTCTCTCGGAGAGAGGAATTTATTATGAAGAGACATTTTCTCCAGGAGAAAGGTACACTTCCTTCAGAACTATCATGGCACTTGCTTCCATGAAGAAGTGAGATCTACACCAGATGGATGTAAAGATGACCTTCCTTAATGGTATGATTGAGGAAGAGGTTTACATTGAACAGCCACAAGTATTTGAAGTCAAAAATAGAGTGACTCATGTATATAAGTTGAAAAAGACTATATGGACTGAAGTAAGCTCCTAGAGCTTGATATGGAAGAATAAATAGCTTCTTGGAAAGCATGGACTTTACCAAGAGTAATGTTGATCCTACTTTACCTTCATGTTATGGATGATGAACCTTACATACTATTGGTGTATGTGGATGATCTAATTCTGACTAGAAATGAGAAACAGATCACATATTGAAAGAAGAAGCTAGCTAAAGAATTCGAGATGAGAATATTGGATTGATGCATTATTTCCTCATGTTGGAAGTGTGGAAGAGATCAGAAGGAATCTTTTTGAACCAAGGAAAGTATCCTGTGGAAATCTTAAAGAGATTTGATATGTTGGATTGTAAAGCCATGGCCACACCCATGGATACCAAAATGAAGTTGTTGTCTGATGAGACATCAAAGTTAGTGTATATGACTCAGTACAGATAGATTATTGAGTCGTTGATGTATCTGACGAACATAAGGTTAGATATATGCATTTTTGTGAACACCTTGAGTCAGTATCTAGTTAACACTAGATGTGTTCAGCTGATAGCTACAAAGAATGATGAGGTACCTTAAAGGTACAACATACTTGGGACTTTAATATGGTAGAGATAATGACTATAGATTATATGGATATATGGATTCATATTGGGTAGGAAGTATCGTAGATAGAGAGAGCACCTCAGGTGGATGCTATTGTCTGGGATCCATCATGATCTCATGGTTTAGTCTAGTGTTTCTCTCAGTAAAACTGAAGCAGAGTACATGGAAACTTGCTATGCTATTTAGGAAGCCATATGGATTCAGAAAAATGATGTCAGGACTATTTGACATGGAGTTGGATACCATAGTGATTCTTTGTGACAACCAAAGTTGCATAAATATGACAAATAATCCTGTGGAATATGGTACCGAAGGGAGACATAAAACTCTAGTATGTGAGTACCGATGAGCAAGTTACCAAGATTCCATGATAAGCTTGGTGTAGTTCAAAAATACTTTCCTCGTAAGGAGGAACAATGATGTTGATACTAAAATTTAATGTCCCCAAAAATCGAAAATTGAAAAAAAAAATTATAGGCTAGTAAAAACTACCTAGATGGAACATTATTTACTTGCGGAACTCTATCATACACTTTATGTTTCTCTGTTTAGTCGTAAGCTGTTCTTTCGTTCTGTCGTTTATATTTTAGTCATTAACTTTAATGTATTTTACTTATACGCTTGTACTGTTATTTACTACTCGGTATTACGTTTACACTTTTGTCGCTTATGCGTCGTCATTGGATTTATGTACTTCATCCTTTCTCAATTGTCACACTCATTAATTATGGAGTCTTAACTTAACTTTGTTTGTGGAAACAAAGTGGGTAGAGTGGTGGGACTTGTTCTCCCATGATGGTTTGAGAGGTAAAGTATTACTTTGTTACACAGGCTTACTTAGTTCAATTGAAATGAGGCACCTCTTTAATTTACTTATGCAGTTCATTACTTTGCAATGCGATCTGGTGTAAGGTGTGTTAACAGTCTTGATCCTAGAGGACCTGTTGCTAGTTGTTACGTTGCTTATTGACTCGGTTCTATTAACTTGGTAAGTGTTGTTATCGTCAATGTAGCTACTATGGCTAAATTTCCTGTAAACTAATTATTCTTTATTATGTTTTAAATTCGTTTAGTCTATATGTCATTAATACATTTTATGTTCTATGTATATTTTTACTATACCTATTAACATCTCTTATGTTCTTTTATTTGGCAAGTTATTATATTGGCTTAAGAGCGGGCCTTTGATTTTTATGAGGGTTAAAACGTTAACATGGCATACTGCATATGCCATGTTCGCTAAGCATTTATGCTTAACACTTTTTGTATTGGAGTTTAATATAAGGCTATAATCCTAAAGTGTATTTTATTTAACTTATAAGATGTATGCCTTATGGCATTACACCTTGGATTAACGCTACCTATGGACTATGTATTATTGAACTCTTACCCTAATGCAAACCTTGTAATATAATAACGCTGTGAGAGAGCTGGGGTGGTGACATAACATATGGTGGAAACCATATGACAGCGGGGAATATGCTATGGGCTTGTGCTCACAAAAGCAATGACATTTAAAATATGGAGAATGGGTTTAGTGTTATGTTCAACGGCTTTAATGTTTTCCAGCAAGTGCATTCAATGCATGTGGAGAAACGTGATAGCCTTCCCTTAGGCTTGGCTCTTGATGGATGTGTGTTGTAAGGGATTATGCACCTAATAATCGTAGGTCGGGGGTTACCAACATACTCAAACACTTGCAGACAATTGAATTCTAAAGTGCAGAATAGGAAATAGGAGGGTTAGAAGAACTTACTTGTTTAACGACGTTCGATCCTTGCTAGTCCTCTTCCAATCTGCTCCACTTCCAAAGTCTTCAAGGCTCACTCCTCTTTCACCTGTTCAGAGACAATATTCCAGATATAGAATGATTCATATATATATGTTAGCAGGTTAGATAAATCAAATATGACATACTGAAGCATAAACAATTATCAAACCAAGATGTATGAGACACATGTGGAAGAAGTAATCTCTTTATTATCAATAATGAGAAAGTTCAGAGTACAACCAAATGTCTGAGACAAAGACTCCTCTGTCACCAAAGGATTCTGAGTTTCACTGCTCCAAAGACTTCTGTAAACAATCCACCAGCATAACTTTGCTCCAAAGTGTAAGTATATACAACCCTCCCCAAGGCCTGTATTTATATGGGTGAAATAATGTAGTTCTCGAAGGTTAGGGAGGTTGTAGCAGTTAGGGAGATTAAGTAAAATGACTAAACTAAACTCCCATTAGCGCGTGATTTTGTGTTTTCATGTTAAGAGGCACATTTGCGGGTATGTAGTAGAGCAACCCGCGAATGATTCATGACTCTGTATAAGCGCAACCCGTGAATACAAGGATTCGCGACTTGCTGTAAGGGAGACTTGTGAATGATGCGCGAGTTGTCTATAAAGAGAGTCGTGAATACATCCCAACATGGCTAAATGGCAAAGTAACTAGCTGGATGAAGGTAGAATGTATTTCTTGACAAGCCAAGCTATAGTGTTAAGGGAAAACCTCTACATAAGTGTCCTTTTGTGTGCCGACATGAGGGATTTTAGCACTCGGACAGAGAGGTGCCACTCATGTGTATAACATATGCCCCCTAATGTGTGAGGTCAGAGGGGAACGATGGCTGAAATACATTATAATCTTTAACTCTAGAGAAACTCAGAAATCCAATGGAGCAGAGCGAGTACCTAAAACAAATACATAATAATGTGATATACAAATTTACATCTGAGGATGCTATGTTCAATTTACCGGAACACTAGCTCCTTTACAATATTTGATTAAATGATACAGGTAGAAACCACGTATATTACAAAGGTGGATCAAAGCCACAATATAATAATGATGAGTCTTCAAAAATTTGGGAGCTGGATATCAGAATAGAACATTGT
>LPNX011095629.1:110246-121551 GCA_001517045.1 Pseudotsuga menziesii | reverse complement strand
GACTAAGGTCTTCATAAATGATCCCAAAGAACCAGTACAATCCAAGCCATGTGAATAAGGGTAAGCTGAAGTCGAACATGGAGAGGATTCAACAGTTTTTCAACTAATAAGTGATAATTGACAACTGAAGCAAAGGAGTTCACCAATGATGAAAGTGAATCCAGAGGTACTATCATCAAAACTCTAGGTCTTCGTCATCAGGAGGTGCTGAAACGGAACCATACTGTGATAAGGAAGGAAATGGATCCTCCAACGGATCACAAGAGTGACTAGGAACTGGGCAAAAGAAGGGAGACACAATTTAATGGATAACAGATATAACAGTGATAGGATCAGGTGATAGGTCAGACATTGAGTATAGTCCTTGAACAGTGAGCACAACACAGAGATGACCCAAGGAAGCATACAACGGATAGATAGAACAACTAGACTTATCTGTCATGTAGGAGACATGATCAGATTCCCCAGGTATAATGGACAAGAGGAGGAGTCAAAACTCAAAGTGATAGCTGAACACAAGTGTATACTGAAGCATGGATATCGGAAAGCAAAGAGTGCTATGTTCAAGGATGACAAGCTGCCATTACTGAAAACAAGAGAAAACTTCTTCCTTACCTTCCCTGTTAAGTTTTAATGAGTCCAGGAAAGTAAACTCGGTTCCCTCTTCATTTTTTAACAAGCTTGAAGAGATGGAAAAATAATGCTTGATACACTAATCCATGGATTTAATGAGCCCGAACTAGTACATGCTCATGCGGTATTTTCACATTTAGAGAGTCTGAAAATGCCAAAGAAGACTCCAGGGGGGTCCTTTTTCGTCCAATTTAGTCTCCTGAGGCCGAAAAAGTATAAAAAAAACCACAGAAGAACTCTCTTAACTTTCGAAGAAGAAAAGGTGAACCTTTTTCGTACTTAGTTGGGAAGGTCCGAAAAAGGTTAAATTACCACCTACCCAACGTTCCTTCCAAAACAGCATAAAATAGCTTGAGTTTTACGAGTGTGAAGGAAAGCAAGATCACTCGAAAAGATCCATTTGGTTACGAGAAATGGGGCTTACAACAATAAACTCGTTGCTTTGTTCTTGAGTGTTTAACGAGCATGACAAAGACACAAAGTACACTCGGAATCTTTTTCATGTTTGGGTCCAGAGCACGAAAAAGAGAAAACTAAGCTCAAACCGGGTGTTCCTTTTTCGTAAATTTAGTCCCTCAGGTCCGGAAAAGTGATAAACCTATACCTGAGAATACTCTTCTAAATTTTGAAGAAAAGAGAGTGATCCTTTCTCGTATTATTCCGCATGGTCCGAGAAAGAGATAACCTACCACCAATGCGGATGCCCGTTCACATATTCTTAACGAGCTTGAACGGACGAGATAACTCGGCAGTCAAGTCTGTTTTAAAGGAGTCAAACCTTGGCCTAAAGAAACTCCATAAGGTTGGGGAGTCCTATAAAGGGCTAGCTTATAAAAAGAGATTCATAAGAAGCTCTATTTGGCATGAAAAATAGCTATGAGGAAACGCTTGGGTTTGAAACAGTGACGGAATGAGTACCAAAGGATGTAATGGCATATAAGGATGATACTCATGAAAAGGGATCCTAGCCACAGAAGAACAATGGTAGAGACAAGGGACTAATGGCTTAAAATACCATAGTCCGTGGCAAAAAATGTTGATTACTAAGGTTAATGTGGAGTGATAAGATGCCAACATGTGTTGGAAAGAGCAAAAACCACCCTATAGAAGCATCAACACTTTGTAAAAGTTGGTAAACCTATTCCAAGGCACAAAGAGGGTGATATTAATCAAATGACATTTCAAACTATATAAAAAGACCCACTTTACGAAATATTATTTCTATATAGTAGTTTGAAAATCAAAACATTTCATACCATTTGCACTTTTTGAACCAAAAAGGAAAGTTTACCCTCTATCTTTGATCGATCGCCGTGGACAATTGGACCATTAGATTCAGAATCCGTCAGCTTCAGGTAAATCTACACCCTAAGCTCTTTAATTTGATCCAAACAAATTTTCAATTTAATGGTTAATTCAGTATTTTTCACCAACCTAAAATATGGCAAAATGCATTCGTGGGTTGCAAGGCATGAAAGTCACGAATGCGCGTTTCATTCGCGAGTTGCTCAACAGGAAAGTTGCGAATGACTCACGACTTGTCCCAATGGATAGTCGCGAATGCTGCGCAATAGGGAAATGCTTTAAAAATATGCAAAATTTTTAAAATTTTATGATGGAATACTGAATCAACTTATATGTTTTTGTCAGGAAAAACATGGTGCTAGAGTGGAGAGAGAGGGAACATGAAATGATGGATCAAGCGGCTCTCCAAGCCCGCCTACTATCCAAGCATTGAGGACTAGTGGGCTTCTCAAGTTCTTTTTCACATCGCCCATGCGAGCCAATGTCCGTATATTAGAGTTCTTAGTCCATTACTGGGACCATGACCTGGTGATGTTCAATATCCATGGTGAGACTTTGGAGCTTACCATACAAGACATCTACTTCATAACCGGGTTATCACAATGGGGAGCACCGGTGAACCTAGAAGGCACTGGCAGGGGTGGAGACCCCTTGAGTGTCCAGAACTATGTCGATGTATTCTGCAGACCGGGTACTCAAAAGAAGGGCAGCAGCGTTCTCATTGCAGATATTCAGGATCTTACACTTCAGGTATTGGCCAGTACTATTGTCAGACTTTCAGGGTCAACAGGGTTACGCATGGCCACCAAGACTCAGATGAGAGTGGCGGTGTACTACTTTAGAGGTACTCTCTTTGATTGGTGTACGGGAATTGCCCCCATTATGAAGAGGCAATTATCCGACTGTAGGAGGGGAAGACGGAAGAACTTCGGCTATGCGAGTATACTAGTAGCGTTCTTCTTTGAGAGAGTGCCAGCTATGAGCCCTGCTATACCATTACAGGTCTGTCATCCACGGCATTCGAGGCTGAGCCGATGGGGAGACATCTTCCTCTGTGAAGGAGGAGGAGATGTAGTACATAGCATGTATGATTATGATTTCTATACATGGTGGGAACAGCAGGTGCCGGCGTTGGAGCAGTTTCCATACGCCGGGTTAGATTTCTGCGGTGATCCCGACCTAGTCCTCCCTCCAGGAGGAGCATGGGGAGAGATGGGTAAGTAATTTTTTATTTTTTGTCATTATCAAATTTTTATGGATTTTCAAATGATAGGATATATACATATGCACAAGTCTAAACCCTATTTATGTGTCAAAATGCAGATATTGGACCAGTCCATCCTGAAGGGCACCCATGTACCTTTGTACGTCCTGTTGCAGGGGGAGACCCAGGATTGATTAGGGTACTCGAGATGAAGCTAGCCAGGCTGACCGAGTGAGTACCTACGATACGGATAGAGCACCTCCCTGTAGCTATGCAGGAGTTTGTAGTTGGGGTTCCACCAGCCTGGATACATCTTTTCAGATGGGTAGCTAGAGTAGTACTTGTATACAAAGATGCAGTGGAGGCTGCTGAAGCCGAGGAGGCTGACGAAGCCAGGGGGCATAGAGATCATGGGGACCAAGGAGGTCCTAGTGGCCATGGCGGTCAAGCTTAGTTCTAGGGAATTTTGATGGATGATGATCCACATTTTTGTATATTTTGTACATGACGGGATCTACAGATCAGACTTGACCTATCTATGACAGATATTTACATATATATATATTTGTGTTTGGTTGTCATCTTATTTACAAATTTTTCTTATATGTTTGTTGTATATTTTATAAAATGTGTGTGAGATGCCAGTCCAAAATATAATTAGCATATGCATCAGTTAATGAATTTTGGTTTCGTGGAATGTGATTGAAAGTAATTACTTCAAAATGTCTTTCCAATAAACGAATTTGCATGAACTGACGTAACAATGTAGGATTACGCACCTGATAAGATTGATTGAGCTGGGAAACAACCAACTGAGAATCCAAATGGACTTCAAGCTGGGTGATGCCTCATGACAAAGCATCCCATAGGAGCTCAATTACAGTCCTATACTCAGCAACATTATTGGAAGCAGGACCTAGACAAGCGCCTCCCGCGGCAACAAGCTGTCCTGAGGGGGAATAAATAACCCATGCTGCCAAAGCCAGGTTACAAGTGTGACGGCTGGTGCCATCAGTAAAACCTACATACATCTTGGAATACATCTGCAACAACCAGCAGATAGTATAAAAAATGAAACTGACAACCTAATGTACATAAAAATACATACACTAATATACAAGAAAAAGTGCTAAGCCTAAGCATAGTACTTCTTCAGGTAGAGCCCATTTCTAGGCTCAGGAAGCTTATTCCCATCATAATCCACTAATTCATATGCACCTTTACTCAAAACTTTAGACACGACATAGGGTCCTAACCACATAGCCTTGAATTTTCCTGCCCCCAGAGGCTCTTTATCTTGGTCCTAGAGCAAGACAAGTTCCTCTTCAGAGAAAACCCTAGGTTTGACCGTTTTATCGTATTGAGATTTAACCCTATTCTTATGAGCTCGATTTGCAGTCAAATCATCTCTACATTGTTCATCAAGGTGTTCTAAATGGAGCAACCATTCCTCAAGCTCAGTCGTGTCAGGTAGCACATGAATAGCTATCTGCAAGGATGGGATTTTGCATTCAATCGACGTAATAGATTCCACCCAGTGAACGAGTTGGAAGGGGGAAAAACCCGTAGCATTCTTTACATTGGTTCGATAAGCCCAAAGAGCAGGATATAACATGATGTGCCAATTCGAGCGGGCTGCATCAATAGTACATTTAAGGATAGTTTTTAAATTCTTGTTTACAGCCTCAACCTGACCATTTGCTTGCGGATAATATGGAGAAGAATGTTCTTGTCCGAATCCGAGCATGGTGGTCAGTTCTGTCATCATGTGATATTGGAAATGACTGTCATGGTCAATGACAATCACTTTGGGAATACCAAAACTAGCAATAATCTGATTAAACACAAAGAAAGCTGTTGTTTCCCCATTGTCTTTGAAAGTAGGCATTGCCTCTACCCATTTTGTGAAATAGTCAACAGCAACAATGATGCATTTATGCCCCCCAGCCGAGGCTGGGTTGCATGTCATATAATCTATCCCCCATTTCATGAAGGGGCCTACCGAGACAACGGGAAACAAGGGAGTAGGATGTGACCGCATTTTTCTAGTGTAAAGCTGACACGGATGACAGTGTTTCACAGCTTCCACACAATCTTTAAAGATGGTGGGCCAAAAATACCCGCCACGTAATATCTTCTGGGCTGTTGCTAACCTAGGTAAATGAACCCCACACGCTCCGCTATGGGAATCATTTAGGACAATATTCGCTTCCTCATGAGTAAGGCAGCGACGCAAGAAAGATTCTACCCCCCGTCAATATAATGTATCTCCTATAATGAGGTAGTTTTTAGCATGAAGGCGTAACTTGCGTCGGTCTTCCCTAGAGTAAGCGGTAGGATACTTCAAAGTCTGGAGATATATAAGAATATCTCCGTACCAAGGATCAGAGGTGGATATGAGGAAAATGTGCTCATCTGGGAATGAGTCATCCTCAATCACTACATCTTCTTCTGTAGAGAATTCTGCTATAAGCTCGGCAAAAACTAAGGAATTTTTGGATTTAGCGGATTGGAAAACCAAGTCAAACTCTTGGAGAATGACTATCCACTTATTGAATTTTCCCCCAACAATCCGTCGGGATAAAACATATTGGAAAGGGTTTACATCTGCCACTACAGTAGTGGTCCTCAGTAAGATGTAGTGGCATAACCTCTGTACAGCATAAACGGCAGCTAAGGCTAAATTCTTGACGTGGGAGTACTTAAGCTCAAGTCCAACCAAAGCGTGGCTAAGATAATAGACAACATGCTCAACGAGCTTTTCGTCCTCCTGAACTAGCACTACCCCAATGGTAGACTCTGACGCGGCCAGATATAATATAAAATCCCTAGAATAATATGGTGGGTGTAATAAAGGAGCCGACAACAAGGCTTTTTTCAATGCCTCGAACACGAGTTGTGTAGTTTCATCCCATACAAATGGGGTGTCCTGTTTAAGCAGGCGCATGAAACCTTTTGTGATCTTGGCATAATTAACGATAAAACGTTGAAGGAAGTTAGACTTTCCTTGTAGACTCTAAAGTTGCCTAAGTGAGCGAGGAGGAGGCAGATTTACAATGGTCTCAACTTTTAAAGGATCCACCTGAATGCCCCTACTAGAGACAATGAATCCAAGCAATCTACCTGACTCAACATAGAAAACACACTTGTGGGGATTCAAGCAAATTTTATAGTATCTGCATCTCTCAAAAATCAACCGTAAATGATCTGGATGCTGGATCCTCTTGCGAGAATGAGCAGGCAGATCATCAAGGTAAGGCTTGACAATGGCTTTTATATCGTGAAAAGCAAAGTTCATGGCTCGTTGAAAGGTTGCCCTTGCATTTTTCAATCCAAAGGGCATTTTTCTATACGCGAATGTACCCGAAGGGAAAATAAAAGCAGTTTTATGTTGGTCTTCCGGTTTGATTTGGATTTGATTGTAGTCGAAGAAACCATCCATAAATGAGAATACCTCACTACCCGCACATGCATCTATGATCTAATCAATAAATGGTGTAGGATAGTTTTTCTTAGGACAGGCTTTGTTAAGGTCTTGAAAGTCCGTACAAACGCGAATAGCCCCTTGCTTTTTATCAACAGGAACTGGGTTGGACACCCATTCAGTCAAAGCTACGGGATATATAAAACCTACTTTCAACAGCTTTTCAACCTCTGCCTTCACAACCGCTGCTTTACGCGGGTTCACGGGACGTAATTTTTGCCGAACTGGCTTGGCATCAGGATAGGTTGGGATCTCATGTTGAACAATAGATGGATCAATGCCTGGCATCTCCTCATATGACCAGGCAAAGATATCGCGGAATTCCTTGAAAAGGGCGGTATAAATGGCAATCTCCTCCGGAGAGCAGCTTGCACCTATATAGATATTTTCCATGACATCTGGTTTTACAGAGATGTTGATCGGTATAGTGGCGGAAATTTTTTCCATATTCCCCTCGGCAAACACTCCTTCCCTAGGTAAAGGGTTGACAGGTGTATCAACATCATCCGACAGTCTCACATGAAACTCTTGGTTTTCTATCTTGCTTATCTCTAGAAGGAAATAAGATCGGTGATGAATATCCTCACATATCTTATCACGTGCACACATAGCTTCCCGAATAGCTTCATCGGAAGGTAAAACGGTGTTTAAGCAATCTATGGAATGTCAAGAGTTTTCCGCCCATGAGGGCATATAGACTTCTTCCAAATCATCCGAGACTATAAGAGGATCTGGAATGGGATCAACAATGGTTTGGGTAATATCTTGATATGCCACTTCCACTGCAGATAAGGGCACTTCCGGTTCCTGAGGGGTTGGGAGGACCCAAGGATTAGTCCTATCGACCACCGAATCAATGCACTTCCCTATAGTAGTAGAAACGATATAAAGGACTGGAGATGGAATATCGAATGTCCCCATCAATGATGCGTACATTCCAGCCCCCAAGCTCTGTGCAGCAAGTTTGGCCTGATCAACCAATGGCACAGTGGAATCTTTAGACTCTAAGCGGCCTTTTCGGGTAAAATCAAGTTGGTCAACAGTGACCACCTTGCCCTCATGTGGAAAAACCATGACACGAAAGACAGCATATGCAACAGAAGACATTGCATAAGTCCAATTCCTACCCAGAAGCAAATTGTCCAAGTGAGCATCAATCACTTCAACTTCAACAGATACTGCTTTGCCAGCCAGCTTAATCTCAAAATCTGGCAGGATACCATGTGGATGGAAAGACCTTCCATCAAAAGTAGTAAGTAAAGCGGTTGATGGGACCAACTCTGGGGATCCAAGAGCTTTCCAACAGGCCAAGGACATAACACAAGTAGAGGCTCCCTCATCAACAACTGCTTGTCCAATGGTCTTACCACCATGGACAACATCTATCGATAGAGCTACATGGTAAGGGAGGCGAATTTTAACATCAGAGAGATGAAATTTCGCTGTGAGACTCGAAGAGTCCATGCTACCTAAAGCTGATAAGAGGGCATCCCGCTGAGCGGGACAACTCTGTAGCACCTCCAAAGCTGACATTGCACACGGAGTCTGAGCCAATCCTTCGACCACAGAGTAGTTAGAAGCGGCTCTGGCATTTGGGTTATGCAAATTCTTCTTAAAGACACCTTTGGGTATCTTTGGTATTATTTCCGCAGGTTTCTCTATAGTGATAGGGTTGGAAGATTCAACTACATCTTTACCCTTCTCATCAGTCTCTTTCTCATAGTTTTTGTTCCTGGTTTGTAAAAAAGTTGAGGATCTAACCATGTTGATATAATTGGGGTCAGGGGCAGCTGAGTGCCCCCTGCTATGGTAGAAGCTAAAGCAGAATTCTTCCCTTGGGGAAACGAATCCTTTAGGACAGCCGGCGGTTGACCTTGGAGCAGCTTCTGAGCTTGTTCCACGAGGGGAAAAAGATGAGTAAGGTGGTCCCCTTGGCACAACTTACAAGGGAACTTGAATTTCTTCTTTTCCTTTTTTCCCCCATCAGCATTGTTTGCGGGCTTTGGCTTGTTTTGATTTTGGTTTCCCTCTCACTTTTTACCTTTCTTCTTCTTCCCACTGGGCTGCTGATTGCCCTTCGAAGAGGTTTGTGCAAAAACATTTGCACTTTGGGATGAGGGGGCAGCCTTTGCTGCCTCCACTATAGACTGTTTGACAGACAATTGGTGAAGTTGTTTTGTCAAAGACTCTATAGTGGGAGAGTTTACGGACCCAACCAAACCATCGGAATGGGGTCCAGGCTTGGGTTTCTCGGACTCATGCGAAGGCCTTTGTGCCTCAAGGATAATTTCATATAGAATCCCAGACTGTGAATAAATCAAGTCCAACTGCTGGGCCCTGAGTATGGCTTCTTCTTCACTAGTCACTCCTGATGTGGAAACATCCTTAGATATGTATGGCAACAATGACTTAAGGAACCACTCTAATAGAAACTCAGGAGGGGTGGTAGCTTTGATAAGACTCTTTCGCCTCCTCCACTTGTGGATATGATCTGAGATGTGGGTTGCCTTGTTTTTTCTGAAAGTAGACAACAAATCCGTTCCAAAATCGTAATGGACCGGAAGCTGAAAGTGACTGAGGAAAGCACTAGCTAGGTCCCAGAAACTACTAAAAGTAGTAGAAGGTAGCTCAATGTAGCATTTTGCCGCAGTGCCAGTCAAGGTCCTCTGGAACAACCTCAATCTCACTAAATCTTCATTCAATGATTTGGAAGAACACCATAAATGGAAGGTGGTGGCATGAGCCCGAGGATATTCACTAGCCTTACCTTCAAACTTAGGGATGTCCGAGGGCAGTTTGGTGGGAACAGGTGGCCACAAAGAGTCATGCCTCACTGGGTCATTCATCAATTTTGATAAGTCTGGCAAGGTCAAAGTTGCCAGAAAAGGAAGTTTGGGCCTAACCAGTGTACTAGATGTGCCAGCTTGGGGATTAGAGGGTCCATCCCCCGAATGCCCATAGGTAAATGTGGGGTTTCCCCCTAACACCGATTGTGAAGTGGGAAGGTTGCTTTGAAATAGATTCCATCCGTAGGCCACAGAATTTTGGGTGGGAGGTGCAGTGTACATGGTTCGGGCCATCCCCATAGAAGCTGGGGTCTGAAAGACTGGAGCAGGTATCCCTTCGCTAAACAAAGAGAAATGAGAGCTCGAGTATGGGACCAAAATAGGGGTATGGAAGCTTTTCCCATAAGAGGTGTTGCCCCCAAACTGCACTCCTACATATGAAGGAGTTGGACCTATGTATGGATTGGATGAGGGAATGTGCCCCCCATTCCAAGAAAATCCTTGGACATAAGCCGAGGATCCTACCGGACCACTCTGAGTAGTGTAAGGGAAGGAAGAAGGAATGGTAGGTATATTGGGGATCCCAGAAACTGTGTTACCAGAAATACCTCCTATGTTGGAGTGAACCGGTGGTTGAACCACCCGACTCGCTGGAGTTAAAGGTGTAGAAGGCAAACTAGATCTAGGGGCACTAACCGAGAGAGGTAGTACCCCTTCAAATGGAAGGGTTGAGGTAAACACAAAATAAATTTCATCCGTAGAATACATGACTCTACTCAAAGGGACACCTACTACTGGTGAACTTAAAGGTCTAACTTGGATGATCACAGGATCATTAAGATCAGTCAATGGAGTGTTAAAATTTCTTGCAAACTTGTCAGTCTACAATTATTCTATCTCGACTGTGTCAAAATCAAAACGGTTAGCTATCAATTCCGATTCACCAAGAACCTCACTTACTCCTACTGGTTCAAAAGAACCATCTGTGCCTAATCTCCGCCTTTGGGGTAAAGGTGGAGGCTCCAATGCAGGGAGAGGAGGAAGGTTTCTCAACCTTCTTGACCTTCTAACAAGTTGGTCCTCCAGAATTAAAAATTTGATTAATCACACCCTAAGGTCAACTAAACACAAGCAAATCCACAGAGCATACACTAAAAAGATCCTAGAGTCTCAAGCAATCAAACCAGGGTATAAAGATATGCTTTCCTGAAGAAAGCTGATGAACGATTACTTGGCATCCTTGAGGGGTTCTTAGGCACAAGCGGAGGAATCACCCACCACCCTCCTGCACTTTCCACAAGGGTTACTTTCCAAGCTCGTTCAAGGTGAACCAGAAATAACCTTCTGGTTTACCTAGGTATGAACCCTAAAAGACAAGAGACTAAAGGCTATCTTGACAATACCAGCTGTCTGGGGGGACAGTCGTCAGCCGAACTCGTACGCATGGGCAAGGTAGCTGAGCCCGAAACTCTGTCTAGGATAGAATCCCCAGATGCGTAAAAGTCTTGGGTTACATTTTGACAAGGATTCGAAGGGTTATCTCCTCTGTCCAAGCCTCCACGTGGCCTAGTGCTTAATTCCCATTTGAGAGGAGCTTCCCAGATACAGTGATAGAATCAAGGATTTACCTAAAGAACGGTCCACTACGTCTGATTTTATAACTTCTGGGAAGTTTACACTCCCTATCCCACAAGTCTAGCCTAAGCTAGTAGGTGAAAGGCCCCTAAAAATAAAACTTACTAGTAAATTTTAATTTATGCGTTTATTTTAGAGGGTTGTTTCTTACTCAAGAGAAAATGGAAGTGATATACTGTATGGTGTTTTGAATCAGCAAGAAATAAATGAAAGTAAAGTGCATTCAAAACAAACTACTACTATAAAACAAACTTATTT
>LPNX011095629.1:83875-99995 GCA_001517045.1 Pseudotsuga menziesii | reverse complement strand
ATATATATATAGAGAGAGAGAGAGAGAGAGAGAGAGAGAGAGAGAAAGTATTTCTGTTTGTAAATAATACCCTAAGTATCTATATAGTATATTTATTTCTTTAAACTTACTCCTATGATTAAATCTACTATAATCTGAACTTGTCTCCATTGACAAATGTAATATGTCAGTAGAGTTAGAAAGAATAGATGAGCAATAAATAGCGGGTCTGGATTTACCTAGTTTACAGTAATAATTTCTGAATATTGAATGAATATAGAAACAAACTTTAGAGACACAATCCTAGCTAAATATAGCCTACGATAATATTTACAACCTCGGGGATTATTGAAGAGAATATAAACCCTAGCAAAGTCTAGCAAGAAAATCAAATACATAGGGTTAGTAGATATATTGAAAACATTCATCTAACATATTCATCATCTAATATAGAAGATAACATAGACATTCTAGGGTTATATTTTAAGAAGTGTAACCCTAGGAGATATGGAAAGAACCATCACTTCCAGGGATAAAAATATATAAAGAGCTTGTATATAAAGCAACCAACATTTACCCTAGAAATGAACTTGACATATTAAGAACTCATACCTGTAATTTTTCTTCCAGAAGCTCCTTTAATGGTTGAACCTGCACACTTTTTAAATAACTAGCATTATAAATTTGAGATAGATATGACCTCTGATTTTGATGACCAAATCACTTGGGAACTACCACATTCCTCCCAACTTTGACCCGAAATCGTTATTGGTTCTAATTTGGATCCCCCCGAGCTAGAATCCAACATGCAAGTAGCTTAGAGATCCTAAGGTAGGGTTTCCAATCTAGTATTCAGTTCTAAATCAATCCTCTTTTCCTTGCAGGAGAGAAATTCTCTAGGAAAACACTTGAGAGAAAAAACAGGCAAAATAATAATTCTCCAAAGATAAAAAAAAAATAAGAACCCGCAAGCCTTTGCTTGGCTTCAGTCTTTATAGATAGACTTTTTTAGTCAAAGGGACAGTTAAATCAAGAAACCTTGGTTTATTGATTTAACCCTTTTTAATTACTAGGGTAATTTCCAATACTTAACCTAGGAACTTTTAACTAGTTCCTAGTTAAACTTTCATAGTTATTATACTATTTATAAATCCTTTAATAATAAATAATAATTGATGGAGCTTCTCTTCTTTCTTTTATTTAATTATATATTTAATCATAATTAATTCTTTATACATACTATGTATAAAATATATAGTATTATAACACTTGTTAGCATTTGTCTCTAGGCATCATATACCATGATCCCTTAACTAAATGACACTTCTTCATTAAGGTCAAGTACATAGGTGGCTTAGGTCTACTAGGCTAGGAAACTCTAAACATCCTTGCATGTTGGATTTACCTTGTATAACGTGGTATCTCTTCAGTACTTTGATGAGAATACATAAATTCAAAATTTCATTTAATCACTTATAAATAAGTATGATGAGATCAATATTTTTCTCGAGTCGTTTTCACTCGAAAGTTATTAAATTCTTTTCAGTAACCCCTAGTGCTTACCAGATTCCATACTCAATGCCTATAGCAGGAAGTTACAAACATAGTGCAATTCCAGAGCTTTTTCTCAACACTAAATGCTAGGATGTATTTGTACGATACACCTAGGGATACAATGGCCAAGGATCCGATGCTCCAGAGCTTATACTCAACATCAACATGGAAGGATCCAGGGATTATGCCCAACACATCCAACTATCTTCTCATGTGTTCTAGAGCTTCTCACTCAACACAAAGGTAAGTACTCATGTGTTCCAAATCTTCTTGCTCAACACAAAACATCCCGTCAATCATGTGCTTCAGGGTCCACGCCTAACACAAACAAGCATATACATATATTATCAATAATTGGCTTATGCCCAATATATAAAACAAATCAAATGGTCATATGCAGTGGGGTCCTTGAACTAATATAAAATAAAACATCAAGATAATCATCATAATCAATAGACACATGCCTATAAGTGTTAGCTCCAAAATTCGAGATATTACATAAAGAATTTCCTCCAAAGGAGGAACAGTGATGATGATACTACATACTTTCCTCGCAAGGAGGAACATTGATGTTAATATGGACCCTTCTTGGAAAGGAGAAATAGGTCGAAGATATGGACCCTTCTCGGAAAGGAGAAATGGGTCGAAGATATTGACTCTCTTTGAAAAAAGGAAGAACAAGTCAAATATATGGACTCTCTTCAGAAAGGAAGAACAAGTCGAAGATGTGGAATTTCTTCAGAAAGTAAGAACGAGTCAAAGGTATGGACTTTCTTCAGAAAGGAAGAACAACTTGAATATGTGGACTTTCTTCAAAAAGGAGGGACAAGTCAAAGATATGGACTATCCTCAAAAAGGAAGAAGAAGTCGAGACTATGAACCCTCCTCGAACAAAGGGGGAGTAGGTTGATAATATGCATCCTCCCAAAAAATTGGGGGTGATGATGAGACTGACATCAATGATGGGATGATAGTGATGCTCCACCATGAAAGAGGCCAAGCATACCTGAAGATGCTGACAAGGTATGACATTCACTTGTTGACGATAATACACTCTCTTATGGATGGCAGGTATAACACTATGTTCATGACAGTCGTTTTTACTAGGTAAGAATGGCCCTACATATATTACTCTCACATGGAGAGTACCCACTTTCAATTGTGTAACATAGTATCCTCTCTTGAGGATGGTAGGTATAACACTCTGTTCATGAGAGTGGTCCTTACTAGCTAAAGATGGATCTATAGATGTTACTCTCATGGAGAGTACCCACATTCATTTGTTGATACCGTAGTATAACATTCTCTTGCGAATGGTCCTAGCCTTCATGTTGAGGATGTCCTATGATGATTCCTCATGGATGATAGAACTGATACTTAGGTACGGTTGAGATATTCTTTGTAGATGTTACTCTCACATTGAGAGTACCCACATTCATCTGTGGACACAGTAGAATAACACTCACTCAGGAGTGGTCCTAACCTTAGTGGTAGGGATGCTCTACGATGAGTCGTCATGGACGACATGACTGACATTTTGTATGTAGTCGAGATCTACTATGTAGCTGATACTCTTATATGGAGAGTATTCCTACATTCATATGCAGATGCCATAGAATAACACTCGCTTGGGAGTGGTCCTAACCTTTGTGGTATGGATGCTATATGATGAGTCCTCACGGATGCCATAGTATAACACTCACTTGAGAGTGGTCCTAACCTATGTGGTATGGATGCTCTACGTTGGGCCAACATTTTGAATGCGGTCGAGATCTTCCCTACAAACAATACTCTTACATGGTAGAGTATACCTACACGTGACTATAGATACCATAGTATAACACTCACTTGTGAGTGGTCCTAACCTATGAGGTATGGATGGTCTACAATGAGTCCTCATGGACGATAGGGGTGATACTAGGTGCGGTTGAGATCTACATTTAGTTGTATATGATTCAGCTAATTGATTTCATGGATCATGCTAATGAAGGATTGCATCTTCCTTGGACTTATGTCCTAAAGTGATCGGGATTGATCATCCCACAAATAGATCATGCGTACTGCGGGTAGCATGGCGATGCAGGATCAAGTAGATCAAAGTAAAAAAGAAAAGGGTGAAGTAGATCAAAGTGCGGCTGCAAAGGATAAAGAAGATTGAAGTGTTGCTGCAAAGGATCGAAAGGATTGAAGTGCTGCTACAAAAGGATTGAAGTGCTGCTATAAGGGATCAAGAAGATTGAAGTGCTGCTGCAAAGAATCTAAAAGATCGAAGTGCTACTGCAAAGGATAGAGAAGATCAAAGTGCTGCTGCAAAGGATCAAAAAGATCAAAGTTCCACTACCAAGGATCTAGAAGATCAAAATGTTGCTGCAAAGGATCGAGAAGATCAAAGTGTTGCTGCAAAGGATTGAGAAGATCGAATTTTCACTACAAAGGATCTAGAAGATTGAAGTGCTGCTATGAAGGATAGAAATATCGAAGCATTGCTGCAAAAGGATCAAGTGATCGTGTGATGCAGAAGATGAAGAGTAACTGTTCTAGTTACTAATTGTGAAAAATTGCCTATGATGTATAGATGTATTACCTCGATGTACTGTTGTAATTGTCTCTCTATTTTCCTATTGTCTGGGATGATGTTGTCAGTAGAATAGCCTTATCGTTAAGGGGGACTGTTGAAATATTGTAACTTCAAAGGATATTCTAAATGCATTTTACTGATGTAACCCAAGGGAGATGTTATTATTCCTTCGATGGGGTGTTACTATTGTATTTGGTCATGATAGAGGCATGAGGTAAATCCTCCACTTGTGTCGGGTCTTTACTACCGTAATAAATAATATAATATACTAATTTTTAGTATTCCTAGGTGAAGTCGATCGAGACAGTTTATTGCGGCTGACTTGTCTAGTGCAAAAATCAATTGACACATATGTATAAATAAACTGGTTGTAGTTCTTATTTGAACACATACTCACTCACTTGTGTAGCACATGGGAGAGAGAGAGAGACATAACATAAGGAGGAGAAAACCTGTTTTTGGGTTTTTCTTTTATACATCCTATACAAAGGAATTTTTTTCTAGGTTTTCTTCCCCATGAGGGTTGTCGAAGATAAATCTTTATGTTCTTTTGTGTGGTTATACTTGTCTATCTTTCGGTGATATTTTTTGTGATGGTTGTGTTGTTATGATGAGAAATATTATAAGATCTGATATAACCATTATAAACTTAATAATAATATGATGACGAAGCATCTCCCTACAAGAAATATATATAAGAATATAGATATAAACCCTTTAAATAAGGTCACTAATAAGGCCAGGGAGTCCACCTAGATGCTCATACCAAAAAGAATTTAATCCCTAGCTACCCCATTGTCCCAAGGACTTATACGTTACCAAAAATCCATAAAAATGGCATCCATCTAGGATCAAATATGAATGGAATTGATTCTTTGGTGCATGAAATGGCCAATTTATTCTCTAGAGTATGAAATCCTCTTATAGGGAGGAGAGGCTCCTTCATGAAGAATTCAAGTGGATTTGTTGATATAGTCAATTACACTACTGTGGAGTCACACAATAGAATCATTAGTTTTGATGTGCTCTCTTTGTTTACAAATATACCCTTTGATAAATCTATGGAGGCCATAAAGAAGGTAACTAGCCCCGATATTTCCAAATTGATAAAAGTATTCATCTAATTAAAATTATTTTGTTTCCTTGGTGAGCTCTATGAGCATACTAGAAAAGTAGCCATGAGTTTACCACTATCCTTAATAATGGAAAACCTCTTCGTGGAATACTTTCAAAGTAAAAGCATAGACTTGTATCCTTTCAAACCGAAATTTTGGAAATGGCACATTTATAATACCATGTCATATGGTCGCATGGGAGTGAAGAATTGGAGAGACTTGTTCATCACTTAAATAGTGAATTGAAATATATAATATAATTTGCCATGGATATCGAGGAAAGCGAGAGTATCCCATTTCTTTATGTGAAGGTAACTGTGAATCAATATGGGACACCTTTCCACCAAGTGTTCAAGAAATCTACCCCATGGCTAGCCACATTGAACAATATCTTGATGCAAACTCATAACATTACCCAACTTAAAATATGGGTGTCATAAACATTATGGCCACCAAAGAACATAGAATCTTTAATAATGATAACCTCGATCAAGAAAGAGATCACCTTATTCGAGTATTCATGAAATATGGGTATCAAGAAGTGCAATCTAGGGAGAAATGATATGGAATGTTAAAACCAAATATTAAAGTAGGGAAGAAGACACGTTGAAATTGGTCCTTATGTATATCCAAGGTGTTATATATAAGATTACTAAAAGAAATCTTCACAAATTTCAAACCACCAAATATGTCCATTAGATTAAATATGAAATCGGCAAAAGAACTAATTTATCAGCATCATCACAAAGGGGTGTTTAAGATTCCTTGCTTCTGTGGGAAATTGTACATTGGGGAGATTGCATGATGTTTTCAATTAAGGATTAAAGAGTATGAAGATAAAATCAGGTTGGAACACTTGCACATGTCTAATCGCATTGAACACTCCCACAATACTAAGCACCAATTATTTCTTGGAAAAATAAAGGTTGAGAAGATCATTGCAAAAAACAATAACTACTCTATCTGCAAGCTTAGATAGGCTATCAAGATTGTCAAGCATCCTCATAATATGAAAAAAGATGATGGTTGAAAGGTGAGTAGCAATTGTAACTGAGTCTTCTAATGAGGAACAAGATCAACTTAGTTAGAAACTATAATAATAATAATAATAATAGATAATAATAGATAATAACTATAATAATATTAATAACATCATTTGTATGAATATAAGCATTAAATAAGAAGCTGACTTAATTCTACCAAGTAAAGATAAATAAACATCATTAATAACATAATATCAATAATTCTCTTCCTTTTATCTTTCAAATATTCTTTTGATGCAAGTTCTCATAAATATTTGATGGATAGTTTTGAACATTTGAGAAGCCTAAAATATATTATTAACGTCATCATTAATTATGAAAATCACAATTTGTGTAGCTTTATCATCTTCAACATCACATTATTTAACACCTTCTCCTTCTGCTGCAATTATTTCTTCCATTGGATTTCTCTACAAGAGTCTCTCCTCTACATCTACTTTTAGTGCATGTGTTGCATATGAACATTTTCTTATATAGTGTTTGTTGCATAGGAATTAGGCCTATTTTCTTTCTCTTATCCAAAACTTCTTATGGTGATTTTCTCTCACAATTTTTGGATATGCAAAATTTTCAAACATGCATTCAATTGCAGGCTTCTCATTTACAGGTATTTTACCTCAAGTGCATCATTTGTTTCTACATGAGAGTTCATTCCACCCTTGTTTGTTTCTCTTGGACAACATGTTTTATCTTTCATCTCAACTTTCTCTATTGGTAGCATGGGAGTAATGGTTTCATGTGAATTTTTCTCTTCATCTTCAAAATACAATCCATTGCAATGTCTTCTTTCTTCTATTTAATATTCATTATTAGTTTTATCTCTAGCCTTTCTAATTTTTCAAGGTTGGCATTTGTGATGTTTTACAGCACACTCTTCCCTCCAACTCAAGTCATCAATTACTTCAATCCAACCATAACTGCCAAACACACTATTTTAGAAACCACTTTGACATTGCATTATACATTGTATTATAAGGTTCTTCCTAAACCATGAATACCCCTTAAGTCATTATCCTTACCCCTTACGCCATTATCCTTAAATTTTCCTTTCACACTAGACATCCCACGATCTCCTAATCCCTTCACGCTTTGGCACTAGATTATCCCACGATCCCCTAATCCCTTGACGCTTTCTTAACTTATTGCCAGCTAGTTTCTTTCCTTTTTTTAGGGGCTAAGAATGAGAGTTTTCCGCCCAACGAACATAGACCTTGGGAAATAGAAAACATGAAGGATTGTAATTTTATTGTTTTTGTAATATAGTGTGAGGCAAGAGAATAATCTGTTAGGGAGCATGCTTATTGACCTTGGGGTTTCCACCCGAGAGGATTGATCTTCCAGTAAGAGACGTGGATTTTCAAATAATTTCAAAAAGTGGATTTTTACAAAAATTCAAAAAGCGGATATTCAAAAATGGTAAGAGACGTGGATTTTCAAAAAGCTAGAAGATCGATGGAATCCGCTCCTATAACAGTCTACTTGGATTTTCAAAAAATAATCAAAAAGCGGATTTTCAATAAAGGAGATTGTCTTAAAACCTAGAAGATCAGGACGGAATCCACTTCTACAATGGTCAAGTAGAGACAGGATGTATAAGTATGTCTCTTTCAATTTGCATTGGAAATTTCTTTCTCACATATTCCTCCTTTGTCATTTGCACAGTCCATCTAGAAGTGCTTCCTTTGTCTGTTCTTTGTCACTGTGTATATGTTCTTTGTATCTGTGTATTTGTTTTATGTTTATGTCTATGTCACCGTGTATTTGTTTTATGTTTATGTTTATGTATGTGGGTTGTAGCTTATGATAAAGGAGAAAGGATGAATTTCTTTGAATTTGATAACGGAATCCTACAAGAATCAGAGGATGGATGGTGCTACAACCATTGCCAATGGTTCCTCATTTTTATTATAATTTGTTTTGAACATATGGTTTTCCATTTTTATCATACCCTTTATCCAAGAATCTAACTCATGAATCGTTTCTGTTCGAGCAGGTTCAAGGAGAAACCCCGAGATCCTGGGCCTACGATCTATTGGACAAAACACCAAGAGAACAACAGGTATGTCTCTATGTCTATGTTTAATACATGGTTATTAACATTTTTTTCTTAGAATGTTGTTCAATTATAATGATGACAGATATTTGGTTGCATTAGTGTTCCTGTAGATGGCTTTAGATCTTGTCATATTAAACTGACCCAATGACTCCGACTGGATTTGGAACTCATGTTTGGTTGCATTGGTGTCCCACCTAGCCCCACATTGCTTGCTAATTATCTGTTCTAAGCATGTGGGATCTCTTAAATGACCCAATTATAACTAGGATTGGATTTGGAACCCATCTTTGCTTGCATTAGCGTTCCTGTAGTTAGGTTGCTCGCTTTGGATTTGTTCTTAGATAGCTTTAGATTTTGACCTATTATACTCTGAGATCATATCCTTACCCAAGAGATATGGTACAATCAGATTCAGGGTACATGCTGGTCCATATTGTTTGATTGCAGTAATTTTCACAATTTTATAATAAAAATTGCAAAGTTTGATTGCGGTAATTTTCATGTTGAATTCCTAAAATCATGCTACTTATCCTTGTCCATGGTATATGCCTTGAAGATCTAATGACTGGAAAACATTAACCTTAGCCATAATTAGCAAGTTTTGTACTTGCATCGACATTCCTTTCCTTTCATCGGCATTCCTTTCCTTTCAATCTGTTTTTAACTTTTTCTTGTTTCAATCTATTCTTAATTCAGGCGGATTTGTACTTTCAATCTGTTCTTTACCTTTTCTTGTCCGGATCATGGGATATCATATGAAATGACCCAATAAATAGGATTAAATTTGGAATTATATGTGCTTTCTTTGAGTCTGATTAAAACTAAATCTGTCATTTCAAACTCCTCACTTATAACTCTGTGACACTTCAAAATAGACTTAAAACCTTCGATGCCCATAAAATATCTCATTAAAACTAAACTTGTCATTTCAAACTCCTCAATGATAACTTGGGGGCTTAAGACCCCAGGGTAGTTCGTCCATAGTGATACTCGCTAGAGTTGATCAGACTAAGTAGTCATGGGACCTTGCTTCCGCTCCTTTATTTTGCCGAACCAAAATGTATCCCTTCAAAGTATATAGATAACTATTTTTTTTGAATATTTTAGAGGTATTTTGATGAAGTTAGATCTCAGGGAAATTAGCCAATTACTTAGTTCAATCTTGGCTATGGTAAGAAGTAAGTCTAGTATTTTTTTCAATGGTAAAATATGCTTTCAACAAGATATAATATATTTTTCTAATTTTTCTAATGAAAAACATAACTACTTCTCTTGAGTTAAAACAATGGTATGGGAAGAAGTAGACTGTAGTTAAAACAATGGTATAACGGATGAATGACCCATTTTCTATGTTTTAGTAAACCAACTAAAACATGCTTTAAACCCACTAAAGACATGCTTTGCAATAAGGAAAATGAAAAATCTAAAATTATTGTCCCGTATGACTTGTTTACTAAAATGTTTGTCTCGTATGACCTGTTTACTCTGATATTTGTTATCATATACTGTTAATTAATTCTCCGAGTCAAATGGTAGGGAGATAAACATTTTTTTGATGTATTTGAATGTTTTTTTATGATTTTAATATATTTTAAAATGATTAGTTAATATATTTCTTTTTTTGATGTATTTGATTTTTTTCTTTATTCTAATATATGTTAAAATAGTTAGTAAATATATGTTGAACATTTGTATTTCTGTTTTTTGGTGTATTTGATTTTTACTTCTAATTTTAATATATTTAAAAATAGTTGGAGAATATATGTTATTTGTATTTGTGTTTTATATATGTATTGTATTTTTTGTTTTTCAATATTTAAAAATAATTGGAATTTTTAATAATTTCTTAAAATTGGTTGAGAGAGGATTTATAATATATAGATTATATTACATTGTAATATTGGATATTGATTATATTGGTGTATAATTTTCTTACTGAATAAAGAGAGGAAATGTAATGATTATTGTTTTGTTTTTTCACTTTTTATATTTAAATAAAAATGTTTCTTATATTTGTTTTCTTTTCTTTTCAGGTATTAAGCATCTTTTAAAGCTATTCACAAATGGATTTATATGATTTTCTATTTTTATATGTAATCGTTTACTCTCAATCTCTCATACAATATATATGTATGTTTAAACAATATTTGAGATGGGATGAGAGCTTTGAAAAGACCTACTAACTAACTTATTATTCTTAATACAAATATTTATTTTTGGGGGGTGGGATTAAACCCATCCAAATGCTTTAAAGGGTGCCCCCATCATCTTTAGAGTAGTCTCTTGGTATGTTTTGTAATACATGTGTTTTGTAGATTTTTCTTTTTACATATTCATTTTTCATTTCCATTCATTTCCACATAAACTAGTTTTATAATTTCTCAACACAAAACTTTATGAATCAACTAGAAACTAACACATTTTCCACACAAACTAATTTCAAAATATTTCATAACATAAATAAAGTTGATTACATAAATTTAAAATTCTAGCTTCATACTTTATTTTATATTTTATATATATTTATATTTATATTTTTTTATCTTTCTATATTTTTACTTTTCTATTTTATTTTATCTTTCATTTTCATGTTCATTTTTATTATTTATTAATTACTTTTAATTTATAATAAAATATTTTATATTAATTTATATTTAAGTTCTTGACTTTATTTATTTATATAATATGTATATTATTAAGTTGTTACTATTTATATTTTAAGAAATGTATATTTATTTACTTATCTATTACATTATGTTTGTTTTATTTGAGTGTATTCTTTGTAGAAATGTTTGTTATATGAGATTATTTTTATGTTAATGTTTTTCTTTAATTGATGGTAATTAATATGTGAAATTGCTAGTTGGTAAGTTTAATTGGAATAATTGTTTGTTTTAAAATCTAATTGGATGTTTGATAGTAACTAGATTTGTTTTTGCATAATTTTGGGGTGTAAACTTTGTTAAATGAAATCATTTTTATGTGAGTGTAGCTTATTTCATCAATTGAAGATTTTATCTAAGAAATTATCATTGTTAATTAGTGAGTGTACTTGGAATATTTTCATAGAATGTAGGTGATTTTTATGTCTATTGAAGTGTAATTCTTTGCATCAAATGATTAGAAAATTATTTATTAATTGATTAGTGTTCTTAAAATGTTTATTAGAATGTATGTGATTTTTATGTTTGTTTTTGTATGTATATAAGAAATTGTTTCTCAATTGATAAGTGCACTTTGAATGTCTTTTACAATATAGATTATTTTTATGTTTGTTGGTGTAGCTCTTTGCATCAATTGATTGTATTTGTATGTATATATGAAATTACTTGTTGATGTGTTAATGTACTTGCAATGTTTGTTATAATGTAGGTGATTTCTATGTATGTTAGATTGTTGGGATTTGCGTCACTTGATTGCATTTGTGTACATCTATGAAATTGTTTGTTGATTGAGGAGTGTACTTGAATGTTTGTTAGAATGTAGGTGATTTTTATGTTTGTTTTTGTATGTAGCCACGAATTTGTTTGTTGATTGATAAGTGTACTTTGAATGTTTGTTACAATGTAGATTATTTTTATGTTTGTTAGTGTAGCTCTTTGCATCAATCGATTATATTTTGTATGTATCTAGGAAATTGCTCGCTGATGTGTGAGTATACATGGAATGTTTGTTATAATGTAGGTGATTTCTATGTATTTGATTTGCATCACTTGATTGTATTTTTGTATATCTATGAAATTGTTTGTTGATTGAGTGTACTTGAATGTATATATTATTATGTTTGTAAGTATATAATATGTTTGTTTTATTTGAGTATATTCTTTGTAGAAATGTTTGTTATATGAGCTGATTTTTATGTTATTTTTTTTCTTTAATAATGATAATTTATATCTGACATTGCTAGTTGGTGAGTCTAATTGGAATAATTGTTTGTTTGAAAGTGTAATTGGATGTCTGATGGTAACAAGATTTGTTTTTGCATAATTTTGGGGTGTAAATGTTTGTTAAATGAAATCACGTTTATGTGAGTGTAGCTTATTTCATCAAAATATACTTTAACTATGAAATTGTTTGTTAATTGGTGGGGGTACTTGGAATGTTTTCTTAGATTGTAGCTGATTTTTATGTTTGTTGAAGTGTAATTTTTTGCATCAATTGATTAGAAAATTATTTATTAATTTGTTAGTGTTATTCAAATGTTTGTTAGAATGTATGTGATTTTTATGTTTGCTTTTGTATGTATATAAGAAATTGTTAGTCGATTGATAAGTGTACTTTGAATGTTTGCTACAATGTAGATTATTTCGAGTGTACTTGGAATATTTTTTATAATGTAGGTGATTTCTATGTATGTTAGATTGTTGGAGTTTGCATCCCTTGATTGCATTTGTGTATATCTATGAAATTGTTTCTTGATTGAGCAGTGTACTTGAATGTTTATTAGAATGTAGGTGATTTTTATGTTTGTTTTTGTATGTATCCACAAATTTTTTTGTTGATTGATAAGTGTACTTCAGGGATGATTTTAAGGAACCATACTTATTTAAAAGTGTATAAATGTTGGCGAATATTACCAATTCTTAAAAAGACAAATATAAAATGATTGGCGATATTTTTCAAAAAATATTTGAATTTCCAAGGATTTTATATCGTTTATATAATAAGTTGGCAATTTTTAGGGTGAAAAAATTTTACCCCATGAAAATTGGGCAGAACAGGGCTTCAAAAAATGCAAAATGGCGAAACTTTTTTGGGAGAAAAACATGGAAGAATAGCCCACTAGGCTAAAATTCGCCCCTAAAATCATCCCTGGTGTACTTTGAATGTTTGTTACATTGTAGATTATTTTTATGTTTGTTGGTGTAGCTCTTTGCATCAATTGATTGTATTTGTATGTATCTAGGAAATTGCTTGTTGATGTGTACATGGATTGTTTGTTATAATGTAGGTGATTTCTATGTATATTTTATTGTTGTGGTTTGCATCACTTGATTGTACTTGTGTATATCTATGAAATTGTTTGTTGTTTGTTGATTGAGTGTACTTGAATGTATATTATTATTATGTTTGTGAGTATATATTATGTTTGTTTTATTTGAGTGTATTCTTTGTAGAAATGTTTGTTATATGAGATGTTTGTTTATATTAATTTTTTTCTTTAATTGATGGTAATTTATATGGTTGTGAGTCTAATTGGAATAATTGTTTATTTGAAAATGTAATTGGATGTTTGATAGTAACTAGATTTGTTTTTGCATGATTTTGGGGTGTAAATCTATGTTAAATTAAAAAAAAATTATTTGAGTGTAGCTTATTTTTTCAATTGAATATCCTTTATCTATGAAATTGTTTGGTAATTGGAGCGTGTACTTGGAATGTTTTCTTAGAATGTAGGTGATTTTTAGGTTTGTTGAAGTGTAATTCTTTGTATCAATTGATTAGAAAATTATTTATGAATTTGTTAGTGTTCTTGAAATGTTTATTAGAATGTATGTGATTTTTATGCTTTTTTTTGTATGTATATAAGAAATTGTTTGTCAATTGATAAGTATACTTTGAATGTTTGTTACAATGTAGATTATTTTTATGTTTGTTGGTGTAGCTCTTTGCATCAATTTATTATATTTGTATGTATCTATGAAATTTCTTAATGTGTGATTGTACTTGGAATGTTTGTTATAATGTAGGTGATTTCTATGTAATGTAGGTGATTTCTATGTATATTAGATTATTGGGATTTGCATCACTTGAATAAATTTGTGTATATCTATGAAATTGTTTGTTGATTGAGGAGTTTACTTGAATGTTTGTTAGAATGTAGGTGATTTTTATGTTTGTTTTTGTATGTATCAAGGAATTTTTTTTTTCATAGATAAGTGTACTTTGAATGTTTGTTACAATGTAGATTATTTTTATGTTTGTTAGTGTAGCTCTTTGCATCAATTCATTGTATTTGTATGTATCTAGGAAATTGCTTGTTGATGTGTGAGTGTACTTGGAATGTTTGTTATAATGTAGGTGATTTCTATGTATGTTAGATTGTTGGGATTTGCATCATTTGATTGCATTTGTGTATATCTATGAAATTCTTTGTTGATTGAGGAGTGTACTTGAATGTTTGTTAGAATGTAGGTGATTTTTATGTTTGTTTTTGTATGTATCCAGGAATTTGTTTGTTGATTGATAAGTGTACTTTGAATGTTTGTTACAATGTAGATTATTTTTATGTTTGTTGGTGTAGCTCTTTGCATCAATTGATTGTATTTGTATGTATCTAGGAAATTCTTTGTTGATCTGTGAGTATACATGGAATGTTTCTTATAATGTACGTGATTTGTATGTATATTAGATTGTTATGATTTGCATCACTTGATTGTGTTTGTGTATATCTATGAAATTGTTTGTTGATTGAGTGTACTTGGATGAATATATTATTATGTTTATGAGTATTTATTATGTTTTTTTTATTTGAGTGTATTCTTTGTAGAAATGTTTGTTATATGAGATGATTTCTATGTTAATGTTTTTATTTAATTGATGGTAATTTATAAGGCAAATTGCTAGTTGGTGAGTCTAATTGGGATAATTGTTTGTTTGAAAATGTAATTGGATGTTTGATAGTAACTAGGCTTGTTTTTGCATAATTTTGGGGTGTAAACATGTGTTAAATGAGATCATTTTTATGTGAGTGTAGCTTATTTCATGAATTGAATATAATTTATCTATGAAATTGTTTGTTAATTGGTGAGTGTACTTGGAATATTTTCTTAGAATGCACGTGATTTTTAGGTTTGTTGAAGTGTAATTCTTTGCATCAATTGATTAGAAAATTATTTATTAAATTGTTAGTGTTCTTGAAATGTTTATTAGAATATATGAGATTTTTATGTTTGCTTTTGTATGTATATAAGAAAATGTTTATCTATTGATAAGTGCTTTGAATGTTTGATACAATGTAGATTATTTTATGTTTGTTGGTGTAGCTCTTTGCATCAATTGATTGTATTTGTATGTATCTATGAAATTGCTTGTTGATGTGTGAGTGCACTTGGAATGTTTTTTATAATGTAGGTGATTTCTATGTATGTTAGATTGTTGGGATTTTCATCACTTGATTGCATTTGTGTATATCTATGAAAATTTTTGTTGATTGAGGACTGTACTTGAATATTTGTTAGGATGTAGGTGATTCAGGAATTTGTTTGTTGATTGATAAGTGTACTTTGAATGTTTGTTACAATGTAGATTATTTTATGTTTGTTAGTGTAGCTCTTTGCATCAATCGATTATATTTTGTATGTATCTAGGAAATTGCTTGTTGATGTGTGGGTATACATGGAATGTTTGTTATAATGTAGGTGATTTCTATGTATATTACATTGTTGTGATTTGCATCACTTGATTGTATTTGTGTATATCTATGAAATTGTTTGTTCATTGAGTGTACTTGAATGTTTGGTAGAAGGTTGGTGTTTTTTATGTTTGATTTTGTATGTATTTAGGAAATTGTTTGTTAATTGATAATTGTACGTCAACTATTTGTTAGTGTAGTTCTTTGCATCAATTGGTTGTATTTGTATGTACCTAGGAAACTATTTGTTGATGTGTAAGTGTACTTGTAATGTTTGTAATAATGCAGTTGATTTCTATGTTAGATTTTTGTGATTTAAATCAATTGATTGTATTCAAGTGCATCATAAAATTGTTTGTTGATTAAGGAGTGTACTTGAATGTTTGTTAGAATGTAGATGATTTTTATGTTTGTTATAATGTAGCACTTTGCATTAATTGA
>LPNX011095629.1:42926-83583 GCA_001517045.1 Pseudotsuga menziesii | reverse complement strand
TTCCCTAATATAATAATAATAAAACATACACACACACACGTGTGTGTGTGTGTAATATAACCAGCATAGATCCAAACCCTAGGCCCTATCAAGTGCCGAGAGGGAGCCCTCTAGAGGTACAAGCCTCTTCTTAAGTATTTCACTCAAGGAGCTATTAGCTTTGGTGTGTCCTATATATACCCATTGAAATGGTAGTAAATCTTAAATTTTCAATGTAAATATAAAAAATAATAGAAAACATGATAAACAAACTTTCTTCCCTGATTTTCAAGAACCAAGAAACTTTCGAGATAAGCTTCTTTTGATTCCAAAATGGATTGGCTCATTCACAATATTAGTTGACCCATTCACAACTATCAGTTGACCCTAAAATTGGTAAGTTTGTACTCATACATAACCTTAGTGTCATGTCATCCACAATGAGATTAATCGCCTAAAGCATGATGTTGTAGATCATTCCTTAAGTCTCCTGGAAAGAATCCCTTCCTTAGTTTTGTTGGGTTACCTCATTTAAACCTATATTTACTTTATTATTACCATTTATAGAATCATTTTTTATTTTGTTATGCATCCTTCCTTAAGTTTACTACCCAGAAGCCCTTCCTCTAGTTTATGGGTTGTGTTGGGTTTCTTCATTCCAACCTTTATTTCCATTATCATTACCATTGCAGACACTCATTTTTATTATCCTACTCTAGTTTTTTTTTCTTACTTGGTTGTTGCATTAGAGCCTTCATTTCCTTCATCATTCGCATTACTAAGTCCCATTTTTCATCATCTTACTCAATTTACTGTTTTAGTAGTTGGATCAAGATGGCCATATTTTAATTGGTCTCCTCGATACTGACATTGTTTTCCTTAGCAACCCCTATGAAAGTGACTTTGATTTCCAACTCAAAACCTGTAACTGCCTTGAATATGTTGCTTCCAGGTTGATTTGGGTTAGTTGAGAAAGATGGATGAGTCAAAAAGATCCCTCTCCAACAAGAGCTCTCTGCTTCACCCAATCCTTCTCAATTATACAACCCTGTCACAAACTGGCAAATGATGGAAATAAGCCTACAAAAATTTATGAGCTTTACTACATTTTGGGTAGTAGGATTGGCTTGGCATCTACCCCCCTTATTTTCCCCATAGGATTGACTGATGAACATCTTCATTTTCCCTATCCAACCTGTATTTATTTCCTGAGTACATTTGGGAACTAACTGGGGCTTGAGGTGACCAGCTGGAGGTGGAAATTATTGTCCTTTTTAAATAGGAACAAACCCAGACGCACTAGTCAGTGGAGAAGATAACAAAAATTACTTGAATTTAGTTTATTTAGAGTGTGGTTATGTTGGGTACATGTATACTAACCTGGAAACCATTTATGAATGAGCAAGAAGTATTGAAAGTCGAAAAGGATCACTAATTCATACAAATCAGTGATACAATCATCCATTTGACAATTAACCTATCAACCTAGAGGAGAAATTAATCAGAGACATTATCCAAGCATATAAGAAAACACAAGAATAAAAAATTAATGGTGGAGCAATGAAAAATCTTTATCAACTGTTAATATGGAAATACAATAAGTGCTCTCTGAAAATTGTGACCTATACAATGAGCCTTGAACATTAATTTATAGGCTTCCCTTAATGTAAGTCATTATTCCCTAGGTTGAAGTTCATGTGTATGGAGCCAAGAGAAAATGAATTGTTTATTCATTGTGTTCTGAAAAAAATTCCTTTACTATTGCTCAGGTCCACTTATGCATGGGTTTGAAACTGAGTTTTTAGGAGCACACCCTCTTTGTTATATAGTGACTGTTGATTGATTTTAATGCAATCTACTAGTAACAGCTGAAATCTAATGACCATGGTGCACCCTATACCTCCTATTTGTACACTTTCTGGGCATGCATATGATGAAGGAGAAGATAGCATGTTCAACAAAGTCTTTAAAAAGCACAATTTTGCTAGGATCCATCCTCTAGAATATTTCGACCATTCAATTTTTATTTGGTTTTCCTATAATAAATAAAAATATGGGTTCTAGTAACCCTCCTTTAGGGCTTCATTTACTAGTTGTAATCACCAGGTAACCGCTATTAATTTTAATGGATCATAACATAAATCCTTAAAAACTCTATGAGGTTCCTTGAAGAGGTTGCATGCATATTTGAGAAGGAATGAATTGTAGCTGAATAGAGAATTCAAAATACCCTTTAATGATTAAAAATGAAGCTAGTTTTATATTTGGAAAATGTTCCTATGATTTAAGAGGGCGAGCTAGATTTTATCACACACGCCAACCATTAGTCTATTGTTTGATAACTGGTAAGAAACATCTCTTTAATAGTACCTTTTCATGAATGGTAACTTGAGATAACCTAACACCCACATACTATTCTCAAAATAGCATAGAAAATTATTAATGGCACATTGAAGGGCTAACAAAAATCATGCAAGAGGACACTATATGTGTAACTTATTTGTTATCTTGAATTCTAAAAATAGCACAAAAACTTATTAAATGTGCCTCCTTGCATGCAAGATAACTCAAGATAAAAACTAAGTGACACATTCATCCTACTGCATGATTGTTGTTAGCTCTTCAACTCGTGCTTGTTTCTTTTTAAAATGTGCCTGGTTCCATGTCGATGGCTCTATCGCTAAACAATACACCATTAGGGTTCAGTTTGAGAACTTTTAAAGAAGGATATGTGGACAAAACAATAGCTATTTCACAACCATATGGAGCTATGCGCTTTAGTATATTGTTCTTGATAACAGTGCGATATGATTTGCAATATGTCAGAATATTTTGCATTAGTGTTAAAATTCCATTTGTGCTTCTTGTATTTTTATGTTCATATGGTTCAGATCAAGTGACACCTGGAATCATATTCATGCCTAGTACATCCCTTGAGTGAACCATAATCAGTAATTCATCATCCAATGAAAGATTTTGAAGAATCAGTACTAATTATTCCATCCATATTCTTTTAACATTTGAGTGATTGCATGAGTATACACATCATATATACCAATGACATTTATTTTTCTCCAATACTCTGGTAGTGATTATGTTGATCTCTAGTTCGAGACACGAGCGCTTAGATCTCAAATTTTAAATAACTACTCCTCCTAGACAACATCGATTTGACTCTTTATCATATGTATTAATACCTTTGTTTCCACTATGCAGGTTAGTGATCCGTAAAAAATTTCCAGCATAACTCATATATGTAGCTATTTCTTGGTAGATTTTTGTTGGGTGTACACTACAACTAAGTGCTCAAACTAGGATCCTAAATCCAAATGCAGGTTTTGGCATTCAAAATGAAGGTGCCAGGATGAAAGATAACTGTGCCTCATAAACCGCTAGTAATAATATTTACAACATATAAAGAACAGTTTATTGCCATGATGGAAAATATTATGAGGTTCAATATTACTCCAATCCTAGTTTTCTTAATTTAACACAACGAGAACAGCCTTTGAAAAAAAAATGCTCTACTAATGTAATGATGGTTTCCTTCTCCCTTTGTAATAGATATAGTAATAATATCACGACAATGTATTTTTGTATGAGAAACTTCATTCCATGATATTTCTGTCACCATCCTTATCTCTATCCCAAGGGGAAAATACTCATGTTGTTTTGTGATGATTGGCAGACAATATAAATTAGTTAATATTTCCTCATCCTAGATCTAATACTTCTGGCAAAATGCCTAGATGGAACTAGTTGTGGTTGACTCTTCTCAAATGACATACTGATATTTTTTCAAAGACAAAAATTTCCACTATATCTATGAATTATAATGGAATCTCTTTTTTGGATCCTAAAATCCTCCATAAAATATTAAAGCCTAATGGCTTAACTCTGGCAAAGTAACCCCACTGACCCAAATTTTAGTCTTGCTTTAAGATCACCTACTCATCATTATCTTTTCCAATGATGCTGATAAAATGATATGTGATAGCACTTGTGAATCAATGTTCATTATTATCATGAATAAATGTCTTAAATGGAGGATGTTACTTTTATCGAATAAACCCAATATTCATGCCCCAATAGAAGTGGATCGCACCTGACTTAAACATAAGCCCTTTAGTAAAGGCCTTCAAAACAATTTTCCTAGCCTCTTTAGGGAAATATAAGTGGATTCCACTTGTTAGGATCTTTGTCACAAATATGTATTAAATCTTACATGTGTTGTTGTTATCAACCCCCCAAATTCTCTCTTTTAAAATATGGAAATGAGGTTTTGATGCTTGATCTTGGAGCTAGGATACACATGAGGAAATTATCATTGTTAGCGGCACTCCCAAAGATGTGTTCCTTTAGTTTAAGTAACCTACAAAAAAACATGACAATTATGGAAACATATCCTATGATCAGCTGGTAATGGAACACCAACAACAAATAATGACAACATTAATGTTGTTGTATGAGAGGAAAATCCCACGAGCTCCATGATAGATGCGTTGTAATACATCACAATATTAATACCCATTAACTGCTGAAAAATATGCATCCAACAACACAATCACCAAATGAGCAAAAATATAATTCAATGATATCAAGGATAATCCACATAATTGAATAGTATTCTTAACCATAGTTTAACTGGAACATATGATGGATACAATTCATATCAGTAACATTGAATAGCCAAAATCATTATTGTTCACAAGGTCATGATTTGTGTGAAAAGAATTCATGCAGTACAAGTAACTGAAAATGAATTGAAGTTTTCATCCCAATAGAAATAATATAATTGTTGTTAACATAGAAACCCTTCTAGATAGTGAGAGAACAAAGTAAGAAAAGTTAGTTTTCATACATATCAGAAATTAAATGGATATATAGGTGGTACTATTACTGAAATTAGCTTCAAATAACTAGCTATAAGAATACTCCTTCAATGCAGCAGTTGAAACTTTTAATGAGCCCACAGGTTTAAACTTTAAATCATTCATATTGGATGGAAAATGAGAAATCATCCGAAAAAGGACATCTTAAACCCTAAAAAGGAAAAGTATGTATGATACAACAACAAAAATATTTTCTTGTATTCCAACGCTTGCTATTACTGCTAGCCTCGTCTCTTTTGAACCAAATATATCACCAATGATTACATCCTTTGGAAATATGTCAGGACCAGATTCAGTCTATGGTGCATCCATAATTTTCTCCATTTTAGTCTTTAATTTCTCTAGAGTATAAATTCTTTTAAAATAGGAATAGCATCATCAACATTCCCCTGAGAAAAAAAAATGTTTAACTTGAATCATCAAAGTTTAGTATCATTGACATGATCAAGTCCCCAAAACAAAACAAAAATTCCTTGGTGGTTCTGAAGCTTACCTTTCTCATAAACCAGATAATCTCCCCATTATACCTTGACCATAGATAAGCTCTCAAAATAAACTCAAGTAGCCAAAACTATAACCTACTAGGAAACCAACATCCTAACTTCATTCTCTAGGATAATCTTGATAAGCACGTGGTTTAGAAAATCAAAACACTAACCAATAGAGAACATTTACAAGGCCAGAGAGCATAATTCGTCACCAATTATTTTCCAAATGGGATACATTCAACTTGAACAGCAATGAAGGGGAGAATTCAACAAGGGAACACAAGTTTTGAAGTTTTACATTTATTTTTTATTTGTAAATTGTTAAATCAAGCTAAAGTATTTTATTTCACACTTTCCATATGTTTCACAAACTCTTTGTGCTAACATTTTCCTTGTATTGAATCCATACAAATCAATGGATGAGTGGACTTGTTCATTGAAGTTTCCCATGAGCAAACAACCTCTACAACTTCCAAGATATTTTATAAAAGAGGTGAGCTTGACCATGATCTCAAATTTTTATACACACATACACATAAGTTGATAAAGGACGATTCCAACAGTGCTGCAAAAGGGAATCGTGGATGGCCCAGGTATGAAGTGTCTGAAGGGATAGGATACTCCAAGTTAATGATATATTCTCTTATTGGTTTGGCTACCATAAAACACTGGGAACCCTCCAACATCCACCAAGCAACCTCCAAGGTAGTAATCAGTTTTCAAAATATCATATTCATGCACATTAGGACTGGGGAAACAAGATAGATGATCGAATAGTCAATTGGGAAATTTCCACCAAAATCTCATTGTCTATCCATGTGGATATCATTCTATCCAAGGAGACCTAGGCCACCATACTGGAGTCAATCATAAGGGATAATGTTACCAATCCAGTGGAAAACCTCAGGAGAAACGACCCTTAAGTCAATTCCCAATTATGTCCCAATGTGTATAGGGGATCTTCAATCCTCCCAAATCCACGACATGAGGATTGTAAGGTTCTTGATCCATAGGAAGCTGGATAGAATTTGTTAAATAAATAACTGGAGCAGGGTCTATTCTACTCACTATTATCTCCCTCTATTGCACATAGTATTGGGAGGTTATTTTATTATCAATGCTTTGGTGTTGCAATAGAGGACAATGGCAACTAATCATTTGTCTAAGCTTAGGTTTGGTCTCCACATAACAACTAGGAATCCCTCTGTTTCTTCAGCATTTTGGGCATTTTGTCTTTGTAAATTTTAGTTTCAGTTCATAACTGGAGTACTATGCAATAAAGCTCCATATGTCCTTTAATTTCAATGAATTGATTGTGTAATGGAATCTTTGCATGAAATTTTCTCTCTCTTCAAGTAGGGATCGAGCTCTAGATCCTTTTCAAAAAAATTTGTTCAGTCAAGTTCGTAGAAAAGCATTTTGTGGATGTGGCCCTGAAAAGGGAATGGAATGTAACTTGGAATATTGTAAATATGTTTATAAATAATTTGCAATGTAATGAAAGTTTGACAAGTCACATATTCATAAATATATAATTAGTACTACAAATCTGCAGGTTGAGCATTTTTTCGTTGTCCACTCGCCCCCTCCCTTTGCAATAGCCTAATAGGATTTTCTATTGTGGAATAGTTTTTCTCTAGTTTCAAAAATTGTTTTGAATTTTTATCCTTAATTATGCTTTTATTTTTCCATATTTGAATTTTTTATATGCTACAATTGTGTGTGGAAGTAATAGAATGAAACTTCAAAAATAGTGTTTTGGTATTATATGATTTCTCTCTTTGAATTGTATGCAGGATATTGTTCAACATTAAACATTGTAAAAGGAATTCTACAACTTGTTATTGTCCATATAGAATAAAGAAATAACTTTCTTGTCCAATTCTTGTTTTCTTGGATTAAGCTATAAATAAAACTAGGGAACCCACATTTGCTTCGATTATGGTAATGCAAAAAAAACTAGCCACTGATTTTTCCCCAAGCATAAATATTTCAAGTACTGAGAGGTTTATTAGGGTTTAGAGTGATCTCTTTAACTTCTTAGCAAATATGGAGTTAAGATGAAGCTATACTTACATGCAAAGTCAAGATTGCAATATTCCAATTGAACTTTAGCAAGATTTCAATATCAATAGTAAAAAAAATTATGCTGGATCTTTAGGGAGCAGATAGGAGCTATATGGTGGAAAAACATTGGTTTTTATTTATAGGAAAAAATCATGATTTCCTTCTAGAAATTTATTTTGTTGTGTTGTGGACATGCAATTTTCTTTGCTTCTTGTTTGAAACATGCAGAGATTGGTTGTTCAATATTTTAGAACTTTCATGTGCACATTGGCAAAATGCAATTTCCTTTGTTGTAGTTTGATAACTGCAGAAATTGGTTATTTGTGTTTTATAACTTTGATGCATTCATTCTTCATTGCCTCTCGCTTTGAAAATTTTCTCTATATGTAGTTCAATTAAATGAGTTATATTTAGTTGGGTCAAATTCATGCTTTCAAAATACTGAATGGTGTTAAAGATATTCATTTAGAGAAATAAGTTTCCACCAGTGTTAGAGTTAGTGTCTCTGATGCAATTGTGTAGAAATTTATATTGTTATATGAATATGTTATCTCTAGAGTTCATAGATGTTAGTCTATATAAAACTTATTTGGTTTTTATATATATGGGTAATGATTTATATAATAATTGGGAATATATATTTTGAGACAATATCAATGCATGGAGTAAATGATCTCTACATAAACTAATGTCAAAATGAATGTGCAGTTGCTTATATTGGTTGTTAGTAGTGGGATCAGTTGCCATGTTTTCAATGTGTCCATTTTTCATGCTTTTTTCTTGCTTGATGTTTCCAAATGAAATATCCCTATAGGGAAGAGACTATGTCTCCATTCCATTTATCAAATGAAAGTTCTAATGAAATTTCAATGTTAATTATGTAAAGGAAACTCCTCTGAAGTTTTTTTGGTGTATCATGGTTGGTTTATTTTTACACTAGCCTGAAATAAATATTAAGAAATTCCTATTGTAATATTTCCATCAACTAAAAAATAAAACTGTGTATCCATTACCACAAATAGTGGACGTAATATATTGCACTTTTGCACTGTCATCAATGCTCCTTCTACATGTTTGGGGACATAAACATGGATATAAAATTTCAAGTACATGGAGAGCATTTGTGTCTATATTTCATTTAAAACTTTGTGATGATTTCAATAAAGGCCTATATTTTGGTGAATTTACTTTCAAAGTATTACATGCTTTTCCTCATTATTGATTTTTTGTCTGTTTGATGTAAATTTGGCTTTCCTAAAAGAAGTTGCATACTGCAACTACATTTGTTCATAATCCTTTTGCAACCCAATGCTTCAACATTTCATTTATAAAAGTCTACCTCTCTTTCTCATGCCAAGTATTTGTCTTTTCTCATGAGTTGCATTGTTCAAAGTAATGGAAATACAACCTTATTTATGAAAAGAATCCCTTCTTACTTGATTTTGGATTTTCAACACTTGCACTCTTTCATAGTATAAGAAAATTCAACAAAAATGTTTCTTGTTGATGAGGTGTCCTAGGGTTTTCAGTGTATGCATTTACAATTGTACATAGTATACAAAGACTATGTATTTTTTCATCTTTCTATGACTTAGTTTAAAAAAATGGATCAATGACCAAAGAATGTTTCTTTCTCATTGGAAAGCAACCTTTTGCAAGATTAGATTGGTGCTAGTGGTTAGAATATTGAAGATCAATGCACAGATCAGATTGGTCCTAGTGGATAGATACATAGACAAAGACAAAAAAATAACATTGCATAAATATATAGAATAACATATATGTTTCCAACTTGCTTTTGTTATTGCACATGTCTAAATTTGGTTTTTCTTATTTCAAAGAAGTATCTCTCTTAGAGAATTAATGTTCTTAAATTATTTTCCCATGCTTATGGTAAATTTATCTCTATTTCCTTGTAATTTTTAGCTAGTTTTCTCTTAACCAAGCCTCTTTCTGAATTTCATAGGTGCTCTAAACAAACATGTCTACTTACGGTATATGGCTAGTTGAGAAGAAAAAAGAGAAAAAAGAAAAACAAATGTTTCTAATGCATTTCTAGAAAACATGGAAACAAATGTAGATCCAAGAAGGTCATATCCATTGGAAACATCTACATTATCTCGATTACATCATAGGATTTGAAGTGGTTAGCATATATCTAAAGAAGGTCAGAGCCATTCAGACTACTTTCTTAGGTCTCTCGAGTTAGAAACAATGTTGGGATTATTAATATTTTATTAGAATTACAAATTATATAATATTGATGTTAATATTGCCCCTTTCCGTAATTATTAAAGGGTTCTAGATCAATGGAGAATGCCTGCTTTACAAGCAGGAAGTTGAAGGTTCAATTTCTTCGTGCCCTAATGATATTGCAATATTGATATTTTTAATAAAATATATTTTATTATGATTTATTTTGGCTATGAGGGGGGTTCTAAACTGAATTCATATGTCACTATGGGGGGGGTTCAAAACTTCCCTTGTATGTTACAATGAGGGGGATTCAAAACCCCCTGTAATTTTATATGAGGGGCTTTCATAACCACCCCCAAAGGTTAGTAGGATGGAGTTTTATGGGGGGTTTAGAACCACCCTTGCAGGAACCTATGGGGGGGTTCGAAATTGCCCCCGTAGGTACCCACGATGGGGGTTTGTAAATACTCCGAAAGGGTTGTAATAAGTAATTTGGGGGGGCGGGTGGAGCCACCCCCATAGGTGTATATGAGGGGGGTTTAGAACCTCCTCCAAACGTCACTTTTAGGGGCCATTTTGATCTCTTCCAAAACCATCGCTAAAAGAAAAATATTTTATCCTTTTTGTTATTAAGGGTGGTTTTGTAAAGACCTCCTACAAAGCCAAAACTACCCCCAAAAGTGAATTTTGGATGAGGAAGACAACTCCCCCTAAAATTAAAATTTGTTGTAGCATTAGTTTAGGTTCCTCTATACTCTCGCTAATACTAGTCGGTTCAAATGAACTGCTTGTGTTGATTCCCCGTCTTTTAGGTGGAGGTGGAGGCTCGACAAATATAAGTGTAGGAAGGCTTTCCAACCCTCACGATAAATGAGGATATTGATACTCCACAGATAAATAATTTATTTACACACACCTAAGGGTCAATTTATATCACAAGAAAACCAACCAGCATTCCACTAAAAATTTTCCTAAGTGCCAAAACCAGGAAGGTGAATATATGCCTTCCAAAGGAATGTTTAGGATGATGAGTGCCTAGAACATACTAGTGAATATCCAAAGAGTAGTTCCTAGGGGTTGTGATACAATTTTTCTAGGTTCAAGCATTTGAATCACTAAGCACCCTAAAAAATTATTGCATGGGTTTTCCTCCCATTTTTTCCCTAGGTATAATGGAATTATCCTTCCAGCGTCACATGTGTGAGAACCCTAGTTCAAGATACTAAGGCTACAATATCTACAAGAAACATTTTGTGAAACATTTGTGGGTCTCACTGATGTGCATGGGCACGGTAAGAAACCCAAAATTCAAACAACATCGAGACCACATGAGGCTAGGGGTGGTACTAAATCAATCCCTAAATGCATGGAAATCCTGGTTTATATTATACTAAGTATTAGAGGGGCATCTCTGCCACTCAAACTTCAAATGACCTCATGATTGACTCCTGTGTTAGAGGAGCTTTCTGCTTTACCTTCCTATAAAAGTGGATTTCCTAAGCGGTAGGCCACTATGTCTGAATTTCAAAAAAAATTGGATTGTTATAGACATTCCGAATCCGAAACCCTATCCTAACATAGTTGGTGATGTCCCTAAAAATAAAATTGTTACTAATCAATTTTAAACGTTAATGTTCTTTTTAAGGCTTGTTTTTTCTCACGGTGATGATCATGCAACCTATGATTTTTTTGACTTGAATGGAAAGAAAAAGTATGATGAAAAGAGTTTTAAATTAATATTTTCGTTTAATTTCTTTTCCTTTTTCAAAAAATAATGAAACTTGTTTGTTGATATTTGTAATCAAATGCAAAAAAAAAATCTCTTTTATTTTTGAAAACTTCAAAATGAATGCAGAATATGTTTACTTAAGCTAGTATGCACCTATTTGCATTGCTTTATTATTTTCTTTTTAAAATGAAAATGAGAGAAAGTGAAATGTACACAAACATAAATGAGCAATATGGATAAATGTATAAATCACGCTCGTCTTTCACACCTCATAACTACAAACTTTGAAGACCATGCAAACATTGAAAAAACCCTACTTGTACTGAACTACAAAAGTTTGAAAACCAAGTTGTTCCAGAGCTTGAAAGAAGAAAGTTCAAGTTTATTACCCAAGAAACAAGACTGTAAGTGAACACCGACATCAAAAGGGATTGAAAACTCATAAATCACTTACACTCATACTAAGTTAAATCCAAGAGAAGAGACCTAAAGGTATTAAAAAAAATCCAACTTAACTCACTAAAAAATGATGCTTACAACATAAACAAAATAATACTTAAGAAAGTAACAGACTTAAACAAACTCTAGAAAAGGTCCCAAGAGAATACAAAAATGAAAAACAAGACTTTTAAAAAAAAACCCTAGCTTTCACATAACCACCTATATGAAATACGTGATTGTTCATAATACAATCCATGTACCATACACAAATTTGTTGTGGAAAACCCACGTATTCTCAGATTATATGCGACTGCAAGTATAGGATACCTGCGAATTCCCCAAAAAAAATTCAAAAATAAAAAGGAATGAACCTAAACACTAAATAATCGATTTAGGTTGACTGAATATTTATGAAATCAAGTCACACATAGGACCAAGAATGGACAAGACCAGAAAGAAAAATCAATCAAAAAGACCCCAAACAATAGAATCCCTATTGGAGTTGCCAGTTTTATTGTAAGGGAAATTTATCCTATGGCCAGGGTTAGAAGGCCACCAACATACTATGGGTTTGCACATAGACAAACAAAGTTACAAGAATTTATTAAAGAGGAAGAAATAAGGAATGTGCACCTTGTTTTGATAGTCGATTCTATATTTTCCTCTACTCTCCAATGCTTTTCCACTTCAAACTTCGACACCTATAAAACTAAATCAACCTTTTTGTAAGTATCTTTAGTTGTTATAGTACATGAGAAATGAACATAAACAAAGATTAAAATTCAAATCAAAGTACAATCTAGATCGTTACTCATAAACAATTGAAGCATTCTTTACACATTGATGGAAGGAAATGACATTCTTTATTGACAGAGTTTCTGCAAACATTATAAACCCTTTGCTTGATCAAACAACTCTCCAAGAGGTATATGTGAGTCCTCTCGCTCCTCTACTCAATGAAAGTTCTCCAGCATAACTTTTCCTCTAAAGTTGGTCCCATTTTCTCATGCATTTCCCCTGTTTTGATATTTGCTTGGGAGAAGGATTTCAAGGCTAGGATGGTTAGAGAAGTTGGGTAGGTTGCCAAAAAGACCCCAACTACCCTTTGATTAATCATATTTTTTTTTTTAATGATTCTTAATAAAACTCATGTATGCAACATTTGAGATCCATACCTCGGTTTCTTGTGGGAAACTTGCATATGGTATGCAAGTTTCTATAACGAAAGTCACATATTTCAAGTTTTGATATGCAAAGATAGATGATACTAGAGTTAATAATATGTATCAAGTGTCCAATCCTCTTATAAAAATAGGGCTACTTCTATCCATATTTTCCTTTTGTATGAAGACGTATTTGGTGTCATTACTCGGATGGAGAAGTGTCATTTCAAGGTATAACACCAAGAAAACACTAGGTGCATTTTCACTATTGCTAGAAAATATCATTGCTACATGGGATCGATTTGATCACTAATAGATCCTTCTCATCTCTAAAGGAAGTTTAAAGTTCTTCTTGTTAGCTAGGACACCCTGTTGCACCTACAAATCGATTTGCCTTTGCATCATAGAATTCAAAAATAGTAGAAATATCAAGCTCAAAAGTTCAACAACATGGTTCAACAACATGTTACTGTTTATAAAATATAGCCAAAGAGGAGGCGACTATTTGGAATAGGTCATCCTTTGAGTTTCTTCTATTATTGTTTTCTATGAGAATATTGCTTCCTTCTGTATTTTCCCTTTCTTGCATATTGATTGACAAAGGATTTGTGTACAAGCGTGGTTGCTATAAGTTCGAAGATGAGAAAAATAGTGTAATGAGCTTAAAATATAGCCTCGTGTACTATATTAAACAATATTCTATGAGTGGTTTTATCTATAAGACCGGATGGAATAACATAACGGAAAAGATGTTATTTGTATTTTGACTGATATGGATTTACTTTTTCATTGAAGACGTGTTTGTATGAAGGAGAGAATCTGTGAATAAGCTTGCATGCATATTCCTGATTGTTGTGTTAAAATCCTTCATCACGCTTATATTTGTTTTCAAGCTTGGATAAAACTAGTTTAAAGGTTTTCATTTTCCCATAACAATCCATTGTTATGTGAACATCCATATATATAATTCCATGCAAGATTGAATAAAGTTTAATGGATGAATTTCGTGTACTTAATAAACAAAACAATCAAATGTAGTAGCTGGGAATCTATTTTATTTACAAGTCAATGTTACGGATGAAGATCGATAAACCTTGCATTTGCTAATGTGACTAAAAACAAGGATTTAGAACAAAGAGAAATTTGAAATGAATATTTTTAATAATATTTTAAGTAGAAACCATTAATGGATTATATTTCAAATTAAATAAGGGGAATTGTGAAAACGTTGGATGTTTAAATTTGCTCTCATAACCTTGTGGCTGGAGAATGAACCATGCACCAACTTGAATTTCAAGCTTTTATAAAACAATGTGATGGTGGGTTCCTCTCCATTTTTTAAAAATACCTTTTTCCATTTTAATTGACCCTTGGACTTGTGTTGTCCCGTGAACCTTCACATTTATTGTCAAAAGCTTGTTGAATGATTCACTTAAATTTTGTTAGTTTTATTTATGCAAGAAAGGTGAGCAAAGCACCATTGGTGTTTGTTTAAATAGAGTTTAGTGCTTTAATGCGGCATAGTGTCTAATGAAAGTGTACTCTGTAAATAACAATGAAAGGATGTGATATATTGCATATAGCTCTTAAAACATTTATTGGAGGATTTCCTAAACTTATTCTAAGCATTATAGCTTCACCAATGAATTAAAGGAAGAATATTCCAAGGTGATATATCAACAACATTTTCAAACAGACTCATACCGACCAATATGCAATAGAGAAAGTGATGAAGTTCATTTTGACCAAGAATCAAGTGTGAAGATCATGGTGCAACATCATACCAAGTGAAAATGCATGAGATTAGAATTAAAGAAGTGAAAGTGTGTGGAAATAAGAAGAATACAACCACCCAATGATGGGAGTATATCTCATCATGTTAATGTTTTTTTTATTTGGTTTTCTTAGGCTGGAAATGTTGTATATATATATATATATATATATATATATATATATATATTTCATCCTACATTAGCTCAAACTAGAAATTTGCATCCTTCATCTTTATGATACAATCAATTTCCCTTAATAAATAGGGCCCACTTGCAGAGTTGATAATGATGCTCAACAAAGGCTTTTGTTGAATTTCTGTCCAACCATCCATGATTATGGAACGCCCAAAGGAAACCCATGAGCTTTTAAGGAAGTCTCTCAACCCTTATATCTTCAAGCCCCCCTTATCTAACAATGTTGTCCTCATTTTATTGTAACTAGGGAAGGGGTTGAAATGATGGGCCCAAAACAATGACTTTCTTAATCATATATTTGTAGAGAGGAGTACAAGTGGCATTAAATGGTATTCTATTAGCAAAGAAAATTTGATCACTACATTCTTTGCCTCATATTTACGTTATAAATTGAACATTTCTATCATGTCAACTTTCTTACTTCACATAGTATTACTAGAACCCCCTTGTTAATCAACTTGGACAATGTCATTGATTTCTATTTGAGAGGAGTATCCTAGGCCTAGAGCTCATGTTTTTATAAATATGGTATAATTTTCCTCCTTCATCTCTACAATGCCACCTATGACAATCCAATGAATAGTTGCATCCCTTTACCCAAATCCTCGGAAGAGAGAAGATATTATTGTAAAAACTAATGTAGATTCCCTTAAATGTATGATCATAGAGTTTGCATTTCCATTCCTATGAACCACCACTATTTTTCTTCTTATGCTAGGTGATTTGTTTGACAAAATGTAACAAGGGTCTCTTACAATTGATGGAACTTGAGATTTCAGTTGGCTCTAGAAACATTGAAGCTAGTCTCATTTCAGATTGAGGAACTGAACTAGTGTTGTGCTCCATTCTGAAAATCCAATTGAGTAGTCACTAATAACAATGAAAAAGGGAAAAAGTTAATATACAATTTTAAAAAAAATCAAACAAAATTATTAAATCAAATTTAAACAAGTAAGAACTAAGAAATAATGAAAAATAAAATGATTCAGATTCCAAGTCTAACTAACTTGGTGAAGGAAGGATCGCAAACCAGAAATCATTAATTGGAAATCATAATCCTATTTTGAGTCTTGGATAAAGATATCTCTAAGTTTGCGATGGATTATGAAAACCCCACTTTACCATTAACCAATCAAATAAATATAAAATTCCAACCCTTGTGCAATCCCTTATTGATCCAACCAACCAAATAGTAGCTCAGTCACTAATGAGATCATGGTAATTGTGTGTGGGAAAAATGAGAGCTCAGGATGTTGGATTAACTCCTACTTGTGATATTCTGTCATAATTGTAATTTTTTAATTGTGAGATGTTGTTGAAGAGATATTAGGAGTTGAGAGATTCTCTTTAACTTAGTCTCCTAATTTGGTGTATAGTTAAGATATTATCGAAATAATTTAGATTCGATAACAACCAAGTGCACTCTATGTATTGGAGTCACAATGCATTGTAATAATCAAGTTATTCAATAAAATTAACTATGTGTGTAATCATGTCTCAATTCTGGTATTCTAAGTTCATATCAGAGTAGGTCTTGGCCTATCTCCCTCATGGAGGGCCAAGGAGAATGATAGAGATGTGACAATAATCTGATGTATAGTTAGCTAAGAATAGGTGAGTATTAAATTTATTATTGTATTTTTTTTTTCATGTTCTGTCTTTGTAACAGTTGTGCAGGAGAATTGTTGTTTACTGGCAGGAAGTTGTCATCAAAATTGTTGGAATTCAAGTGTTGATCATTGAGGGAGGAATCACGTGAAAGGAATTAGCTTGCAATGTCTGAGATTAAAAAACATGTATGTTCGGTTCATCCAATAGACCAACAAAGAAGTCAACCATTGACTTTATTGTTGTTCTGTTGGATGGACCGAACATACATATTTGTTAAGGAAGGCCACTTGCAATAATATATATGTATCCACACTTGATTCCAAAAGGAGCGGTGAATTAGTGGAAGAGATCCATTCTATTGTGTAAATCATTTAGTTATGGTTTGCATTGTTGTTTGAAGGAAAGTCGTGAAGCAAGACCACATGGAGGAGAGACTCCAGTATTTCTGGTGTTGCATGTAGTCTCTGCCCCAAGATCACTTCCATGAGAGAGGGTGTCATCATAGTAGTGATTAAAAATAGGAAGATCCCAGGTTGGGTTGTGTGAGTCAGTGCACTTGCTAGTGAACATCATATTTGTTTCCTGCAGACTTTTGGAAGAATGAATCCCTACAGCTAGTCTTCAATGTGAAAGTGGATAGATTCAATTTTCTATTGTTCAATTTATCTGTGGTGCTTAGTTTGAAGAAATTTTGCATTAATTTTTTTTGAAAAATAAATAAAGATGAAACTTTGAAATAATAGTCAAAGTGAAATTGTATATCTGAAGTCAGAGTGGGAATTGAACAATTTAGCTCAATATGTTGTTTAGGTAATTTAGGAGGTGTGGATATAGGGAAGGATCCCTCATTAGTTGTTGAATACAAGATTGGTTTTCTAATGAGGTCACACCAGCATAGATCCATCATAAACGAGGATCTATCAAGCACCAAAATCCAATTTCTTGAGGAGTTATTTTTCTAATAACCTTTTATTTGGTTTTAATTTTTTATTCGATGAGAAGATATGCTTTTCTATGAATTTTTATTTGGTTTTAAATTTTTTATATTATGAGAAGATATGGGTTTTTTTAATTATATTTTATTTGGTTTTCATTTTTTATTTTATGAACCAACATAATAATAATAAAATTACTATTACTACTTATTATTTTTTCTACATAATGTTACACATCTCCCCCATACTGGGTTGAAAGCACCTCGCTACTGTGGGTACAATGACATAGTGTTAATCGACTTCAAAGATCCTTAATTTAGGAGTTCAAGAGTGGAACTCAAAAATACAATACTAAGGAAACTTGATGGATTTTGTGACCTACAAGATGCTACCCAACAAATATTTACACAAGTAGTGGCTAAGAGGGAGTATTGGAGTAACTCCTACTTGTGAGATTCTATCATAGTTGTAATTTTCTAATTGTAAGATGTTTCTGAAGAGCTAGTTGGAGTTAAGAGATTCTCTCCATTTTTGTTTCTTAGTTTGGTGTGTAGTTGAGATATTATTGGAATAAGTTATATGTGATAACAAACAAATGCACTCTACCAATTGGAGTCACAATTCTTTGTAATAATCAAGTTACTCAATATAACTAAGTGTGTGTAATCATGTCTCACTTTTGGTATTGTATGTTGAGAATGTATGAGAGCAAGGTAAAATGGAGGTGTCAAGGGTAACTGTAAAAGAGAGATGAAAATGACATAAGTGCATATGAGAAGAGAGTCATGGGGTTTAGGGCTGAGGGTGTTAGAGTAGTTTTTTTCAATTAATGCAGAATTGAGGGACACCTAATTGTTCTCAAGTTTTTCAAGGGATGGTAGGAATGTGTCATAAATATGCTTGAAAATATATAGGGATGGATTCTAAATAGGTTTTATTGTCCCCAAGTATCTTATTTCCTTTCCCCACAAAAATAGAACATTCTTAGTTTGTTTCTATGTCCCTGGAATGTCAAAATGTGGGGGATGAGGGGTTTTATGGGTGGTGGTGGGGGGTTTCCCATGAAACATAGATGGAATTTGAAGCTATCCAAATGATCCAATAAATTATCAAAGGTAGTCCAATATGTTCCATAATTAAATAATTTCCACACTAGGCCCTTAGAGCCTCTCCTATAAAAATATCTCTCCAAGAAACTTGTATCCGCAAAATATTTTCCATTATTTCTAGACTATTTTTTTTCTTTGGATTAACACATGAACTTCCACACACACTTATACCACCACCAAGAGTCACCCATCTCCTCATCCTAGCTTAGAGTCTCTCAACCATACATGAATGTGTCATATATTTTATGTATATGAGTTCTAGATCCTTACTTCCTAGTCATGAAGCCCAAGTATATCTATAAGCAACCATACTTGGTTCCAAATTGTGGTATGCACTTGAATTATATATATATATGCTTATTCTCAAGTGTTTAGTAATATTAACTGGAATATTAAACTTGAGACCACGTACCACCTAAGGATTCGTTCTGACTTTCATCCTAACACCATTCCCAACTTTCCAAATCAACTAGTTATATGTCACATGGTTTGAAAAGATAACAATTATCAAAAATTATTTATATATTATTCTTATTTTCATTATGTCATGTACCAATTTTCCCATAAAAGTAATAAAAATATACTTATGGACAATAAGAATAAAATGTAAAAAGTTAAAAACAATTAATTATTTTGTGGCTGTGTTATAATGAAGAGTTACAACTTAAAAAAATAAAGGTTCACTAGCTTTCATTATGGAATGTAGCATAGAAAAGGTGACAGTGAATCATACCGAATCTCCATAAACCTCCAAGTTAATATACTAAATTATTGGATATACAAGTATTTCAATATGCCCAACCTGAAATTGACCATTGTATTAGTGATGTCAAGGATTAAGTATATATTATAAAAAAAATCATAACTCTCTATTTCTTAGCATAGTATATATATAGACATTTTTAAGTAAAAAAAATATTTGTAGCTTAAACTATGGAGAAATAACTTTGTATGGAATTCACAAGGGAGTGATATCTCCTACTGAAATTATAGTTGATTATGTTCATACATAGTATTTATTCACAATTTTTTGTGCATATTCATGAACTATGGAGTTGTGATGGTGTAAAATAAATATAGGTTGAAATAAGGAATGAGAAAAGTTTAGGGTCATCACAACAAAAATAATATAATGTTTACAGGCACATACACACTCAGAGGAAGTTGGAAAATATGAAAAGGTATGTAATGGAGATAATATAGATCATTAATTAATATTTTAAGATGGAGATAATATTATTTTCATCATTCAATTATATATTATTTTATTGGAGAATATTTAGTGAAGCCTATTTCTTTTACTATATTTATAAAAACCCTACATGTTTCGTTTATAGGGAAGGAACACAACGAATAGTAACTGAATATTAAGGGCACATATTGTATTATATGATTTATACATTGAATCAATTTCATAATAGAAATGGACAATTAAACAAACAAAGAGACATGTTATACGTAGCTCTCCAAATTCTAAAGAAATAGAGAAAATGAGTTATGGGTAAAAGTTTACAACTACCTTTAACATTATGAGATTAAACAAACAAATAGACATGTTATGGGTAGGTGTCTGATTGCTAAAGAAATAAAGAAAAAAGAGTTATGGGTAAAAGTTCACAACTACCTTTAACATTATGATTGTGGTGTGCTAGGTTAGTCTTGACTTGGTTATAAAGTGATTAAAGATAACCTTGATTTGGTCAATAATGGGTGTAGTGTTAGTGGTTTATGGATTTTCTAACACAGTGACCATTAATAGAGTTGTAAAGAGTTTGGTAAGTTATTAAATATTACTCTATTATGTATATATAATTATAGGAAAAGTGTGCAACTTATAAATTGAAAATGTGAAAACTTAAGTAAAATAACATATAATAAAATTTGAATCCGAAAACATTGCGATACACAATAAATATGTGATAGTAAAACGGTTTTGTGACTAACATTAATGAGATGAATTTTAGGTCATAAGGACATAAGTGAGATGGATACATATAAAATAAGGTGTGTACTATATGGTTGGAGTGAAGCTGATCATATTTTTATGAATACCTCGGAATCGATATTCATCGCAATCTCAAATGGAACTATAGAATTGAGAAAAACATTAATGGAGGGTAGAAAGCATATTTTGGTGTTGAAAACAATTGTAAATCAACAAACCTTGTGATGTGGGATAAAAACAAGGTCCTCTTTGAAACTCTCGTCACCCTCGGTATCTTGTATGGGTGTAAATTTTGGGGTTGAAACATTTGAAAGAGTCTTAGAGAAAATTTGAGCAAATCCAAAGGCATTTTATAAATTAAAATAAATACACCATATCATATTATGCTCATATAATTGGGATTTCTCCCATCAAGATCATGGCTATGATTGAGCACTTGATGTATAGACACAAGATTAATAACATGGGATACCAAAGAATTCTTAAATGTTTTTTCAAATCCTCTCAAAGACACCTATGATGACTCAAGCACGGTTGGAATAAATATGGCCTCACTTGGTTAGACCATTGGGGAATTGGTGAAAATGTCATTTTGCAAAATATCGATAATATTAAAAATATTACTACATCAAAGTTTAAAGAAAATTTGTGGTGCGATAAAAATTTAGAGGTTGAAAGGAAACTAAGATACTATAAATAGTTAATTAACCCTAATCTAGAAGATTAAAATTATCTCTTTGATTAAACTAGGATAAAGAAGAAAAATAAAATAGCCAAGAAAAAAACGAAATTTCATGAGCTCCATAGTGAAACCGTGGCATTGGAAAATTCCTAAAATGCCATGGGGTAAACGTATTTGTCATCTTTGTGAGACGAGCATTGAGGATAAAAATCGCTTTCTCTTAGATTTCCCTAAGTACACCCACACTATATCTCAATTTCAAAATCTTTGTTACAATACAAACATTCTTAACTTTCTAACCTATCAAAACTACAATGAGTAAGGAGCACTACTCTTCAAAACTTTTGAGCATAGGAATACAATTATAAACTAAAACAAATAATTCCTAAGTAGGATGCAATAATTCAAAGTTGGTTTCAGTGGACACTAGCCATCATCGTCATGATCATGAGTTATGTGACAAAAAAATATTATCATCGTTATCATCATCATCATGAGGCACTTGTATTATATAATTTTAATATAAAAGTGTTATTGGGTATTTGCATATATCTCGTGTCACATAGTGAAAATGATGAGATAAGCTTATATATATATTTTATTGTTTTTACATGATGTTAACTAAGATAAGATATAACATTTAATTATTCATAGTTGTGATATAATATGATATTTTGTATATAAAAAATAAGGTTATAAATTTTTTTCTTATAATGATTTCTTTCCATCATGAATATTGACCATGTTGGTAGAGATCAAGTAATGACACAATTAAAATCCATTAATAGAGATGATGAAAAAAATGGGACGCATCAATATCTACTTAATCTTAATGAATGAAAAATTAGACAATATATATTTTATGTAAGAAAATTGTAACATAATATCACTTATGCAAGGAATACATGATATGTAAGAGAAATCTCTATGGTAAAGAGTGTATAAATGTCTAAAACACACACACACACATGCATGCACACACTGAGCCTAAAAATATTATCTCAAAAGTCCAAAAGAGTTTTATATATGAATGCATGTTGAGAAGTTATGTATTATTAAAATCATAAGAGACACTATATCTATGATTATCTCTCTAACAAGCCCTATATAATAAGAATAAATGTAAAACTTAGAAGGTACCCCACAATATTGTCCACTTTTATTTACATGTGGAGGATGTCTTTAACAATAAGGAAAATATATATTTATGATATTGGATATTTTCCAACTCTATTAGTCTCTAATTATTATCCTCTATTCATTATTTTCTTTTAAAAAGAGTAGATAACTCTCACTATTATTGGAATGGGGAGAAGGGTTGATATTTGTGTGAAGATAATGTTTGGAAAATTATATGGAGCGTTATGTGAAAATCATGATAATCTACGAGGAATATGATAAGATTATGCACCCTAATAGGTTCTACCCTAGACATGGTACTTATACCTGTAACATACCCCATAGAGCTGTCTGGGGATCCTTGGGTATATGGCATAAAAAAAATGTTTACTTTTTGTTTCAAATAAAAGAAATGTTTAAGAACACCATTACAGCTCGTCCAATGCAATAATAACTTGAAAACAATCGTAACGATTATGATCATGTAGAACAACTAATCATATCTATCCCATGTGTAAATATTTAACAACCAAAGGTTCAAGGTTACAAAAATGGAGCCCCTTTTCTCCCTCTAGTGCATCTTATGTATTTTTTTATATTTTCAAACTGAACAACCAATTACTAGTCATTCTTTGTTATTGAACCAGTCATTTTAGTTATTATCCCAGAACCAACTATGCTATAACCCTAATGACATGATTAACATATGGTCTAAACCATTCTAAAAATACAGAAGAATACAAATATTTAATCTTATCGAAACCCATCTTAAAATCATACACGTGCTATCGCATTACCATACAGGAGTCATAAAGATACATCTTTGAAGAACAAAATGTCACGTCAGGAAACTTCTAACTCATATTGACAAATGGATATTTTTGTCTTATAAACTTCTTACACTTGTAGAGGCATTTCACCCCAAATTGTCATGAGAACGATGGTAATACCTGCTTCTGCAACCACCCTTAAGACCATGTCAAATATACAAGGAATCATCATAACTCCATTATCAATTAAACAAAGTTATTTTAACAACTGGTAACCTGATAAATACATTCATTAAATAAAAGTCAATCATTACCCTTACTTTCGTAAGTGAATGAAACCAGTGCAACTGAAAACACCCTGCAACATTTCCTCCCAACCATTAGCTCTGTTTGGCGTATGTTTTCCCACCTAGAGCCACCCTTGAGCTCAACGTCGAATCCACTAAGGTAGGGTTACATAATTGGAGACTCTTCAAGATCTAAGAAAACCTGGATTTTAGGCTCTTAACCCATGAGTTAAGCTAAGAATAATATTCCCTTACAGTCATTTATAATCGAGACACATTTACTGATCTTGTCAATTTTAAGTTTAATAGGAAATAACGAGTTAAAACCCAATTAAAGGACTCCAAACTATAATATATGTAAGTATAATCCTCAAATTCCATCTTATGACATATCTTATTCTTTAATCATAGATTCCGCTCCAACTGAAAATCTATTCTTATCAAGAATACCCCATGATACTTACGCAACTACCAAACCTTAGATGCCTTAACATGGAACAAAGTCTTGAATAAAGTCAAACATTCCATCTTGGTTGTAAGAAAGGAAAAATGGATTAATCTTTTGATGAAAACAATCTATATATTTTCCTTTGTACTGGCATAATTATTAATATACTATTCCTCAAAATGTTTTCATATAATATTACCCTTTAAACAATATTTCCTTGAATCATAAAAAGTACCAATAGAGACTTAACACCATTCATCCTAGGGTTTTACTCAGAAATGGCCAAGACTTGCAGACCACTTAAAGATCTCAGAACAAGGTTAACACATTCGTTCTAGGGTCTCAAATAAAGGTACTACGAATTCAAACCAAACGTAGAGGATCTCACAGCGTGGTTCTACTTCCTTCGATTCTGATATTTTCCATGGGATCATATATCCATTCACAAGATGCTCATCGCCTTGAACCTCTCCACGTGTCGCAGTACGCTAAAATTTTCGTCGAGACTCGTCATCATTGTCACGGTGGCTTTTAAAAAAACTCCTCGAGCGACTATGATTAAGTATAATTGTTTTTTGTATTTCAACATATGCTCCAGCTTATTACACAACCTCAACTGCTAGAGAAGAAGGCCAAACGCGTTCCAAGCAAAACGATGCTAACAACAGACGCAAGATACTGGAGAGGGTAAGCTGCACAATACTTATGCTTCTCTCCTACAGAAAGCATCTACCAATCGAAACTGTGATACAACTTCATCCCCACATTATCGTAACTCGATAAGCAGCGCATAACTCCCTACTTGGTAAACTTGTGAGTTCTTTATGCCATGAGGGGTAATGTGAAGGGGGCACTCTTATTTTTGACTGACTGGAAAACCAAATGTTTTCTATGGAATGTGATGATAAGAGAGCACGCTAACAAGGGATGCTACGTGGAGGGTCTAACGTGTTTGCAAGCCAAAAGGAGCAGAATTATAACTTGCCACATAATGATGGCAATGCAACTATGGTTCCGATAGTCAAACCATTGGCGCATATCTCCATAGTTGTATTGGGAAAGCGCATACATCTCAAGCAGTCATTTACACTCTAAAATATATCCTGTAAAATTAAAATATTTGTCCTTTCCTGCCACTCAACACGCCCATTTATTAAATGACCTATGTAGAAACAAAGCATGCTAAAATAAAGCATCTCTCCAATACAAGAATCGACTTCTGCAATTAATGCTAAAATGCACAGTGATCTCTCAACCTCAATAGTCAATATGAATCAGGGAATTCAATACGCATAGCATCAATATTAGTGTTCTTCTTTATTATAACTAAATCATGTTCTATGCATAACTTATATATGTAAAATTTCTTTCACTATATAATCTCCACTAAATATATGTAATTATATAGTGCTCCACTAATATATATAAGTGAAATTTATTTTACCATAAATGTTCCACTATTATATATAAGGTTCCACACTATATAATCTCCACTAAATATATGTAATTTATTTCATTATACAGTGCTCCACTAATATATATACGTGAAATTCATTTTATCATAAATGTTCCACTATTATACATAAGGTTCTACACTATATAATGTCCACTAAATATATGTAATTTATTTCACTTTATAGTGTCCCATTATTATATATGAAAATCCTTTCACTATTTATTATGGTGAAATTTCTTTTACCATATAATGTTCCACTATTATATATAAGGTTCCATACTATATAATCTCCACTAAATATATATAGTGTCCCATTATTATATATAAAAATCCTTTCACTATATATGCTCCACTAATATATATAATTCGTATATATGCATAATCATGACTTCTTCCTTCCCATACCTTCGATTAATGAGAGGTGGGAGTGACCTCATTGTGGTGAAGGTTTCTATTCTTCATAAAACATTAAGTATGATTTACTTGTATTTTACAAGTTGTAGTTACTCTTAAGTTATCAAGGTGTGTTTTATGCGATAACTTCCTCATGCTCGAGCCCTAGGCTCGTATGTTCGCAATAAGATGAATTTTCTAAAATAAAAGGGTAATTACAAATTATGCGTGTGAGAAAAAGAATACTGTCTATAAGTGACTTGAGGTCGAACGTAAAGGGATATTACATCCATTCCCCTTTAAAATAACATCGTCCTTGGTGTTATATGCATGTCCAAATTTTGTTTCTTTTTTTCCTTTATCCTCTCATTTCTTTTGTGGAGAAACTCCTCCAATGAACAATCAAAATGCACGATATAACAGAAATATTGGAGCACAAAAGAGATTTTATTGATCGCGGGCCACTTTGAGCGGGAAACCTCCTTTATGCAAGCTCAATACAAAATAACTCTTCGATGCTTTCATTAGCCTCAACACATACTTATATACTAAGTGTAATCTAAACAACTATTACTCCATAGGGATGTGGGATAATGCAACATATTAACTGGATGACTTAACAACTATTACTTACTCCCCATGAATGTGGGATAATACATCATACTAATGGCACGACTTACAAAGCATATGCATCCAATAAAATATACCAACAAAATAAAGAGGGGGATTGACACAGGTTCTTAACATCCCCTCCCTCTTAGAAAAATCTTTGTCCTCAAAGCTTTAGATGTGGAAACTGCTGTTGAATCTGAACGAGTAGTTCCCATGTAGCATCCTCTAGTTGCATGCTGTGCCACTGAATTGAAGACCTTTGTGATGGACCGAGAGAGAAGCTGACAAGTGTGCTTATTAAGGATGGCCTCCGACTTCAAAATGATGGATCCTTCATTATCCCATTCTGGTAAAACAATTTGTGTGCTAATGTTGGCATCGATCACTTGCTGAATGCGAGAAGGAGCAAGTGCCAATTTATAAGCAACATACCCAATATTTTCAAGAACTAGGTATGGGCCAGAGATCTTTGGAGAAAGCGTTTGATTCCCTTTGTCTTTCAAGGAGGATTGCTTGCAACGATGCAGACAAAGAAAAACCATATCACCAACTTGAAAAGTGTAGTCAGAATGGTGTTGATCAGCCTGTTGTTTCATGTGGGCTTGTGCCATGTGAAGATTGTCCTGCAGGAGGTGAATAATCTGATGTCGGTTTCAAAGAACCATGTCAACTGCCTGAACTAGTGAATTGTTGGGAGTGGACGGAAGGAGTAGTGTAGGTGCATGGCCATAAACTGGTTCATATGGAGTCATTTTAGATGCAGTATGCTAGGAATTATTGTACCCCCATTCAGCGAGAGGGAGACACTTTTCCCACTGATGTTGTTCTTCAGAGGTGAAACAACGAAGATAAGTTTCCCAATATTTGTTGATGATTGTAGTCGAACCATCTATTAGTGGGTGATAAACTGAACTCATATGCAGTTTGGTGCCAGTGAGGCGGAAATGACTTGTGAAAGTTGTGTTGAGGTCTAAGACAATGGAATAAGGGATTCCATGAAGAAGGAATATCTGGTCCATGAAAATTTGTGCAATTGAAGAGGTGGTATATGGATGGACTAGAGTACAAAAATGACTATATTTGGAGAGTCAATCCACCACAACCAAGATTACGGTCTTCCCTCCATATTGAGGGAGCCCTTGAATGAAATCCATTGAAATATATGTCCAAATCCTCATAGGGGTGGGAAAAGGCTCGAGTAATCTGGAAAGGAGTGTAGTTTCACCCTTGTGGTGCTGACAAGGAGCATATTCGGCAACCATATGTTGAATTTCATGTTCCACGTCCTTCCAAAAGAAGTTATGTTCCACCAACTCATATGTCTTAATGAACCCAAAGTGCACTACTACTGGAGAAGCATGGAGTTCATAAAATACCGCATGTTTAAGGTTTGTGCTGTGGGGAAGCACCAGACGACCCATGTATCTCAGATAAAATCCATACCAAGAGGAATAGGGTACCACAGAAGGGTTACTGGCCAACTGTTGGATGATTTCAGATAATGAGGACTCATTGACATGGGCATCAAATGTGTGGAAAAGAGCATCCACCACAAGATTGTCTTGAGCCTTCTTATAGTCATAATCTCTGAGTTTGATAACCCATTTCTGTTGTGTTCGGGATGAGACCCATTGTTCCAAGAAATATTTCAAACTCTGGTGATCAATCTTGATGCCAAAAGGATTCTTTAAGAGGGATGGCCCATTAGAGGAAATTTCAACTCAAAATGGGCCTCCTAAAATGAACTAATAAAATAATATTTATTAATTTTGGAAGAAGAAAAGAAAAAAACTACTTTTTTCTTTGTATTTTTGACATATCTCCCTGTGTTTTTACTCAAATTTTGATCGGGAGAGCTCGTTGGATGCGTATGTAAATTCCACATCCAACGAGTACCCACTTGACATACTTTTGACGGACCCCGCTACCCCAAAAACAAGAAATACCTGAAAAAATGGAATGATGACATCATCATTCCATTTTTTCAGGTATTTCTTGTTTTTGGGGTAGCGGGGTCCGTCAAAAGTATGCCGAGTGGGTACTCGTTGGATGCAGAAATTAATTCCGCATCCAATGAGCTTTCCCGATCGAAATTTGAGTAAAAACACAAGGAGATATGTCAAAAATACAAACAAAAAAAGTAGTTTTCTTTATGATACCTATCCCCAAATTTATATTAAAAAAGTGTTTAAGACCTATATGGTATTTCAAATTCAAACCAATTTCATTGGATAACACATGATGACATGGAATTTGAATAAAAGTTAAAAGGCCCATTTTGAGTTGAAATTTCCTCTAATGACCACTTATGTACTGTGTGCAAAATAGTCATCATTTCCTTCTCATATGTAGAGGTGGATAAATTCTTTCCAAAAATGAATTTGTTGGTGAAGGAAATGGGATGTTCATCTGGAAAGAGGAAAACCCCAAGACCATTTTCATAACCATCATCCTCAAGAGTTAAGAGCTTGGAAAAATAAGGCATCTGAAAGGTGCATCGAACTGAAAGATCTAAGGGAGTAGTTGAGACTGCTGAATGTTGCATCTGAATGAAATGGAGCTGAGCAATGACACCATGTGAATTCATTTTAAGGAGATTTTCCATGTAATGGGAACTGATGATGCTAATAGAACCTGGCTGTAAGCCATGGAATTTGTGTTTGTTCCCATGGACTGAAAATTGCATCCATAGTTTAGCAAAATCCCATAAGATGGGTCCAAATGTGCGTATCCATTGAGTTCCCAAAATCACATCACATCCTCCTAGAGGCATGGCAAGCATGTTAGAGCACAAGTTATAATATCTAATAGAGATACACACATTGCGGCACTTTCCTTTGCAATGTAAGGTGCTCCCATTGGCAACCATGACTTTAAAGATGGAGCAAGGATGGACAAAACTATCAGTTTGTTTGGCAATCTGAGGGTTAATGAAGTTATGGGTGATACCAAAATCAATGAGTATTGTAAGAGGAATCTTCTTGAAGAAACCCTTGACCTGCATGGTTTGTGGGGCAGTGACTTCGACTAATGAATGGAGAGATATATTTGGGTGTTCGCCATGAGAATGAGGGCCAACAGGTGGTTGCTGAATGTCGACCCGATCGTCTACTGGATCCTGAGCAGCTACACAAATTTCAAGTGCAAGAAGAGAACCCGCATCCAAGGGATAGAGCTTTGGTTCAGTACATTTATGTCCCTCGGTGAATTTCCCATCGCAATTATAACAAAGTCCTTCTTCTCTACGTGCCCACACCTCGGTTTCAGACAAATGCTTGATAGGAGTGGGTGTAGGAGTTGGAGGGATTGGATGTCTTTGGGAAACCATATTTCTGAATGGAACAAAAGTGGATTTGGGTGTTGCTGAGCCCTAATCTTGTCCTCTGCCAACTTAGCCAACCTGAGGATTTCCATCATTGTGTTGGGATAGAACATGTTAACCTCAGATTGGAGTGTATCCTTAAGACCATTGATAAAATAACTCTTGTAGAATGCATTAGAAAATCCTTCTATGTGCTTGACTAATTTATCAAATTTTGTCTGATACTCTCTCATAGTGCTAGTCTAACGAAGTTTGGTGAGTGCGCCTATGAATTCATCAAAACCAGTAGGGCCAAATCGGTGCAAAAGGAGTTGGAAAAAATCGGTCCATTAGGGCTCTTCATGATCCTTGATATACCAACAGAACCATTGAAGGGCTTCACGTTCCAAATGAAATGATCCAAGTGGGACTTTGGTGACATCAAAAGTGTTATGCATATTAAAGTATTGGTCTTCCTTGTGTATCCATCCAATTGGATCATCACCATTGAAGTGAGGGAAATCAATCTTCGGCCCACGAAAACTGCTGGAAGAAGAGAACTCAGTGTTTGCAGAAGATTCAAGCTATTGTCAATTGCTCATGGCTGAATGCTGAACATGGAGGTCGAGACATCTTTGATCCAGATCTGTGAGTTTGGTCTTGAGGGTGACAAGTTCTTCTTCCATTTGTCTATTTGCTCCTGTGTCGATGACAATAGCAAGCTTCTTTCTTCTTTTTTCTTTTTCTTTTTTTTCATTTTTTTTCTTTGTTTTTTTTTCTTTCGAGGGAGATGGGTAGAAAATAAAAAATAGAGAGGGTTTTAGAAAAGAAAAATTTTGAGTTGGGAAAGACGTGAGTGGGTAATTGGATTTGACTAGGTTTGGGACAATTTCTGAAGGAGAAGGAACAGAAAATGCAAACTTCAGAAGTGGGGTGAAATAATGGGAAAATTTGGTAGAGAGGGAGAATGAAGCAGTGTTCAGAAATGAACACTGTGGCAAAATTTGAAGGCGATTGGGTGAGAATTGAAGAAGTTATGACAAATGTGGAATTTCGAGCTACGGGAAGTGGAATTCAGGATAAGGTCCTCAATAAATGAAATATGCAGAATGGAATGACGGGGGTGAATATGAATTTTCAAGGGAAATCGAGCTAATTCAAGGAAGATGTGGCTAAAAAAACAGAAATTTATGCTCGTTCTTTTTTTCTTTTTTCTTTTTTTGAAGAAATGATCGGTGGCGGTGAAAGAAAGTTGTGTTGTATCAACTTGAAATGGAGTAAATGATCTATGAAAATTCTAGATTTCTATGCATTATCAACTGTAAATAGATATGGACCCCAGGTATAATCGACTTCCTAATGGTTCAAAGGTAGTCACTTGGCCACCAAGGTTGTCTCGGGCTTGAGTATTAGGGCAGTACCCCTCATTTCATGGCGCAGGTAAAACTCCTAACATCTTGGCCAAAAATGACAGCTCTTTGGTTTTCCTCACAAATGGGAATCTAGTCAATATGGTGGGGCTCGTTGCCCTTTTTGCTTGGCAGGTCCTCTCAATGGCCATCTACTTCAGGTTTCCTATGGTACTCTTCACAATGAGTTTTAGGGTTATGCCCAAGTACTTCCCATAGTTAAAAAGATAGGTTTTATTCTCTGATTTGAATAAATAGTACCACTGCAAGAAGAAGAACTACTGCAATAACCACAGTGCCAGAAAAAATGTGGCAGAAATTCCACCCGATGCAAAAAAAACTTGTAATCATCATAAAATGATCTATATTGCTTAGAATCACTATTATAGCCTATTTCGTGAACTAGAATAGCCACTCTGCTTCTACCCACAAAACCAGAATAGAAATTTGGGCACCGGATCAAAATATTTTCTCTCTACAATTTCCACGGCCGTCACTAAAATTCTGAAAATTGTTGATTTTAAATTCGCAATATCTCCACTTCCGGAACTCCAAAAGAGATTTTTTTTTGAAACTCTATATTTTTGCAAGAGGAATTCAGATATACAATCTGTTTCTTCTAATTCTATGCATAAATTTTCAGAAATTGATCTAAAAGTCGCTGCCCAATTTCGCCCCTTTTTTTTTGGAAAAAAAAAACAATTTCTCAATTGTTCCAAGGAAAGTGCTCTGATAACAAATGTGGAGAACCTCCTACAATGAACAATCAAAATGCATGATATAACAGAAATATTGGAGCACAAAAGAGATTTTTTTGATCGCAGGCCATTTCAAGGTGGAAACCTCCTTTGAGCAAGCTCAATACTAAATAACTCTTCGATGCTTTCATTAGCCTCAACACATAATTATATACTAAGTCTAATATAAACAACTATTACTCCACATGAATGTGGGATAATGCAACATATTAACTGGATGACTTAACAACTATTACTTACTCCCCATGAAAGTGGGATAATACATCATACTAATGGGATGACTTATAAAGCATATGCGCTCGACAAAATATACCAACAAAATAATGAGGGGGGTCAACACAAGTTCTTAACATCCCCTCCCTCTTAGAAAAAGCTTTCTCCTCAAAGCTTTAGATGTGGAAACTACTATTGAATCTGAAGGACCGGTTCCCATGTAGCATCATCTAGTTGCATGTTGTGCCACTGAATTGAATACCTTTGTGATGGACTAAGAGAGAAGCGGACAAGTGCTCTTATTGAGGATGGCCTCCGACTTCAAAATTATGGATCCTTCATTATCCCATTCTGGAAAAACAATTTGTGTGTTGATGTTGGCGTCAATCACTTGCTTAATGTGAGAAGGAGGAAGTGCCAATTTATAAACAACATACCCAATCTTTTCAAGAACTAGGTATGGGCCAGAGATCTTTGGAGAAAGCATTTGATTCCCTTTGTATTTCAAGGAGGATTTCTTGTAACAATGCAGACAAAGAAAAACCATATCACCAACTTGAAAAGTGTATTCAGAATGGTGTTGATCATCCTGTTGTTTCATGCGGGCTCGTGCCATGTGAAGATTGTCCTACAGGAGGTGAATAATCTGATGTCGGATTCAAAGAACCATGTCAACTGCCTGAACTGGTGAACTGTTGGGGGTGGACCGAAGGAGTACTGTAGGTGCGTGACCATAAATTGCTTCATATGGAGTCATTTTAGATGCAGTATGCTAGGAATTATTGTACCCCCATTCAATGAGAGGGAGACACTTTTCCCACTTATGTTGTTCTTCAGAGGTGAAGCAACGAAGATAAGTTTCCCAATATTTATTGATGATTGTAGTCAGACCATCTATTAGTGGGTGATAAAATGAACTCATATGCAGTTTGGTGCTAGTGAGGTGAAAATGACTTGTGAAAGTTGTGTTGAGGTCTAAGACAATGAAATAAGGGATTCCATGAAGAAGGAATATCTGGTCCATGAAAATTTGTGCGATTGAAGAGGTGGTATATGGATGGATGAGAGCACAAAAATGACTATATTTGGATATTCAATCCACCACAACCAATATTACGGTATTCCCTCCATATTGACGGAGCCCTTGAATGAAATCCATTGAAATATATGTCCAAATCCTTATAGGGGTGGGAAAAGGTTCGAGCAATCTAGAAAGGAGTGTAGTTTCACACTTGTGGTGCTGACAAGGAGAATATTCAGCAACCATATGTTGAATTTCATGTTGTACCCCCTTCCAAAATAAGTTATGTTGCGCCAGCTCATATGTCTTGATGAACCCAAAGTGCACTGTCACTAGAGAAGCATGGAGTTCATAAAATACCGCATGTTTAAGGTCTGTGCTCTAGGGAAGCACTAGATGACCCATGTATATCAGATAAAATACATACCAAGAGGAATACGGTACTACATAAGGGTTACTGGCCGATTGTTGGATGATTTCAGATAATGAGGATTCATTGAGATGGGCATCAAATGTGTGGAAAAGAGCATCCACCGCAAGATTGTCCTAAGCCTTCTTATAGTCATAATCCATGAGTTTGATAACCCATTTCTGTTTTGTTGGGGATGAGATCCATTGTTCCAGAAAATATTTCAAACTCTGGTGATCAGTATTGATGACAAAAGGATTCTTTAAGAGGGATGGCCACCACTTATGTACTGTGTGCAAAATAGTCATCATTTCCTTCTCATATGTAGAGGTGGATAAATTCTTTCCAAAAATGGATTTGTTGGTGAAGGAAATAGGATGTTCATCTGGAAAGAGGACAACCCCAAGACCATTGTCGTAACCATCATTCTCAAGAGTTAATAGCTTGGAAAAATAAGGCATCTTAAAGGTGCATCGGAATAAAAGATCTAAGGGAGTAGTTGAGACTGCTGAAGGTTGCAACTAAATGAAATGGAGCTGAGCAATGACACCATGTGAATTCATCTTAAGGAGATTTTTCATGCGATGGGAACTAATGATGCTAAGAGAACCTGGCTATAAGCCATGGAATTTGTGTTTGTTCCCATGGACTGAAGATTGCATTCATAGTTAAGCAAAATCCCATAATATGGGTCCAAGTGTGCGTATCCATTGAGTTCCCAAAATCACATCGCATCCTCCTAGAGGCATGGAAAGCATGTTAGAGCGCAAGTTATAATTTCCAATAGGGATACACACATTGCAGCACTTTCCTTTGCAAGGTAAGGTTCTCCCATTAGCAACCATGACTTTAAAGATGGAGCAGGGATGGAAAAAACTATCAGCTTGTTTGGAAATCTGAGGGTTAATGAAGTTATGGGTTCTACCAAAATCAATGAGTATTGTAACAGGATTCTTCTTGAAGCAACCCTTGACCTGCATGGTTTGTGGGGCGGTGACTCTGACTAATGAATGGAGAGATATCTTTGGGTGTTCATCATGAGAATGAGGGTCAATAGGTGGTTGCTGAATGTTGACGTGATCATCTACTGGATCTTGAGCAGATGCACAAATTTCAAGTGCAAGAAGAGAACCCACATCCAAGGGATAGAGCTTTGGCTTAGTACTCGATGTCCCTGGGTGAATTTCCCATTGCAATTATAACAAATTCCTTTTTCCCTATGTGCCCACACCTCGGATTCATACAAATTCTTGATAGGAGTAGGTGTAGGAGTTGGAGGGATTGGATGTCTTTGGGAAACCATATTTCTGAATGGAACAAAAGTGGATTTGGGTGTTGCTGAGCCCTGATCTTGTCCTCTGCCAACTTAGCCAACCTGAGGATTTCCATCATTGTGTTGGGACAGAACATGTTAACCTCAGATCAGAGTGTATCCTTAAGACCACTGATAAAATAACTCATGTAGAATGCATCGAAAAATCCTTCTGTGTGCTTGACTATTTTCTCAAAGTCTGTCTCATACTCTCTCACAGTGCCACTCTAACGAAGCTTGGTGAGTGCGCCTGTGAATTCATCAAAACTAGTAGGGCCAAATCGATGCAAAAGGAGTTGGAAAAAATCGGTCCATTATGGCTCTTCATGATCCTTGATGTACCAATAGAACCATTGAAGGTCTTCACGTTCCAAATGAAATGATCCAAGTGGGACTTTGGTGACATCAAAAGTGTTATGGATATTAGAGTATTAGTCTTTCTTGTGTATCCATCTAGTTGGATCATCACCATTGAAGCGAGGGAAATAAATCTTTCGCCCATGAAAGCTGTCGGAAGAACAGAACTCAGTTTCCACAGAGGACTCAAGCTGTTGTCAATTGCTCTCGGCTAAATGCTAAAGATGGAGGTCGAAAAATATTTGATCCAGATCTGTGTGTTTGGTATTGAGGGTGACAAGTTATTCTTCCATTTGTCTATTTGCTCCTATGTCGGTGACAACAGTAAGCTTCTTTCTTCTTTTTTCTTTTTTCTTTTCTCTTTTTCTATTTTTTTCATTTTTTTTTTTTTTCAGGGGGGATTGGTAGAAAATAAAAAACAGAGATGGTTTTAGAAAAGAAAAAATTTGAGTTGGGAAATATGTGACTGGGTGATTTGATTTGACTAGGTTTGGGACACTTTCTAAAGGAAAAGGAACAAAAAATGTGAACTTTAGAAGTGGGGTAAATAATGGGAAAATTTGGCAGAGAGGGAGAATGAAGCAGAATTCAGAAATGAACACTATGGCAAAATTTGAAGGAGATTGGGTGAAAATTGAAGAAGTTATGACAAATGTGGAATTTCGAGTTGTGGGAAGTGGAATTTGGGATAGGGTCCTCAATGAATGAAATATGCATAATGGAATGATGGGGGTGACTGAATTTTCAAGGGAAATGGAGCTAAATCAAGGAAGATGTGGCTAAAAAAATAGAAATGTATGCTCGTTCTTTCTTTCTTTTTTATTTTTTTGAAGAAATGATCTGTGGCGGTGAAAGAAAGTTGGGCTGTATCAACTTGAAATGGAGTAAATGATCTGTGACAATTCTGTATTTCCATGCATTATCAATTGTAAATAGATATGGACCCCAGGTATAATCGGATTCCTAATGGTTCAAAGGTAGTCACTCAGCTACCAAGGCTATCTCAGGATTGAGTATTAGGGCAGTACCCCTCATTTCACGGCGCAGGTAAGAGTCCTAACCACTTGGAAAAAAATGACAGCTCTTTGGTTTTCCTCACAGATGGGAATCTAGTCAATATGGTGGGGGTTGTTGCCCTTCTTGCTTGGCAGGTCCTCTTAATGGCCATCTACTTCAGGGTTCCTATGGTACTCCTCACAATGACTTTTAGGGTTATGCCCAAGTACTTCCCACAGTTAAGCAGATAGGTTTTATTCTCTGATTTGAATAAATAGTACCACTGCAAGAAGAAGAACTACTACAATAATCATAGTGCCAGAAAAAATGTGGCAGAAATTCCACCCGATGCAAAAAAAACTTGTAATCAACATAACCTTATCTATATTGGTTAGAATCACTATTATAGCCTATTTATGGAACTAGAATAGCCACTCTTCTTCTACCCACAAAACCAGAATAGAAATCTGGGCACTTGATCAAAATATTTTCTCTCTACAATTTTCGCGGCCATCACTGAAATTCTGAAAAAATTGCTGATTTTAAATTTGCGATATCTCCACTTTCGGAACTCCAAAAGAGATTTTTTTTTTAAACTCTGTATTTTTGCAAGAGGAATTCAGATACACAATCTGTTTCTTCTAATTCTATCCAAAAAATTTCAGAAATTGATCTAAAAGTTGCCGCCCAATTTTGCCCTTTTTTTGGAAAAAAAAAAACAATTTCCCAATTGTTCCAAGGAAAGTGCTCTGATACCAGATGTGGAGAAACTCCTGCAATGAACAATCAAAATGCACGATATAACAGAAATATTGGAGCACAAAAGAGATTTTATTGATCGTAGGCCACTTCGAGNTACAAAATAACTCTTCGATGCTTTCATTAGCCTCAACACATACTTATATACTAAGTCTAATCTAAACAACTATTACTCCACATGAATGTGGGATAATGCAACATATTAACTGGATGACTTAACAACTATTACTTACTCCCCATGAATGTGGGATAATACATCATACTAATGGGATGACTTGCAAAGCATATACGCTCGACAAAATATACCAACAAAATAAAGAAGGGGGGGGTGACACGGGTTCTTAACAGCTTTCTTTCACATCCATTATAATGTTCTTCAATTGTGGTCCTCTTACCTATTTTTTGTAGATATAACAAGGTCTACCTAGAATATAGTCATAACCCTACATACCTCCAATGTCAATAAAACAATGCATGCATAAAAATCATTTTTACTTGACCTTTTTGGGTTTCACCCCTTTTTGAAATTCTTCACTTGACAATTCTCTCAACTCGGCTTGCCATACATACTGGAATATTTCAAATTACTAGGATTTCATCTAGTGCTTTTGGGTCACCAACCTGCACTCTAACCATACAGCTGCATGTCTACTAATGTCAACATTGTCAACAATGTAAAATTCAAAATCCAACACTATTTAATTTCATATTTCACATAATTTTCTATTTACCAATAGATAAGCATATCACCTCATGGGAACTAATTCGATTGTAGTGCACATACCTTTTCCCAGTACTTTTCTTAGTCTCTCTGGATGTCCTCCATCCAAGCAAGTACTCAAGTGCTAACAGTACACCGAGTACTGATCCAAGCTACCCAACACAAGGATGATACCCTTCTTCAGGTGTATCTCCTACCTGTGTTATTCAAGGTGCTTCTTCAAGTTGAGGCACTTCCTTTCTCACACAACATACCACCTAGATGTTATTCTCTTCACAAAGCCCCCACTCTTGTGACATTCCTCTTACATGGTGTGAATGTGTGCTGAAAGAGTCCTAACCAAAATCTTTTATATCTAGGCATCCCCAGAACACATATTGGTTCCTAGCTGGCCAGGGGGGAAATATGTACCTCTTGTACATTTTCTTCATCCCCACATTCCTCGTGGGTAACCACTTTAAGTGCATGATATTTCTCTCATATATTTTAACTTATTACAGTCATGGATCCTTGGTTCTCTTCATGGCCCTAGTTCACATCCCTGAAACAACTCCACAAGTGATCAGTTTATCATATCATTGATTCCAATAACATCAATATTTCAAAGTAAACTACTTACCATCATTTTGCATCTCAGTTGCTTATGTCATGTCTTACAATATTTCTTTTCATCAAAGTGAGATTCTTTATATTTAGTGCACTCTTGCTATACAACAAGAAGCATTATTGATTTTATGCACAGCACATTTTACTATCCACTTTGGCTACACTGTAGCCCAAGTTCATTAGTAATCTAGTTCCATTTTTCCTAAAAGGAAATAACTTTAGAGAATTGTTTTCGTAAAAAGAGAAATAGTATTTATGTGCACAACCCAATCCTTAGGATTCACTTGCAATTAACCTGAATCTCTTCGCCATCACTTAAACATTCAAGTCTTACCTTAACTTAGCATCCATTTAGTAAGATAATAAGGTCTACTCATACAACAATCCCGAATTATTTAGCAATTCTTATAAGAAAATAGCATTATATTTATACAATATAGCATCTTCTTTTAGAAACCAATTAATATTCGCTTGTCAGATCATTCACTGTTATGCATAACCACAAAATAATCATTTCCAGATCCATTAATACATGAACTACGATGATAGCAATACTAGCTTAACAAAACACAATTCTTCATTATAGTATATCCATTTAATACCCAAAGTTGTATGCTAGTGAATGTGCATACATAAAGGGGCAAACATCAGAGGTCTTGTCCAACTAATTCCTCATATTTCCTTATGGACTCAATCTTGAGAACCATTAGTTCCTTCGACCTATGCCTAAAAGAAAAGCAATTTGTTTTCAGTTATAATTAGTCATACATCTCCACAATAATTATACCAGTGCCAAACTATGGTACATATGTGCAATTTTTCAATGGTCCTTTAATTGTAACCATTCGACTGTCATGTAGCAACGTAACTATAACACAATTATTTGCTCCTAGTTTTTACATCAAAACTCAAATGTAAACATGTGTTTCACATTTATTAAATGTTAGTTTTAAACATTAGTAACATACATTTGATACAGTTTATGCTTTTCAAAATACTAACAATATATGCCCCTAACATAGTTACTATTTTGGCATCACTTATCTTCATGCTTAAATCCTTTATACATGATACTTTAGCTAGTGTTTCTAAGGGTAACGTAGTTACCCTTCCTCAAATTATCTAGTTCCATTTAATAGCTATCTTTAAAAAAAAAACTACTTTCTCTCTAAGTAAAATATGTATAAGGTAAGTCCTTATATTTTCCTAACATAATGGAACCTCTAAATTGACTTGAAACATATTATCATGAGCCATTTACATTTATTTATTACCAATAGGGTACTCCACAATAGGTCTAGAAGACTTATGATCAATATTCAATTCCGACCCGATCTTTAACATTCCTATATTTATTGTTAACGTTGTAATCCTTTCAATACTGGTCTATAACATACGTCATGTACTTCTAATGATCCTTAACAACAACATTCCCTATGTCTCTCATTGCAATCTAGTATAGTTTGTCAACATGGAGGTTCGAAGGATCTTCTCCCAAAATACATGATGTCATTAATGGTTAGTTTGAAAATATAGGTTCTAAAGGTTTCTCCTTTCCACAATTCAAAATTCCACATTAATATTTGTAATCAAATTTATCATAATATTTTTCACCGACCAGGAGTTCATCTATACCTCACTAAAACATTACTGGTGCTAATCGATAAAAATGAAACAAAGGTCTTAGCAAGTCGTAAACATCTTTGGAAGTAAAAAGAGATAACAAGATACTCATGCACTTATCTGGTTGTGTTTGACATTGATGAGGAGAAGTGAATGGTCCATCGAGTTGTAATTTTCCCAAAGCTATTTCAACCTCTCTTGCCTAACCATACATCCTCTTGCTAGTACCACTCAAGGCTCATGTGTTGTAGCTATGTTTGAACTTGTTGATTCCTATTATCTCAAAGAAAACTTGGTCATTAGTTTTCAAAAATCTGTGGGATCCTTTTGAGCCCAACAAGCCCAAGTGTTGCAACCTCGATGCTCTGATACCATATGTAACATACCCCATAGTGTTGTTCGGGGATCCTTGGGTATATGGCGTAAAAAAAAGATTACCTTTTGTTTCAAATAAAAGAAACGTTTAATAACACCAATACGACTCATCCAATGCAATAATAATTTGAAAACAATCCTAACAATTATGATCATGTATAACAAGTAATCATATCTATCCCATTTGTAAATATTTAACAACCAAAGGTTGAAGGTTACAAAAATGGAGCCCCTTTTCTCCCTCTAGTGCATCTTATGCAGTTATTTTTATTTTCAAACTGAACAACCAATTACTAGTCATTCTTTGTTATTGTACCATTAATTTTAGTTATTGTACTAGAACCAACTATGTTATAACCCTAATGACATGATTAACATATGGTCTAAACCATTCTAAAAATACAGAAGGATACAAATATTTAATTTTATTGAAAACCATCTTAAAATCATACACCTACTATCACATTTCCATACATGAGTCATAAAGATACATCTTTGAAGAACAAAA
>LPNX011095629.1:27226-42897 GCA_001517045.1 Pseudotsuga menziesii | reverse complement strand
ATCAACCCATAGTTAGCTACCTTAGACATTAATTATCTCCATTTTTGTCTTATTTTCCTAGTTTCCATATTCCACTCTATGCAAGTTGTCCTCCACATGTACTAGATGGTCAAACTTGCTGAAACTGAGTCATGGAGCGCTTGGGAAACCTATTGGAATCATTTCTACTTTATTCCTGGCCTTCCTAGCGCATATCTGCTTTTTCTACTTTATTGCTGCTTTTACTGAGTTTTAAGGCAATTGGGAAAGTTTGACTAGGTGAAGTTAACTTGTTTTTTGTTCCCATCATCCTCCACTCTTTTCTCCTAATAAAAGCATGTATTACTTTTCCTTCCATCACCTATTAGCCTCCCTAATTTATTTTTCCAATTCATGAGCTCCTAGACAGATTTGGAAGTTGCTTTATGCACCTATGGGGGATTTGCTTAGTTTTAGTAAGCCTGCTTTTGACTAATTTGAATGGCATCCCAATGCGTTCGAATATCTCATGTAATTATTTATTGTGGTAGCCTATGACTGCACAAGGTTGGATATTCTACACTTATTCAATACATATTAGTGTTCTGCTCCATATTCAGTCTCCTTTGTGTGGAATTTGCATGTGTAATTGGCAATTTTTGTGAGTGTAATTGTTCTAACACCTGGGTTCAATTTCTGCACAGTATCAAAGCCTTTGTAGATTTATTTCTCTCCTTAATATTGTTATTGCAGGCTTAACATCATTGACTAGGAGCATTTTGCTGACCGAAAGGGCAATTTTGGAGCTATGGATCAATCTCAGAAGATCATCTTGACTCCATTTAATTTCTTTGAATGGAAAGCAGAGATGGAGATACTGTTGAGAGAGAAAGGCCTCTATAGAGTGACTATGGCAATAGAAGCAGATACCAATGTAGCTGTAGAGAAAATTAAATGGAACAACAGGAGGGATGAGACCTATGGTCTCTTGTGTCCGAGCATATTCAAAGACCTCCTTTTCCATCTTGATGGATTGACATCACCAAATGAATTATGGGAGAATCTTGTTGAGATTTTTGGTAAAACAAATGATATGAGAGGACATCAAATCGAGAATGAATTGATCTCCTTGAGTCCCAATAGCTTCAAATCCCTGCAACTCTATTTTTCCAAGTTTAAAGCCCTTATTTTGCAGCTAAAAGAGTGTGGAATAAAAAATAAGGAGGAGAAACTAGTTTTGGCCATACTCTCAAAGATTCACCCTGACTATTCAGTGTTTTTTTTGACCTTCCATGCCACCAAGTTGACAGCTCGAGCCTAGAAGATGCCTAAACTTGCAGATTTCATGAAATATCTCACATAAGAACAAGATAAACTGGTGATGATGGGCACCATCAAACCTTCCAAAGACCAAGCTATGGTTGCTAGAGATTCGAGGGTGGATTCAAAATGAAAGAATAAATATAAGAAGCTACCTGAGCAAAATAAAGATAGGAACAAGTCTCTAGAGGAGCCCCAAGCTTCCAAGAAGAACCCCCAGAAGAAGAAGAACAAAGGAGAAATGAGCTAGTGTGCATATTGCAGTAAGGGAAATCATTCTGAAAGCTCCTATATGAAGAAGAAAATTGACATGCTGACCCAACTCCTAGAGAAGAATGGCATCTCCCTTCTTGATAGCTGAAATAAGAGGGAAGGAGGATCAAATTCAAAAGATAGAGAGAGAGTTCATGCATTGGTTGCTGGCACATCAAGCTCGCCTAGTTTCATCATTGATTCTGGAGCTTCAAAACATATGGTTTTGACCAAGAAAGCATTCACCTCACTTGACATGTCAAAATGTTCACTAATAGTGCTGGGAGATGACTCTCTCACTGAAAGTTTGGGCAAAGGGAGGATTGATCTTGACCATGGTAAGTTTAGCAATGTATTATATGTTCTGGGTCTTGCCTCTAACCTCTTATCAGTGTATCATATGGACCACACAAGGTCTCTAAAGAAGGTCATATTCTCCCCTGTGAAGTTGAGATCACAGATATCTCAAGTGGTAAAGTCATTGCAAAAGGAGTTGCAAATCACACTTCGAAGGTATACATGTTCTCACATTTCCTACCCTACTCAAACCCCTCTGCTCTTTCGATTCATGCTAATGAGGCAAGAAATATTTGGCATGAAATATTTGGCCATCTTAGTGAAAATGAAATGGTCATAGGGTTACCAAATATTAAGTTTTCCAAAGGAGTCTGTCAAGGTTGCATCTTAGGAAAACACCTAGAGCATAAATTTGAGAAAGCTAGTCATGAGAGAATCTCTGCACCTCTTGAGTTGATCCATGGTGATGTTTCTGGCCCATTTCCTCGTATGTCAATGAGTCAGGCCAAATATGCATTGACATTCATAGATGACTTTTCCAAGTTTTGCTGGGTTTACTTCCTGAAACACAAGTCTGAAGTTTTTGGCCTCTTCAAATTCTTTAAGGATTTGGTTGAAAACCAGTCTGGGAGGAAACTCAAGGTCCTCAAATATGAAAATGGTGGTGAGTATGTCAATTTTGAGTTCATTCAATATTGTGTAGATGTAGGTATTCAAATGCAGCATTCTATCCCTTACACACCACAACAAAATGGTGTTGTTGAGAGGAAGAACAGATCACTGAAAGAGATGGCAACCTGTATGATGGAGGCTAAGAATTTGCCACAAAAGTTGTGGGCCAAAGCTATAAACTATGCAGAATATATGAAAAATAGGGTGCCTCATAAACATCTTGATTGTATGACTCCTTTGGAAGCATGGAGTTGGCACAGGCCAGATGTGACCCATTTCAGGATTTTTGGCTCAAGGGCTTGGGCTAGAATTCCAACAGAAAAGAGGAAGGCTTTGTAGCCTCAAATCCAAGAGTTTATATTTGTTGGGTACTCTGAATATTCAAAAGGGTACAAGATAATAAATTTGATCATAAACAAAGCCTTCATTGAAAGGAGTGTTCAGTTCCAAGAAGAGCCTTTAGCAGCAGTTGAAGTTGGAGAGTCTTCTTCACCACCAGAACCACTGAATGTAAGTGAAGAGATAAATGAGTTTGATGATTCTGATATGTCTGATATTGATGATTTAATTTCATATCCTAACAGTCCTACAAGACCAAAATGGGCAGCAAAGACCATTCATGCAGCTGGGGAACTAGTTGGAAATCCTAGTGATTCTAGAAGGACTAGATCTCAGTTTGAGAGTGCCCTGTGTATGAAATACCCCTTGTTTGCAAAGAAATGATATCTGATGGTTGAATAAGACCCACATACATATTAATATTCAGCACATGATCCAAGATGGAAAAAATCCATGAAAGATGAATTTGGCTCACTCCAGAAGAACAACACTTGGGAGCTGGTTGGTCTTCCCCCACGAAGGAAGCTAGTTCAATCTAAGTGGGTTTTCAAAACTAAGTTTTCTGCTGATGGTTCACCTTTGAAATATAAGGAAACATTGGTAGCCAAATTCTACTCATAGGTACATGGCATAGACTACAATGATATCTTTGCACCAGTGGCAAAGATGGACTCCATCAGGCTAGCCTTAGCCATTGTAGCTTCGAAGCAGTGGGAGGTACATCACATGGATGTGAAGTGTTATTTCCTAAATGTAAATATTACTGAATATATTTACATGCAGCAGGCTCAAGTATTTTTTACTAATCCATCTCTTGTGTGCAGGCTAAAGAATTCATTGTATGGGCTTAAGCGAGCCCCCAAGGCTTGGTATGCCAAGATTGATGGCTTTCTGCTATCATTGAATTTTGTTCAATGCAAGTCTGATCCTAATGTTTATTTGAAGCTGATTCATGGTTATTTGATGATTATTTTCTTGTATGTGGATGACCTTCTCATTACAAGAAGCTCAAACGATGAAATTCCCCCCTTGAAGGGTGTAATGAACCATGCATTTTTCGATGACTGATTTGGGGTTATTGAGCCAATTATTGGGTTTCAAGATTGCTCAAACCAAACATGGAATGAAATTACATCATTCCAAGTATGCCTTGGATTTTATAAACAAGTTCAACATGAAATATTGCAAGCCAAGCAAGACTCCCTTCCTTTTAAGAGTTAAGATTGAAGAAGCAGATTCTTCACCTATGGTAAATAATACACTGTATAGGAAACCGATTGGGTGTTTGCTGTACCTTACACATAGTCGACCTGATATTTCTTATGTAGTAAGTGTGGCTTCAAGATACATGGAACAGCATCATGAGATCCATTTAAGAGAATCCAAAAGGATCCTTAACTTTGTTCAGGGAAAAAGAACTCATGGGATCTTCTACAAAGCTAAATCTGATCTTGATTTGTTTAGGTTTATCGATAGTGATTGGGAAGGTGACAACATAGATCAAAAGTCAAAATAAGGAGATGTGTTCATGCTTGCTGAAGGACCAATCATCTGGTCAAGCAAGAAACAGAGTGCCATTGCACTCTCATCTACAGAAGTAGAGTACAGAGGAGTTGTAAATGCAGCAACTCAATGTTTATGGTTGCATGGATTACTTGGTGAGTGTGGCTTCGAATCAAAATACTCAAATACTATCTATTGTGATAATCAGAGTACCATTCGAATCTGCAATGATTCAGTTCAGAGACAGAGAACCAAACACATTGAGATCCATATGCACTACATCAGACAGCTTGAGCATGATGGCACCATTCACCTACTCTTCTGTCCATCTTCAGAACAAGTAGCAGACATCTTCACCAAAGTTTTTTGTGAGAATACATTCAGAAATATCAAATCACTACTAGGAATTGCTGATCATGCTGTGAAGCATGACTGATGACATGATTTTCAAATTTTGTTTTACTGTCCATGTTTAAGGGAGGATTTTTCCCACTGGGTTTTTGCTTTTTTCCTTGGCTAAATGGGCATGCAGTATGTAAAGGGTGACTAAGAATTGCTTCTAGGCCCTATTATTTTTTGATATTTTACTCATAAGTCAGGATTAAGGGGGAGTGTTATAATAATCAACCCATAGTTAGCTACCTTAGACATTAATTATCTCCATTTTTGTCTCATTTTCCTAGTTTCCATATTCCGCTCTATGCAAGTTGTCCTCCACATGTACTAGATGGTAAAAATTGCTAAAACTGAGTCATGGAGCACTTGTGAAACTTCTTGGAATCATTTATGCTTTATTCTTGGCCTTCCTAGTGTGAATCTGCTTTTTCTGCTTTATTGCTGCTTTTACTAAGTTTTAAGGCAATTGGGAAAGTTTGACTAGGTGAAGTTAACTTATTTTTGGTTCCCATCATCCTCCACTCTTTTCTCCTAATAAAAGCATGTATGAGTTGTCCTTCCATCACCTATTGGCCTCCCTAATTGATTTTTCCAATTCATGAGCTCCTAGACAAATTTGGAAGCTGCTTTATGCGCCTATGGGGGATTTGCTTAGTTTTAGTAAGCCTTCTTTTGACTAATTTGAATGGCATCCCAATGCATTAGAATATCTCATGTAATTATTTATTGTGGTAGCCTATGACTTCACAAGGTTGGATATTGTACACTTATTCAATACATATTAGTGTTCTGCTCCATATTCAGTCTCCTTTGTGTGTAATTTGCATGTGTAATTGGCAATTTTTGTGAGTGTAATTGTTCCACTCAAAAGTATTTCACTTGTTAAAATATCTCACACAAGTCTCCTCGATATATTTTTGCAAACAAATGGAATAATGATTAGAGTTTTCTATTGTAAACTCACTTTTAGAAAATGAAATTATCGCTATTTTTTCATGGGAAATTTTAGCTCATTAATGAGAAACACGTGTGTCATTTCCTTCTATTAATATTTTATCTTTTGGCCCACTTGTTAGAGATAATCACACTGTGGTATTGTATGTGTAAACCATAACCATATAATATAAACATACTCAAAATGCATGTAAAAACATTCACACCTAAATTTTGCATATATTTTTCTTTCAAAGTTGTTGTTGCGGATGCTTGTTATCGGTATGTATCATAGTTTAGTGCATCCATGTGTTTGGTTTATAGGAATGTATTGGTGCGGTTATTTGAAATGATCACACGGATTACATTGAAAATCACTTCAAAAATATGTTTGGAGTTAAAATGTTATATGCATCCCAAAGTTTCTTTAGGAATACAAATACATAAATTATAATAGTCCATATCTACAAATGACAGTTAAACTCACACCTTATACTTAAAAAAATTGGGTTCAAAAGTATACTTTCCTTTAGATTGTTATATGGTTGCCAAATTTTCTTTCAAGAATGTAGACATGTATTGATTGTCAATTTGGTTCAAGGTTTCTATGGATAATTTCTTACGTCAGGCTAGTTCCTTGGAGGGAATTTTATTGTTGCATTCCAATAAGATAAGCTAGGGGATTATTCTCATATCATCGATACCTTCTTTAAAATCCTAAAATTTTCTACCACAACCCATTTCTTGTGACATAGGTCAAATCAATGTTAATGTAAAACTTGAAAACAATGTATGGTATGTTGGACATGAGTTTGTCAACACATTTGAGGTAACTAATCATTAATTCCCACATATGTTGAGGACCCTTGTCACACAATCCACATTGAAAAGGGGCTATTTTATGCATTCTTGATGACAATGTGTATTTCTATTGCTCGTCAATTGTCAGTTACTCAAATATAAAGTACTTATGCGTGATAATGTCTTGCTTAACAACCTCAAAGAGACAAAACAAATGTTGAAAATATTAGGTGTTGATTAAAGATTCCATCATGCATGTTTGAATGATTGTAGTCTATATAGAGGCAAATACATAGAAAAATATATTCATACATAATATGGGCATGGCATGTACAACAAAAGGAGGTAAAGGAAATCGTTCTACTTATAATAGATCAAGGCACATGCCCATGATTTGGAGGATTCAAAGGCTATTTTGTTGCTAAGAACAAGTTGCGTTGCAAGAGTGCCATGCCTTGCATAGAAATTATCTAGGAGTTATGTGAATCCTATCATATTCAATAGCTATGAAGCATATAGAGGGTACATGTCCTAATAAAACACCAACTATTCCATTTAGTCAGGGAGTAGATCAATAAAAATACCCCTCCATGGTTTTCTATGAGAATTAATATATTATGTTGGCTCTTATATTCCCTAGCAGAAGAAGAACATGGATGTCTACATGTAACCAAAGATCAATGAATTTAAGAAATTGTGAATTTGTGGTAATTTACAATCTCAAGCTCCCTTTTCCTTTGATCCCCTATAAGATATTGTGGACCACTAACCACTCTTTGTAGGAGGATCCTTGACCATTCACAACTCCCCTTACATTATGGCCCTGTTTTTCATTTAATCTCCCACAGACATGTCATTGTCATCAATATGTTCTTGTAGGAGCTACCATGGCCATTTGCAACACCTTTTTTCAATTTAGACCTCCTCTTACTTTATCCCCATGTGAATAAACCACAACAATATATCTATTTCCAGAGGGAAAATATCCAACATTCATGGAAATCAAACAATTTTGAGCTCTTGATGAGCCCAACTGCCACAAGATGACATGAGTCATTGATATTCCTTTTTGGGGAGGATATGAGTTGTTCATGACACTTTGGAATTTTTATTCCTTGCCACTCTCCACTTCTCCTAAAATATTGAGAGCTTCCAATCTCCCCTTCTAATCATAATCACCTCCATTCAAAACATTTCAAAAACATTCTTATGTTAATAGACATTATCCTACAAATCATTTTAAGTTGGAAATTCATCTATGGTAGATCGATCTACTTTCAACTCAAAAAGTATTTCCCTTTCTAAGTAGATCTTGGAAGGTTTCTTTTATATTTTTGTGGGGATATCAGTTGTATCTTAGAAAATACTTGGGTAAGTGATAAGATATATTAGCATGGAAAATAAAGTTCAATGGGTTTCATGGAATTTTATAAAAATGATATTTTTGGAAATTATAGATGATCTTAAAGGGTTGAAGAAGTGTGCATAAGCTATCATACAATATAAACTAAGGGTGAATATGGGGAAACAACACATTGTTCTTCTCTTATTACTCTCCCTCCTAAATATCAATACAATGATCAATTTATAACCTTAAGGAATAGGTATGTTATCTTTATTTAATTGACATAATAAAAAGAAAGCAAAACCCATAATTCTTTTCTATTCATCCCTGCCACATTTGGGATTTAAGAGCCCAAAAAACACACATACATTAAATAACATGATTATTGATCACAATTAGAAGTATCGAATTCCCATTGTCCATCGAAAATGGGTACTGGGGACATATAGATGTTTCTAGATCAAACTCTTGTAACTAGAAAATTATGAACCATATGGTTCATAGTCTCTAACTTCATTGATTTATGCACCAATAAAAAGACACCATGTCTTCCTTTATGTTCCATGCACCACCATTCCTTTGGGAAATGATTTCATTGTGAAAAAAACTCCTCCATTTATTCAACCAAAACATCTCGGAGATGATATGTGTGAGCAAAGAAAATTTTAAGGATCCATAATTTTTTTCAAAGTGTAATTCTTAAATTTGCAACCATAAAATGTTTTGCAATTTTTTTTTAAAAATATTCAAAATTCTAAGGACTTTATATAGTTTTTGGACAATTTCGGTGATTTTTAGAGTGAAAAAATATTATCCCATGGAATTTGGGAAAATCATATTGAAAAGAAGGAAAATTGGTAGTAGAGATAATGCATTTAATAGGTTTAACATGATCATTGGTGCATGGGGAGAATAGAAGAACAAGAGCATAACTAGGAATACTTTCAAGGAATTCATTCCACCTATATTTAAGATACTAACTAATTCTATTTGTTCGAATATATGGTGTAAATTTGGTGCTTTTGTTTCACCCAACATATTGAAAATTGGTCGAGTTACCAAGGAAAAAATCACTAAGAATTTTTCACAATTGTATGAGACAAAACTTGGAAGGCCTAAAGTTGTGGAAAACCAGTCATGTATCCAACTTGAATCTAGATGATGACACAATGAACATGTTGAAAGAATACCTGGGGTTGGATCAATATACAGGATAGCTAGATTTCCCGTAGATAGTTGAAATCTGACAATGAAGGAATTGTTGAAATTTTTTTTTTCATTGCTTAAATTGCAATTTTGGCAATTTAGGTAGTTCTAAAATCCAACATTCAGTCTAGGACCGATGATATTGATTTTTGAAATTGCATATTTGCACAAATTTAAATTTTCAAGCACATTTTTTGACCAGATTTGATTAAAAATCCACCAGAAAAATAGGGCATTTTGGTTGTTGTTTATCCTACGCGCCTAGGGTTTTCCATCACGTCGAAGTGTATCCATGTAAAAGAATTCATACATAGCATTGAGCATGTAACTAAATTAATCCTAGATAGTATTGAGGAATAAATAAGTAAATATGTGTCTATTATATTAATGTAGAGAAAGCATCCCAAAAGTAGTATTAAAATCAGTGTATTTTAAGGCCCAAAATAACCTTTGGAAAAATGAGAATATTGTCATTTTGAAAGCTTCCAAGGGAGGGGCTATGATGGTATGAAATTAAAAACATGACCATATAATTGTTGAAATATTGTAACTTCAAAGGATATTCTAAGTGTATTTTACCGATGTAACCCAAGGGAGATGTTATTATTCCTCCGACAGGGTGTTACTATTGTATTTGGTCATCATAGAATCACGAGGTAAAGCCTCCACTTATGTCAGGTCTTTAGTACCCTAATAAATAATATAATATACTATTTTTGAGTATTCCTAGGTGAATTCGGCCTAGACAGTTTATTGGGGCCAACTTGTCTAGTGCAAAAGTCAATTGACACATATGTATAAATGGAGGACTTGTGGTTCTTATTTGAACATAGAGTCACTCACTTGTGTAGCGGAAAGGATAGAGAGAGAGACAAAACAGAAGGAGGAGAAAACCTATTTTTGGATTTATCTTTTATGCATCTTATACAAAGGAAGTTTTTGCTGGGTTTTCTTCCCCATGAGGGTTTCCGAGGATAAATTTTTGTGTTCTTTTGTGTGGTTGTACTTGTCAATATTTCAGTGATATTTTTGGTTATGGTTATGTTGTTATGATGCTAAATGTTATAAGATATGATATAACCATTATAAACTTAACATGGTATCAGATCCACCCTAAAAAAAGTCTGTGCATTCGAAACAGTGCTACAATTACAACTATTGAATATTAGGGTTTAATGCTTGAAAACCCTAAAATACTAAGACTAATAGTTTTGGTACATTCGCTATATCTCAAGATTGGAGAAGACTCAGGAGGAAAAAAATTACAGGATGAAGAACAATTCCTGCTAAACCCTGTGTAAAAGTTTCAGCCTCAGATTCGCGATATTCTGGGATATATGATTTTTCCAAGTTAGGGTTACAGTCTCTCCCAGACTTAAACAGGTGACCTGGGGAGAATTGATATATCTCAAGATACGAAGGTCCAAATGAAATTTATCAGAATTTTCTAGATAAGGAATGGACAGTACTTTCTCTGGTAAAAAATTTCGGCCCCGAAGATGAAACAGTGAAATGTGGAAGTCAGTAAAAGTTCACTATTCTGAAAAGACCTGAAATAAGTCACCTTGGGAAAACGTGTTGTTGAGGCCTAGAAAATTGTAGGAAACAATAGAAAGGGATTCTCCTCAGTCAATGTTCCCAACTAGCCCATGACTATTTGGTGTAGTGAATCCATCCAGTTTGCGGTCCGGCTACCGTAGGTCAAGTAACCAAAATAAACGGTTTTACCAGTTGCGGCCCGGTCCACCGTATATATTTTTGTATTTTTTGACTTAAAGTATGATATGCAAGTGCATATTTAACATGCATACTTGATAAAGAATGCAAGGAGTATTCACAATGTGATGCGCAGGTTCTTACCTCTCGTCTTAAACTCTCAAGCATCTAAATCACACACACAGTAAGAAAGTAAATCTAACTATCTACCTATCCCCAGGGAGACAGATTGTAACTTATTAATGAGTAATTTATAATGTGCATGCATTATAAAGAGAAATTACAGATAGCTGATATTTCTTCCCAAAAACACATGAACAATTAAAGATAATTAAACAACCAGATAACCAATTGCTTATGAACAGCATTCATTACTCATGGTGGTAATTTCATAAAATAAACCAGAAATCATTCAAACAAGAACATAGGTCCTAAGAGTTAGAACAATCTCACAATTAGCGGACAAAATTTGAAAACGAAATACTTCCTCTTCAACAAATCCATAGCATAACATTTGAACATCCCACCAAAATTTCTCCGACAGGAAAACTGTAATTCTTTATTGCAAAAGGAAATAGTTCTTCTTACAATATCTCTTAACTAATATAATTGGGAAAAAATCCCCTCTTCATCTAAATCCTCTATATTTATACAAAAGAATAAGACTGTTGGGCTGCCCACAAATAACTCTTGGGCTTCCCCAACTCTTCGCTTCCCAAAATTTACTCTCACTAAGTGTTTACAAAATTTACAACATGTTGCAAAAGTGAACAAATGTTCATGAGGAAGGCCCCGCTTGATTATTTAGAAATTTCTTCCACGCTGAATCCTCTGAGGTGATACTTTCAAATTCAGAAGGTTCCAAGAATTGAAGAATTGATACTTTATAGATCTCAGGAGCTTCTTCATTTGCTTCTAATCTTTCCATCCTTCCTATCAGGACTTCCAGGATGTCCTGAGATCTATCAACAAAATATGAGGAGGTCTCCAAAATATCCTCCAACCGGCTGTCTATCTCCAAAACCCTGCATCTTTCCTCCTCTATGGCCACCTGCAACTGAAGCATCTTGGCTCTATGTGCTAGAACGCATTCTTTGAAATCTTTAAGACTAACTTGTTGTTCTCTGGCTTCCTCTAAAGCTGTTGTCAGCAAGGTAATCTTCTCTTTAAGTTTTACCTCCTGCCCTTGAGATTTCCTCTCATTTGCTTCCAAGGTAGTCTTCTGCAACTATAGATACTTTATCCCACCTAGCAGCTATTCCTTCTCTGCCCTCAACTCTTGATATTCCTGTTGTACTTTCTCCAAACACTCTTGGGTGGTCTCCATAGATCTTTTCTCTATCTGAAGGACCTGAAATTCATCCTTTGAAGACTTCATTTCCTTTTGTATGTATTCAAACTTTCTCTTTAACTTATTTTTTTCTTCTCTTTCATTTCTCAGAGTATCTTTGAGTTGAGAAGAATACTTCTTTGACTGCTCCAGATCCATCATTATTTTATCTACATTGTCCTCTGAAGCATGGATCAATGCAGCCCCCACTCTGGCAGTGAACCTGGGGTCTCTGTCTGTCCCGTATACAATGGTTGTATCATTTATCATCTTACCAGACATCCCTCCAGTTTCAACCTTCCTCTCAGTTCTCTTTACTATCCTTTTCTTTTCTTTATCATAAAAGAAAGTATTAAAATCCGGTACCTCCTCCCCTTTCTTCTGTTCAAAAGGAATTAGCCTAAGGGCGGGGACAATAAACTGTCCTGGTGTGCTGGCAACGGGTACTTTAGGATCTTGAATGTCGGGGGTTTCCAAGTCCTGAGATTGACTGTCTACTGCGTCAGCAGCTGATTGCTCTGTCATTGTTTGTGCCAGCTTCATTTTCTCTGCCTCCTACTTCTTCATCTCCTCATCTAACTTCCTTTTTCTTTCTTCTTCTTCACTTTTGGAAGCTTCTTCTACCTTTCTAGCTGCCTCTTGTGTAGCTCTTCTTTTCTCCTCCTCCTCTCCTTTTAGCCATCCTTCGACTTCTTGGGATAACCTCTGAGCTTCTTCATTTCTTTTCCTGGTTTCCTCCTCCTCGGGCTTTACTTGCTCGTCTTGTCCCTTTTCACCTTTGGTGGTGATTTTCTTTTTAAACCTTTTCCTTAAGGCCGTCATGTTTAGTGCACTGAGAAAAATGGACTCCTCTCTGTCCTAGTGGCTAGTGTATTCAAAATGGACATTAGCCTCTTTGCAATGCTCTACAACCTTGTTAGGGGAGTCATTCCTGTGGAAAGGCATTTCCCCGAAATGGAACTTCTCAAACTCCTCCACGAATTCATCGGCCTTCTTTACTCTAGTAAATTTGTAACTCCCCAATCTGAAAGGCAAAGGTGGTTATGTTTCCTTCTTATGTTCAAATAAAAAACTTCCTATGCCATCTAGAAATACTTGTCTAACTGCCTCTTTATGAATTACATAGTCTATGGCATACTTAGGCAGTAGTGAGGGTGCTCTAGAGCCTCCAAACATTCTGAAATATAACCCATCCTCAGTCAAGTAATAATCAGCATACTCTTCAATCACCTCTAGTGACTGTGGTATTTGTGGGCCCACAGTGGCTTGTATGCTGAGTAAATTGGTGATATTTCCCGGTCCAAGATGCATCTCAGGTTTGGGAAGGGTTGATTGCATAGTATGTAATCAATCGGTATGGAGCTCATGTAGAACTCTGATTTCTTTTGGGACACTCCTCCTGATGATGTTGCCATGTAGGTCGAGAGGCTATTGGACACAATGTTGGCCCAATTGAAAATGGTCCCCTGTGTTGCAACATAAAAAATTATCGGCACCCACTCCAATTTGAATCTTTTTCCATGGGCTCTCACAAAAATCCTATTGAGCATCAAGGCAATGAACCTGTAAGGGGTTCTCAAGATCGCAGTGTCATATTCTCCAGTTGGCCTGGTTCTAAAATTTTTTCCTGGCATGAGCATCCTCTTGAGTGTCTCGACGAGGTCCATCCTGATGCTTTTCAACCAGTCTTCATTTAGATATATTTGTGCTTCTGGAAAGTGGTAGGCCAGGGCTACATATCCAGGGCTATAGGCAGCATAACCCTATTTATCAACATTTTCCAAAATCATGGTGGTCACATCTGCCCTGGGCAGAATCTACCCAATCACCTCCGAGCATGGAAAGAGTTCAGCTATTGTAGCAATTTTCATTAATGAGGATCTTTCTATGTTGACATAGATATTTTCTTCCTCAAAACCTATGTCAGGCACCTCTCGGTGTGTAATCAATCTATATATTTATCCCCACTGATATTCCCACTCTACACCAATTATGCATTAGGTGTCTTCGTAAATATATTCAACTCTGGTGATGACTTCGACGTTGGGTTCTTCTTCGACTGCAGGAGAATTCTTCTTTTGATGCTTAGACATCTTAAGTTCCAAGGAATTTCCCTGTCATGTACAGAAAGGTATTTTAGGTTCTACTAGATCATTTTCGGACAACTTCTAAAGATTAAGATAACAATATAAAGGTTTTACCTCGTTTGTGTTAAACATGACTGCAGTTAATAAAAATAAGAAAAATATGTTCAAACAAATGCTCCTGTCCGAAAACTAGAACCAACTTAGTCCAACAAAGTTTGAATGTGGGAAAACAAGGACTATGTCACAAATGAAACAATACTGGGCTCTCTTTTGGCACCATGACCTACACATTATGCGGCCACCTAAGGCACTTAATCCAAAAATCTCAAGTGAACACTACCGGTGATCGCACCCTAGAAAACTGTACATGCTCATCTCATGGTCCATCTTAGACCGGGTAATGCGATACTACCACAGACCGGCTCGGGGTTCAAATTCAATGGTGAACAAGGTCGCTCTAAACAACGAACTGAAAACAACACTGAGGTCTTGGTTTGCAAAATGCGGGTGACCGAACCAGTGGAAACAAACCCAACATTCCCTAGGAAAGCCATGAAAACCTTCCCCGAACGACCAAACACAAAATGGGGAAAATAGGTGTAGACAGCATAACGGCCGTCTGCATCGGTTTCCCCAACCATCGAGTGCAGGGTGCCAGACCATAACGGCCATGGAATAAAACATCAATTAAACCACAAAGAACCCCCCTACTAATAGTCACACCACTCACCTCAGCATATATACATGTCACGACGAGAAACTAAGTAAAAACCCTAACCGTGGAAACAAGAAATTAAATCCTCCAATCGAACAGAATGGGATAACGAGTACAAGGGCCTACCTGGCACTGCTGCGTGACTGGAGGGAAGAAAACCATTGAGCTTCCATGACGGAGACACCTAGGAGTGAGGGTAACAACAACGAGAATCCTGGTTTTCTCGAGCGAAAACGACAACGTAGAGAAAGTCCAAAAATAACAATAAAATAATAAACTACCTGACCCACTATATATATACCCCCGGTCAACTATACTCAGTGGGAAAAACGTCATCAGGCGGTAAAAAGCAAGGGATCGGCGAGCATATCAACATTGCCTCCGTAACGTTGGACGATGAAATAGTTCGGAGAACCGTCGAGGCATCGGCAGAGAAACCAAACTATACTCACATCGAAGCTTGCAAGATTAAAGCATCAGAGCGATAGAAGGATGAAGAGCCGCAACGGCGAAAACACAAAAGACATCAAGTTTCGCAAACCAAAAAAAATCAGAGAAAAAACCAACATGAATTTGACCAAGAAACATTGGTCCCGCTGAAAATAAAATTAAACTACGTCGAAAAGACAATGCTTTTCAAAGCCGCAACGACGGACGCTGAAAACTCAAGGATCAGTGAAATAGAATGGCGGGGGCNCCCGCTGAAAATAAAATTAAACTACGTCGAAAAGACAATGCTTTTCAAAGCCGCAACGACGGACGCTGAAAACTCAAGGATCAGTGAAATAGAATGGCGGGGTC
>LPNX011095629.1:0-27170 GCA_001517045.1 Pseudotsuga menziesii | reverse complement strand
AAAAAAGTTAATGCAATCATCGGAGAACTTCGTAATGCTCTATCCGGAACTGCGGAAAATGTAGGGACAATACGTTCCGATGGGATTCCAACAAACCGCCAATTGAGACAAATAAGTGAATAAAGGCATCGGAGAAAACAAATCTTTAAATTGACCCAGTTTCTTGTTACTTCTCCGCAACGGCGGGTGCGCAGATGAGTAGATTTCTGACTTAAGCATCCAAAATTCTTTCGATGGCAACATAAAACTAAAATAAATAGTGAAACATCACTGGCATAAAAATAGTATTTTCGCAGAACATCAAGCAAACTCAAAAGTTGAACCAAAATGAATTAAAGGAGGGTCCTGAAATTTTTTTTTGAATTTTGGGAAAATGTTGCAGTTGCAACATGTGCATAAGTCCCAATTGGTGAAACCATTTATTCTCTAAACTGTGGTGTTGGAAATAGGACATACAACGATACCTCAGTGAAAATTTTTAGTCACAAAGGAAAATTAAGTCTGAATATACCACAGAAACAATATCAGGAATTTCTGCAGAAGAAACTGAAGAAAACTAGTGCATCAGATATTTTGCAGTTCTAATCATAGTTTTGGAAAATGAGTATACTGCTTAGCTCACCTTGAGGAGGTGCATATTTCTATCCAATCATATCTAAAAGATACCTTAATTGAAAAAATAGGGTTTCTCTATCAAACCCTAGGTCTACCAGAAGCAGCATTCCAAAAAAGCTTTAAAACAAGCATGAGATTGAAGAAATCTCAATGGTCAAAGAAGAAGCCGTTGATCCATAAGGAGATGACAACAAACAAACAAAGATAAGTATTTGAATTGTATTTCTTGTATATGTTGTGTATTATGCATGATAGACTATTTGTTTTAATGATAGTATACTACTAATATGCATGATGGGTAAGTAGCCCATGGTGTTATACAACTCTACATTACTACTTATATAGAATGAAACCTCTTTGCTAACATATTGGATTAGTGCACAATCTCAATAATGTCATGGTAGAGATGGAAGGAAGCTAGAAAGTTTCTATGAGAAATGGATGAATTTTGTATTGGCTAAACAGTTGCGTGATGCATAAGAATTTGTCATTATGCATATGTTCTATGAAATGGTTCTAACCATGCAACTGGTGCATCTGAATTCTAGGAAAGGTCTTGTACAACCGTATACAAGAAAAGGAAGATGAGACTTGTTCTGAATAACAATTGATGACAATTCAATATTCACTCCAATAAACATGAACTTGAATCTCCCAAGGTTAGAGACACCGTGACAGAAGAAATAGCTTCATAAAGCAGTATATCCACCTCGAGAGATGAAGACCACTTTGGGTACGTGAGATAACTCAAGATGAAGAAAAGTATGGTCAGACTTCCAAACCAAAGTAAGAGGCCTCAAACACACTCTAGTCATGTAACACAATTGGGTTACATCATTGATGTTAGCCCTTCTGGCTATGGAAGACGCTATGATCAAAGAGTAATAGTTGATCATGGGGAATGATGTCTATGGTATAGTTTTGAGACCTAAAGGGAAGTCCATAGAGTATTCCATATGGATATACAAGAACAAGTGTACAAATCAAGGTTCATGGTTTGCCTCAGAATGAATAGACTATGGCATGACATACTCTATTGACCAGACACACTTCTTCAGTAGAAGTATATATTGAGCAAAGAACCACTTGTACAGAATATGCTTTGTACAAGGTCAGAAGGCACCCATAGAAAAGCACATTTAGGAGCTTGACAAATCACCTAGATTGATGAATATCTTAACCTTTTCTACAAGGTTGAATATGGAAACCTATAGAAGACAACAAGCTCACATATGGGTACAAGAGGAACTTTTCGACAAATTTCAATTTAAAGTGATCTTGGTATCTAGTAACCTAAGATGGATACATAGTAGTAGAGGATGCTACCTGTCACTCCAGTATAGAATGCATAGATGATGCCCCGCTTTAGGGGGAGTGACTATAGAATATCTCTGAGTTCGACATGGTATGACATGATGGACAGCTTCCTGGTGGACTGAGACTTTACTAAGAGTAAAGTGGCTTCCAACCTTCAAGGTTGAATGAGGAAGACTAGGGTATGTCGATGACCTAATAGAATGAACTCATGATAGATGCAATGATGGAAGAATACCATAATGATGTTTGGGATATAGTACCCAAATCAGAAAGCAAGAGTGTGGTATCTTCCAAGTGGATTTGCAAGATAAAACATGTTGTTGATGGAAGGAAAGATTTGTGGCTAAAGGATTGTCTCAGAGAGGGGGAATTGATTATGAAGAGACATTTTCTCTAGGATAAAGGTACAGTTGCTTCAGAACTATGATGGCACTTGCTTCAATGAAGAAGTGAGATCCACACCAGATGGATGTAAGGATGACCTTCCTTAATGGTATGATTGAGAAAGAGGTTTACATCGAACAACGACAAATATTTGAAGTCAAAAACAAAGTGACTCATGTATGTAAGTTGAAAAAGACTGTATGGACTGAAGTAAGCTCCTAGAGCTTGATATGGAAGAATAGATAGCTTCTTGGAAAGCATGGACTTTACTGAGAGTAATTTTAATCCTAACCTTTACCTTCAGGTTATGGATGATGAACCTTACATAGTATTGGTGTATGTGGATTATCTAATTCTAACTGAAAATGAGAAACAAATCACATATTGAAAGAAGAAGCTAGCTTAAGAATTCGACATGAGAATATTGGATTGATGCATTATTTCCTCATGTTGGAAGTGTGGAAGAGCTCAGAAGGAATATTTTTGAATCAAGGAAAGTATGCTATGGAAATCTTAAAGAGATTTGATATGTTGGATTGCAAATCCATGGCCACACCCATGTATACCAAAATGAAGTTGTTTTCTGATGAGACATCAAAGTTAGTGTATATGACTCAGTACAGATATATTATTGTGTCGTTGATATATCTAACGAACATAAGGTTAGATATATGCGTTGTTGTGGACACCTTGAGTCAATATCTAGTTAACACTAGATGTGTTCAGTCGATAGCTGCAAAGAATGATGAGGTACCTTAAAGGTACGACATACTTGGGACTTTAATATGGTAGAGATCATGACTATAGATTATATGGATATACGGATTCATATTGGGCAGGAAGTGTCGTAGACAGAAATAGCACCTCGGGTGGATGTTATTGTCTAGGATCCATCATGATCTCATGGTTTAGTCCATTGTTTCTCTCAGTAAAACTGAAGCAGAGTACATGGAAACTTGCTACGCTATTTAGGAAGCCATATGGATTCGAAAAGATGATGTCAGGACTATTTGACATGGAGTTGGATACATAGTGATTCTTTGTGAAAACCAGAGTTGCATAAATATGACAAATAATCTTGTGGAATATGGTACCGAAGGGAGACATAAAACTCTAGTATGTGAGTACCGATGAGCAAGTTACCAAGATTCCATGACAAGCTTGGTGTAGTTCGAAAAGAATTTCCTGGTAAGGAGGAACAATGATGTTGATACTAAACTATAATGTCCACAAAAATGGAAAATAAAAAAAAAATTATAGGCTAGTAAAAACTACCTAGATGGAACATTATTTACTTGCAGAACTCTATCGTACACTTTATGTTTCTCTGTTTAGTCGTAAGTTGTTCTTATATTCTGTCGCTTATATTTCAGTCGTTAATTTTAATGTATTTTAATTATAATGTTGTACTATTGTTTACTACTTAGTATTATATTTACACTTTTGTCGCATATGCATCGTCATTGAATTTATGTTCTTCGTCCTTTCTCAATTGTCGCACTTGTTAATTATGGAGTCCTAACTTAACTTTGTTTGTGGAAACAAAGTGGGTGGAGTGGAGGGACTTGTTCTCCAATGACAGTTTGAGAGGTAAAGTATTACTTTGTTACATAGGCTTACTTAGTTCAATCGAAATAAGGCACCTCTTTTATTTACTTACGCAATTCATTACTTTACGATGGGATCTAGTGTAAGGTATGTTGACAGTCTTGATCCTACAGGACCTACTGCTAGTAGTTACATTGCTTATTGACTTGGTTCTCGTAACTTGGTAACTGTTGTTATCGTCAATGTAGCTACTATGGCTAAATCTCATGTATACTAATTATTCTTCGTTATGTTTTAAATTCGTTTAGTCTATATGTCATTAATACATTTTACGTTCTATGTATCTTTTTACTATACCTATTAACATCTCTTATGTTCTTTTATTTGGTAGGTGATTTCTATGAGGGTTAAAAAGTTAACATGGCATATTGCATACGCCATGTTTGCTAAGCATTTATGCTTAATACTTTTAGTATTGGATTTTAATATAAGGTTGTAAGCCTAAAGTGTATTTTATTTAACTTATAAGATGTATGCCTTATGGCATTACACCTTGGACTAATGCCACCTATGGACTATGTATTATTGAACTCTTATCCTAATGCAAACCTTGTAATATAATAACATTGTGAGAGAGTTGGGGTGGCGACATAACATATGGTGGAAACCATATGATAGCAGGGTTTATGCTATGGGCTTGTGGTCATGAAAGCAATGATGTTTAAACTCTGGAGAGTGGGTTTAGTGTTATGATCAATGGCTTTAATGGTTTCCAACAAGTGCATTCAATGCATGTGGAGAAACGTGACAGCCTTCCCTTAGGCTTGGCTCATGATGCTTGTGTAATGTGTTGTCATTTGGGGTTTTTGTGTTTTGGCTCTATGAAGGGGGAAGGCCATGGAGGTGACCTCCAAATTGTGAGGTATGACTTTGTTGGCTTTATACACCTGCATATTGGTTTGGTTTAATGTTTGAGTGTGGCCATACTTCTCATCCTCATTTTTTATTGTGTTTTTCATGTGCCGAAAGGGAAATGAGGAGCAACATGGCTTTACCTCTGTGGGATTCAAACGTTTGCAATTGTGGCCACAGTAATCCTGTGGGTAAGTTTTTACTTGCTACCTTTCGTCCCTCTTAGACAGACTGCACATAGATTTAATTGGTTGGGGTTTTATGTTGTGGGTTTCGATGTGGGGTTTTTAAGATTCTCCTTCAGGTATATTGATTATAGACTTTGATTTTAACCATGTTGTAATGGCTTCGGCCATGAAGTGAAGTCGCACTCCCTCTGGTTTTGTGTATAAATTTGGGTTTGTAAATTTCACTTGGGTTGTTTAGCAGCGAAGAGAGGAATGTTTGGGCTTCTAGCACACTTTGGTTTTTTTTTTATGCAAATTGTGTTTTTAGTTGGCGCCTTTTAGCCATGGGATGCACCATTGCTTGCAATGGTGCGTTAGCACATTGGCATGCCTGTGTAAACTTGTTTATAAATTTTAATATGACGACTGTGTAAATTTTACTTGGAAGGATCTATGTAAATGGATGCATACTATTTTTATTATTTGATTTACCATGGTTTTAACTTATGATGTGCATAGCACGACTTTGCTACATTATTCTATTGTTATGGTGGATTTATGTGGGAATTTGTAGGTTTGAAGGTTCTGTGTGTGATGGTGTTACTTAGCTTGTATTGTAACAAACAAATAGTGTGAGTATAGGCCATGCCGTGAATGGCATGAGCCTTTCCCGTAGTGTTGTGATAGTATAGTGTAGTGTTTAAAATGGTAGGGATGTGTATTAAATTAAAACTGGGTTGAGGTCATGACTTATGTGATCGTTGTGTGTTCATTGGTTTTGTAAAGGCCAGGGTTTAAAGACCCTCGATAGAATTTGTTATTTTTATCCTGTAAATGGACTCTATGTATCTATATTAACACTTGGCCAAGGTTGTGATTGGTTTAGGGTCTTAGGACCTTGACGTTAATGTTTGCATTTGTTTATTTATATTGTATTGGATGTATTTTAATAACCACAACCCTCATTCTATTTGATGTATAGCGTGGCCTGTGTAAGAAATTATTAGAATATTTGGTTGTTGTTTTGTATATATGATTCTTATGGTCTATTATTATAGATTTTCCTTAGGTCTGGACATCCATAGGAATCAATGCCGCGACCTCTGTTGGCAAGCAGGGTTTTTAATGTAATGTAATGAATGTATTTTAATAAATAAAACCAAACAGGGCTTGCATGCCCACGGGATTCGATTCCTGTTCCTGTTTGCAATATATGGATTTATAATATGATTTTGATGTTGTTTTAATAGGATATGATTGCTGTATAAGATGTATTATTTTACTTTGGTTATAGTAATGTTTGATGAGTTATGTAAATTTTGTTTATGTTTATGTATAGATGGAAAATGGATAGAACTATGGATTCTTTTCTATGAATTATGAACAAAGATCTGTAAAGGACCACATGGGTGGTCACGATGCTTCCTCCGTTTATTTAGTTCTGTCACTGATAATTTCAGTGCAAAGTTTCGATACTAGTATGTTCTTATTATGGCAGACCTTGAAAGGTCTTAGATGAGTTATTTAGTTTTGGAATTAAATGTATAGATAGTTCTCATAAATGTTTATACATGATGGACTTATATATATATATATATATATAAAGTCGTTATGTTTGTAAATAATACATTAAGGTATCCATTTAGTATATTTATTTCTTTAAACTTACTCCTATCATTAAATCTACTATAATCTGAACCTGTCTCTACTGAAAAATGTAATATGTCAGTAGAGTTATAAAGAATAGATGAGCAATAAATAGTGGGTTTGGATTTACCTAGTTTACAGCACTATTTTCTGAATAGTGAATGAATACATAAACAAACTTTATAGATGCAAACCTAGCCAAATACAACCTATGATAATATTTACAACCCCAGGGAGTATTGAAGAGAATACAAACCTTGGAAGATTCTAGTGAGAAAATAAAATACATAGGGTTAGTAGATATATTGAAAACATTCATCTAACATATCCATCATCTAATCTAGAAGATAACATAGACAGTCTAGGGTTAGATTTTAAGAAGTGTAACTTTAGGAGATATGGACAGAACCATCATTTCCAGGGTTAAAAATATATAAAGAGCATTTATATAAAGCAGCCAACATTTACCCTAGAAATGAATTTGACATACTAAGAACTCATACCTGTAATTTTTCTTCCTGGAGCTCCTTTAATGGCTGAACCTGCACACTTTTGAAATAACCAGCATTATCAATTTAAGACATATCTAACCTCTGATTTTCATGACCAAATCACTTGGAAACTACCATGTTCCTCCCAACCATGACCTAGAACCGTTCTTGGTTATAATTTGGATTCCCCCAAGATGGACTCCAACATGCAAGTAGCTTAGAGATCCCAAGGTAGGGTTTCCTAACGAGTATTCGATTCTAAATCAATCATCTTTTCCTTACAGGAGAAAAATTCTCCAGGAAAACACTTGAGAACAAAAACAAGAAAAATAATAATTCTCCAAAGATAAAAAAAAAAAAAAATCAGAACCCCCAATCCTTTTCCTGGATTCAGTCTTTATAGACATACCTTTTTATTCAAAGGGACAGTTAAATCAAAAAACCTTGATTTCTTGATTTAACCTGTTTAATTACTGGGGTAATTTTCAATACTTAACCTAGGAACTTTTAACTAGTTCCTAGTTAAACTTTCATAGGTATTATACTATTTATAAATCCTTTAATAATAAATAATAATTGATGGAGCTTCTCTTCTTTATTTTATTTAATCATAATTAATTATTTATACATACTATGGAGAAAATACATAGTATTTATAACACTTGTTAACATTTGTCTCCGGGCATCATATACCATGATCCCTCGACTAAATGACACTTCTTCATTAAGGTCAAGTACATAGGTGGCTTAGGTATACTAGGATAGGCAACTCTAAACATCCTTGCATGTTGGATTTCCCTTGTATAACGTTGTAGCTCTTCAGTACTTTGATGAGAATACAGAAATTTGAAATTTCATTTAATCACTTATAATTAAGTATGATGAGATTAATATTTTTCTTGAGTTGTTTTCACTCGAAAGTTATTAAATTCTTTTCAGTAACCCCTAGCACTTACCAGACCCATACTCAATGCCTATAGCACGAAGTTACAAACATAGTGCAATTCCAAAGCTTTCGCTCAATGCTAAATGCTAGGATGTATTTGTACGATAACCCTAGGGATATAATGGCCAAATATGCGATGCTCCAAAGATTATAATCAACATCAACATGGAAGGCTCTAGAGCTTATTCCCAACACATCCAATTATCTTCTCATGTGCTCCATAGCTTCTTGCTCAACATGAAGGTAAGTACTCATGTGTTCCAGAGCTTCTCGCTCTACACAAAACATCTCGTCAATCATGTGCTTCAAGGTCCATGCCCAACACAAACAAGCATATACATATATCATCAATAATTGGCTTACGCCTAATATATAAAACAAATCATCATGTTCATATGCAGCGGGGTCCCTGACCCAATATAAAATAAAACATCAAGATAATCATCATAATCAATAGACACATGCTTATAAGTGTTAGGTCCAAAATTTAGGATATTACATCCCTCCCCGCTTAGAACAACACCGTCCCTAGTGTTCTAGGGACTCGAAATGATATCATGAAACAAGGAAGGGTAAGCCTTTCTCATGGTGGCCTCATTATCCCAAGTAGATTTGTCAGCCTCAAAGTGCTTCTAGTGCACTTTCAATTGGACCATAGTGCACTTTCGAAGCTGCACTTCTCTTTTGTCCAATATATGAGTAGGCTCACGGGAAAACTCCGCATCAGGTTCCACCTGTAATAAGGACCAATCAACAACATGTTTAGTATCATAAACATATTTCTTTAACAAAGATGCATGGAAAACATTGTCGACTCTTACATGCGTAGGAAATACTAGTTCATAAGCCACTGGCCCTTTCTTGGCTAGTATTGCAAAAGGTCCACAAAATCTAGGTGCTAACTTATTGCACCTACCCAAGCTCAGCGAGCTTTGTTTGGATTTTACTTTTAAGTAAACATGATCGCCTATTTGAAAATCCTCATCCTTTATTTTTCGATCCCTGTAACTTTTCTGTCAGTATTGTGCTTCCTTAAGGTTCACCTGGACCTTGGTAACCAAATTTTCCAAGTCCATCAAGAAATCAGGCCCTAACATGAGCCGATCCATCAGACTATCCCAAGTAACTAGTGTCCTACACTTCCATCCATAGAGTACCTCAAAGGGACTCATCTTGGTGGAAGCGTGATAACCATTGTTATATGTAAAATCTATGAGATTCAAGTAATCCTCCCACTTTGTGGGATTGTTCATGACATACATTTGGAGCATGTCCTCAGCAATTTGGTTTACTCTTTCAATCTTCCCATCTGTCTGTGGGTGATATGCAATACTAAAGTTCAACCGCGTCTCCATTCTGGAGAATAAATATCTACAAAAGTTCCCTCTGAACTTAACATCTTGATCAAAGATAATTACCTTGGGTATCCCATGTAATATAAATATTTCTTTCAAGAAGATATCAGCAATGTTCATGGCCTTGTAGGTTGACTTTACAGGAATGAAGTGTGCTTCCTTCGACAACTTGTTGATCACCACAAAAATAGAATCATTTTGCTTCTTACTTTTCAGTAAACCAGTGATAAATTCCATACTAATAACTTCCCACTTCCATTCCGAAATTGGTAATGGCTACAACAATCCTGCAAGATGTTGATGCTCAGCCTTGACTAGCTGGCATTCTTGACATTTCGCAATAAACATTGCAATGTTGGCCACTAACTTAGGCCAGAAAAAGTGTCTCTTGACAGCAAATATCATCTTTTGATATTGCGGGTGCCTCGAGTAGGGTGACCTATGAAATTCTATGAGGATGCTAGACCAAAGCTCCCCTCCTTCTGGAACATCCAAGCAATCCTTGGACCATAACAATCCGGATTCGTCGACCTTGTATTCTTTTTGTTGTTGAAACAACCTGTCTTACTAGAATTTCTTGAGGATATCTACATAGAAGGGGTCAAGTCTGTTGGTCACTCTAATATTCTCATGCAAATCTGCATTATTTTGACTCAAAGTCACCTCATAAATTATGTGAGTTCGTCGACTTAAAGCATTGGAAACCTTATTCTCCTTGCCCTTAATGTGTTTAAGCTTGAAATGGTACTCTCTTAGGAAATTCAACAATCTGGCTTGCCTCGCATTCAGATCTGGTTGATCAAATAAATACTTCAGACTCATATTGTCTGTCTTCAGAAGGAACTTCCTTCCCATGAGGTAGTGCCTCCACATCCTTAAAGCATGGATGATGGTTGCTAACTCAATATCATGCGTAGGGTAATTTTGCTCATTTTCTTTCAACTTCCGCGATTTGTAACACATGATGTGATCATTTTGCAAGTGGAATCCTCCAAGTCCTTCCTTGCTTGCATCCGTGCAAATAATGAAATCCTCATTGGGATGCGCAATCTGAAATATCGTTGTGGTCATCAAAAGTTCCTTAAGATTTTGAAACATTTCTTCGCACTTGTGAGTCCATATGAACTTATTTGCTTTCTTCTGCAAAGCAGTCATGGGGCAAGCGATTCTCAATAATTTCTCAATGAACTTTCAATAATATCTAGCTAATCCCAAGAATGGCCTAATGTCAGTGACACTAGTAGGGGTAGGCCAATCCTTTATGGCTTTAATCTTTTCTGGGTCCACAGCTATCCCTATCTCGGAGATAATGTGACCTAGATACTGTATCTATGGTTTGTAAAAATCGCATTTACTAAACTTAGTGTAAACTTGGTGTTCTCTTAACACTTGTGGTACTACAAGAAGGTGTTCTTCATGTTCCTCTTTATTCTTGGAATAAACTAAGATGTCATTAATAAATACTAGCACAAACTTATCTAGATACCTACTGAATATGTTTGTTCATCATACACATAAAGTTTGTGGGTGCATTGGTCAACCCAAACAACATCACTATAAACTCGTAGTGCCCATACATTTTACGAAAGGCAGTTTTGTGAATATATTTGTCGCAAATCCATGCCTGATGGTATCTAGAATGCAGGTCAATCTTTGAAAAGATTCTGGCTCCTCCTACCTAATAAAACAAGTCATCAATCCGTGGGAGTGGGTAACGGTTCTTTATAGTCATTTTGTTCAACAAATGGTAATCAATGCACATCCACAGTGTATCATATTTCTTCTTTACGAACAATATCGATGCTCCCCAAGGGGACACACTAGGTCAAATATACCCTTTCTCTATCAACTCATGCAACTACAGTCTTATTTCCACCAACTTAAGTGCACTCATGCGGTAAGGGGCTTTGAAGGCTGGAACTGATCCTGGGGTCAGTTTGATGGAGAAGTATAGGTCTTGTTTCAGAGGTAATCTGAGGATTTCCTCAGGAAACACATCCTTGAATTCTTCAAGAACATGGAATTCTTCTATGTGTTGTTCCCTATCAGACTTTATGTCTCGGATGTTTACTGCAAACAACTTGCAGCCTTTCCTAATGCATTTCTTTGCTTGTAAGGAAGCCTATTTGTCTTACAGAAAATTTCTTTGGAATTCCCTAAACCTTCACTTGGTTCCTTAGGCTATGAGTACACAAGATAGACTTGTGCAAACAATCAAGCATGACATGGTGTTGTTCCAGCCAGTACATGCCGATAAGTACATTGTACGATCCTAAAGGTAGGATGTTTAGCTTTACTTCCGTAAGAAAACCATTGAGGTTTACTTCACATTCTTTAACAATTTCTAAAAGCTTCCATTTCATACCTGTGGCTAACTGAACCAGCCAATTTTTATCATGCTTTCCTTTGCCTAGTTTGCATACATCAATAATTTTAGGTGCAACATAGCTCTGACAAGCATCGAGATCAATAAGTATTGAAACATAAGTGTTCAAGCTCTTACCTTCTATCTCGACCATCATAGCTTAATGATTTTCCTATTGGTCATCCAATGCTGCATATATACAGGGCGTTCCAGCTATGTCCTCTATAGTTGGTTCTTCTTGTATGTTGTGCAAGACCCCATAGGTCTTGTTCTTACAATCACAGGCATAATGAGGCCGACTACATTTCCAGCACTTGATCTGTAGCGGGGTGACATTGGCTCCACTTGCTACTATTTTGTTAACATTAGCAACTGGTACATAATGCCTTATTCCAAGTTTATTAAAGTTCATGTTTTCTTGAAAGCTGCTATTCTGCTTTCTATATGGCTGTGGGTTGGATCGAGGTTTGCGGTTATCAAAGAAGTTCTTAGAATTGTCTCGGTTTCAGTTCAGGTTCTCCTACCTCAGATTTCCAGTCTCATAACAGAGCCTATATTTGTGCAATGTGGTATCCAAAGTCTTAGGAATGTCAAATTCAATCCTATCTCAGAAACTGGGAAAAAGAAATCCTAGGAATTGCTGGATCTTTACCTTTTATTCCTTGATGTATGGTACATTATGCAACATATATAGAAATTTGTTAATAAACACATCCATATTCATGGATCCCATGTGTATTTTGTGAAACTCTTTCACTTTTCAGTCAAAGAATCTTTTCGACATATATTTTTCTTGGAAAATTTTTTGGAAAGTATCCCAGCGTATTTCCTGCAGCTCATCTTTCTTAGTGTGTTTTAAATCTCTCCACCATGTTGTTGTTTTTCCATTGAAGTTATAGATGGAAATCCAAGCCTTCATCTCACTTGAATATCTATGAAACTGAAAGTACATACTCATGCCCAGCAGCAACTCTTCCACCTTTTCCCCCATGTTTGCTTCACCTTCATAGGTCGGGGCTCTTATTTTTTTGAACTCCCCCTGAAGACTATCATTACTCTTTAGCTTCTTTCTCTATGGAGAAAGTGAGTCACAACTAGAAGGATTGTGATGATGTTCTTTAGTTGCTTCAGGGGTACATTCTTTTTTCCTTTTTTCTTGGGCTATTGGCCTATTTTGGGTAAGGCTCTCTTTTGGAATTGTTTGTGGATCGAGTAGGTTTACCTTGTAGGCTTCCTCCCACCATATTTCTCAGTAAGGTTTCATTTTTCTCAATAAGGTTTCATTTATAGCTTGCTATTCCTTCCTTTCGTTCAGGCGGTCTTCTCTAAAAATTTTCAATTCAGCTTGAAGACTATGTAAAGTTTTCAAAACATCAGAGTTTATCTCTACCACTAGCTCCACTTCTGGAGTGCAGGTGGTCATCTTCCCTTGATGACTATTTTCTTTCTTAGTATTTATAAACTAAACAATGCTGTCAAAATTTCCTGTAAACACAAAAAAAATTAAAATGATAGAAAAAAAAATTTAGTAACATATTTAATAATCATACTTTATTTGCTCTACGTGAATGCTTGGTGCACCCATAGGTCTCTTAGTATTGAAACTGGGCTCTGATACCACTTGTAATTTCCCCAAAAATTGGAAAAAAAAAAAAATTTATAGGCTAGTGAAAACTACCTACATGGAACATTATTTACTTACAGAACTCTATCGTACACTTTATGTATCTTTGTTTAGTTGTAAGTTGTTCTTACATTTCATTGTTTATATTTCAGTCGTTACTTTTAATGTATTTTATTTATGATGTTGTACTGTTGTTTACTACATAGTATTATGTTTACACTTTTGTCGCTTATGTGTCGTCATTGGATTTATGTGCTTTGTCCTTTCTGCATTGTCACACTTGTTAATAATGGAGTGCTAACTTAACTTTGTTTATGGAAACAAAGTGGCCGAAGTGGAGGGACTTGTTCTCCCATGATGGTTTGAGAGGTAAAGTATTACTTTGTTACACAAGCTTACTTAATTCAATCGAACTAAGGCACCTATTTTATTTACTTACGCAGTTCATTACTTTGCGATGGGATCTGGTGTAAGGTGTGTTGATAGTCTTGATCCTAGAGGACCTGCTGCTAGTTGTTATGTTTCTTATTGACTCGGTTCTCTTAACTTGGTAAGTGTCGTTATCGTCAATGTAGCTACTATAGCTAAATTTCCTGTACACTTATTATTCTTCGTTATGTTTCAAATTCATTTAGTCTATATGTCATTAATACATTTTAAGAGCGGACCTTTGATTTTTATGAGGGTTAAAAAGTTAACATGGCATATTGCATATGCCATGTTCGCTAAGCTTTTATGCTTAACACTTTTCATATTGGTTTTTAATATAAGGATGTAAGCCTAAAGTGTATTTTATTTAACTTGTAAGATGTGTGCCTTATGGCATTACACCTTGGACTAACGCCACCTATGGACTATGTATTATTGAACTCTTACCCTAATGCAAACCTTGTAATATAATAATGTTGTGAGAGAGTTGGGGTGGTGGCATAACATATGGTGGAAACCATATGATAGCAGGGCTTATGCTATGGGCTTGTGGTCATGAAAGAAATGACGTCTAAACTATGGAGAGTGGGTTTAGTGTTATGTTCAATGGCTTTAATGGTTTCCATTTGGTGCATTCAATGCATTTGGAGAAACGTGACATCCTTCCCTTAGTCTTGGCTCACGATGGTTGTGTAATGTGTTGTCATTTGGGGTTTTTTCATTTTGGCTCTACGAAGGGGGAAGGCCATGGAGGCAACCTCACGACTGTGAGGTATGACTTCGTTGGGTTTATATGCTTGCACATTGGTTTGGTTTAATGTTTGAGTGTGTCCATACTTCTCATCCCCATTTTCGATTTTGTTTTGCAGGTGCCGAAAGGGAAATCAGGAGCAACATGGATTTACTTTTGTGGGCTCCAAATGTTTGCAATCGTGGCCACAGTAAGCATGTGACCAAGATTTTACTTGCTACCTTTTGTTACTCGTGGGAAAACTGTGCATAGATTTGCTTGGTTGGGGTTTTATGCTGTGGGTTTCGATGTGGGGTTTTTAAGCTTATCCTTTGGGAATAATGATTACAGACTTGGATTTTAACCATGTCTTAATGGCTTTGGCCATGAAGTGAAGTCGCACTCCCTCTAGTTCTGTGTATAAATTTGGGTTTGTAAATTTTACTTGGGTTGTTTAGCACTGAAGAGAGGAATGTTTGGGCTTCTAGCACACTTTGGTTTTTGTTTATGCAAATTGTGTTTTTAGTTGGGGCCTTTTATCCATGGGATGTGCCATTTCTTGCAATGGTGCATTATCCCATTGGCATGCCTGTGTAAACTTGTTTATAAATTTTAATATGACGACTATGTATTTTACTTGGCAAGCTCTGTGTAAATAGATGCATATTGTTTTTATTATTTGATTTACCATGGTTTTAACTTATGATGTGCATAGCACAATTTCGCTGTGTTATTCTATTGTTATGGTGGATTTATGTGATGATTCGTTGATTTGAAGGTTCTGTGTGTAAGGACGTTACTTAGCTTGTATTGTAACAAATGGAAAGCATGGGTATAGGCCATGCCATGAACGGCATGATCCTTTCCCACAGTGTTGCGATAGTATAGTGTAGGGTTTAAAATGGTAGGACTGTGTATTAAATTAAAACTAGGTCGAGGCCGTGACTTATGTGAGTGTTGTGCATTCGTTGGTTTTGTAAAGGCCAGGGTTTAAAGACCCTCAATGGGATTTGTTTTTTTTAGCCTGTAAATGGACTCTATGTATCTATATTAACACTTGGTCGAGGTCGTGATTGGTTTAGGGTCTTACGACCTCGACGTTAACATTTGCATTTTATTATTTATAATGTATTGGATGTATTTTAATAAACACAACCCGGATACAATTTCATGTATAGTGTGGCATGTGTAAGAAATGATTAGGGGATTTGGTTGCTTTTTCGTACATACGATTCTTATGGTCTGTTATTATGGATTTGCCTTAGGTTTGGACATCCATGGGAATCAATGTCATGAACTCTATTCGAAAGCATGGTTTTTAATGTAATGTAATGAATTTATTATAATAAATAAAAACAAATTGGGCTTGCATGCCCACAAGATTCGATTCATGTCCTTGTCTGCAATATATGGATTTATAATATGATTTTGATGTTATTTTAATACGATATGATTATTGTATAAGATGTGCTATTTTACTTTGGTTATGGCAATGTTTAATCAGTTATGTAAATTTTGTTTATGGTTATGTATAGATGGAAAATGGATAGAACTGTGGATTCTTTTATATGAATTATGAATAAAGATTTGTAAAGGACCATATGGATGGTCACGATGCTTTCTTCTTTTATTTAGTTATGTCATTGATAATTTAAATCCAAAGTTTCGATACTAGTATATCCTTAGTATGCAGACCTTGAATGGTCTTAGATGAGCTATTTAATTTTGGAATTAAATGTATAGATAGTTCTCATAAATGTTTATACCTGATGTCCTTATATATATATAAAGTAGTTATGTTTGTAAATAATACCCTAAGTATCTATTTAGTATATTTATTTATTTAAACTTACTCCTATGATTAAATCTACTATAATCTGAACTTGTCTCTACTTACATATGTAATATGTCAGTAGAGTTATAAAGAATAGATGAACAATAAATAGCGGGTCTGGATTTACCTAGTTTACAGTAATAATTTATGAATATCGAATGAATACGGAAACAAACTTTAGAGATTCAATCCTAGCTAAATACAGTCTATGATAATATTTACAACCCTGTGGATTATTGAAGAGAATAGAAACCCTAGCAGAGTCTAGCTAGAAAATCAAATACATAGGGTTAGTAGATATATTGAAAACATTCATCTGACATATCCACCATCTAATCTAGAAGATAACATAGACAGTCTAGCGTTATATTTTAAGAGGTGTAACCCTAGGAGATATGGACAGAACCATCATTTCCAGGGATAAAAATATATAAAGAGCATTTATATAAAGCAACCCACATTTACCCTAGAAATGAACTTGACATACTAAGAACTCATACTTGTAATTTTTCTTCCTGAAGCTCCTTTAATGGTTGAACTTGCACACTTTTTAAATAACCAGCATTATCGATTTAAGACAGATCTGACCTCTAATTCTGATGACCAAATCACTTGGAAACTACCATGTTCCTCCCAATGATGACCCGTAAATGTTCCTGGTTCTAATCTGGATACCCCCGAGCTCGAATCCAACATGCAAGTAGCTTAAACATCCTAAGGTAGGGTTTCCTATCTAGTATTCATTTTTGAATCAATCCTCTTTTCCTTGCAGGATAAAAATTCTCCAGGAAAACACTTGAGAGAAAAAACAGGAAAAATAATAATTCTCCAAAGATAAAAAAAAATAAGAACCCGCAAGCCTTTGCTTGGCTTCAATCTTTATAGACAGACTTTTTTAGTCAAAGCGACAGTTAAATCAAGAAAGCTTGGTTTATTGATTTAACCCTTTTTAATTATTGGGGTAATTTTCAATACTTAACCTAGGAACTTTTAACTAGTTCCTAGTTAAACTTTCATACGTGTTATACTATTTATAAATCCTTTGATAATAAATAATAATTAATGGAGCTTCTCTTCTTTATTTTATTTAATTATATATTTAATCATAATTAATTCTTTATACATAATATGTATAAAATACATAGTATTATAACACTTGTTAACATTTGTCTCTGGGCATCATATACCATGATCCCTCGACTAAATGACACTTCTTCAGTAAGGTCAAGTATATAGGTGGCTTAGGTATACTAGGCTATGAAAATCTAAACATCCTTGCATGTTGGATTTCCCTCTTATAACGGGGTAGCTCTTCAGTACTTTGATGAGAATACATAAATTCAAAATTTCATTTAATCACTTCTAAATAAGTATGATGAGATCAATATTTTTCTCAAGTCGTTTTCACTCAAAAGTTATTAAATTATTTTCAGTAACCCCTAGTGCTTACCAGATTCCATACTCAATGCCTATCGTAGGAAGTTACAAACATAGTGCAATTCCAGATCTTTCTCTCAACACTAAATGCTAGGATGTATTTGTACGATACACCTAGGGATATAATGGCCAAGGATCCGATGCTCCAGAGCTTATGGTCAACATCAACATGGAAGGCTTCAGAGCTTATGCCCAACACATCCAAATATTTTCTCATGTTTTCTAGAGATTCTCGCTCAACACAAAGTTAAGTACTCATGTGTTCAAGAGCTTCTCACTCAACACAAAATATCTCATCAATCATGTGCTTCAGGGTCCACTCCTAACACAAACAAGCATATACATATATTATCAATAATTGGCTTACGCCCAATATATAAAACAAATCAAATTTTCATATGTAGTGGGGTCCTTGACCTAATATAATATAAAACATCAATATAATCATCATAATCAATAGACACATGCCTATAAGTGTTAGCTCCAAAATTTGAGATATTACATAAAGACTTTCCTCCAAACGAGGAACAGTGATGATGATACTACATACTTTCCTCGCAAGGAGGAACATTGATGTTAATATGGACCCTTCCTGGAAAGGAGAAACAGGTCAAAGATATGGACCCTTCTTGGAAAGGAGAAATAGGTCGAAGATATTGACTCTCTTTGAAAAAAGGAAGAACAAGTCAAAGATATGGACTCTCTTCAGAAAGGAAGAACAAGTCGAAGATGTGGACTTTCTTCAGAAAGGAAGAACAAGTCGAAGGTATGGACTTTCTTTATAAAGGAAGAACAACTTGAATATGTGGAATTTCTTCAAAAAGGAGGAACAAGTCAAATATATGGACTATCCTCGAAAATAAAGAAGAATTCAAGACTATGAACCCTCCTCGATCAAAGGTGGAGTAGGTTGATAATATGCATCCTCCAAGAAAATTTGGGGGTGATGATGAGACTGACATCAATGATGGGATGACAATGATGCTCTAGCATGAAAGAGGCCAAGCATACCTGAAGATGCTGACAAGGTCTGACATTCACTTGTGGACGATAATATCCTCTCTTGAGGATGGTAAGTATAACACTATGTTCGTGAGAGTGGTCCTTACTAGGTAATCATGGCCCTGCAGATATTACTCTCACATGGAGGGTACATACTTTCACTTGTGGAACAAAGTATCCTCTCTTGAGGATGGCAGGTATAACACTATGTTCATGAGAGTGGTCCTTACTAGCTAAGGATGGCTCTATAGATGTTACTCTCATGGAGAGTACCCACATTCATTTTTTGATACTGTAGTATAGCATTCGCTTGTGAATGGTCCTAGCATTCATGTTGAGGATGTCTTACGATGATTCCTCACAGGCGATAGGACCAATACTTAGGTACGGTTGAGATATTCTTTGTAGATGTTACCCTCACATGGAGAGTACCCACATTCATCTGTGGACACTGTAGAATAACACTCACTCAGAAGTGGTCCTAACCTTAGTGGTATGGATGCTCTACGATGAGTAGTCATGGACAACATGACTGACATTTTGTATGCAGTCAAGATCTGCTCTGTAGCCAATACTCTTGTATGGAGAGTATGCCTACATTCATATGTAGATGCCATAGAATAAAACTCGCTTGGGAGTGGTCCTAACCTTTGTGGTATGGATTCTCTATGATGAATCCTCACAGACACCATAGTATAACACTCACTTGAGAGTGGTCCTAACCTATGTGGTATGGATGCTCTATGTTGGGCTGACATTTTGAATGCAGTCAATATCTGCTCTATAGACAATACTCTTACATGGTAGAGTATACCTACACATGAGTGTAGATACCATAGTATAACACTCACTTGTGAGTGGTCCTAACCTATGAGGTATGGATTGCCTACAATGAGTCCTCATGGACAACAGGGCTGACACTGGATTCATTCAAGATCTACATTTAGTTGTAGACAATTCAGCTAAATGATTTCATGGATCATGCTAATGAAGGATTGCATCTTCCTTGGACTTATGTCCTAAAGTGATCAGGATTGATCATCCCACAAATAGATCATGCATACTATGGGTAACATGGCAACAAGGGATCAAGTAGATCAAAGTATAGAAGAGAAGGGTCAAGTAGATTGAAGTGTGACTACAAAGGATAAATAAGATCGAAGTGTTGCTACAAAGGATCGAAGTGCTGCTACAAAAGGATCGAAAGAATCGAAGTGTTGCTATAAGGGATCGAGAAGATCAAAGTGCTGTTGCAAAGAATCTAAAATATCGAAGTGCTACTGCAAACGATAGAGAAGATCGAAGTGCTACTGCAAAGGATCAAGAAGATTGAAGTTCCACTACAAAGGATCTAGAAGATCAAAGTGTTGCTGCAAAGGATCGAGAAGATCAAAGTGTTGCTGCAAAGGATTGAGAAGATTGAATTTCTGCTGCAAAGGATTTAGAAGATCAAAGTGCTGCTATGAAGGATAGAAAGATGAAAGCATTGCTGCAAAAGGATTAAGTGATCGTGTGATGCAGAAGATGAAGAGTAACTGTTCCAGTTACTGATTGTGAAAAACTTCCTATGATGGGTAGATGTATTACCTCGATGTACTGTTGTAATTGTCTTTCTATTCTCCTATAGTTTGTGATTATGTTGTCAGTAGAATAGCCTTATCGTTAAGGGGGAGTGTTGAAATATTGTAACTTCAAAGGATATTCTAAATGTATTTTACTAATATAACCCAAGGGATATGTTATTATTCCTCCGGTGGGGTGTTACTATTGTATTTGGTCATCATAGAGTCATGAGGTAAATCCTCCACTTGTGTCAGGTATTTAGTACCCTAATAAATAATATAATATACTTTTTTTTATTATTCCTAGGTGAATTCGACCCAGACAGTTTATTGGGGCCGGCTTGTCTAGTGCAAAAATCAATTGACACATATGTATAAATAGACTAGTTGAGGTTCTTATTTGAACATAGACTCACTCACTTGTGTAGCGCATGGGATAGAGAGAGAGACATAGCATAAGGAGGAGAAAACCTCTTTTTGGGTTTGTCTTTTATACATCCTGTACAAAGGAATTTTTTTGTTGGGTTTTCTTCCCCATGAGGGTTTTTGAGGATAAATATTTGTGTTCTTTTGTGTGGCTGTACTTGTCTATCTTCCAGTGATATTTTTGTGATGGTTGTGTTGTTATGATGAGAAATGTTATAAGATCTGATATAACCATTATAAACTTAATAATAATATGATGATTGAGCATCTCCCTACAAGAAATATATATAAGAATATGGATATAAACCCTTTAAATAAGGTCACTAATAAGGCCAAGGAGTCTACCTAGATGCTCATACCAAAAAGAATTTAATCCCTAGCTACCCCATTGTCCCAAGGATTTATATGTTACCAAAAATCCATAAAAATGTCATCCATCTAGGACCAAATATGAATGGAATTGATTCTTTGGTGCATGAAATGACCAATTTCTTCTCTAGAGTATGAAATCCTCTTGTAGGGAGGAGAGGCTCCTTCATGAAGAATTCAAGTGGATTTGTTCATACAGTTAATTACACTACTATGGGGTCACACAACACAATCATTAGTTTTGACGTGCTCTCTTTGTTTACAAAGATACCCTTTGATAAATCTATGGAGGCCATAAAGAAGGTAACTAGCCCCGATATTGCAAAATTGATAAAAGTATTCATCTTATTAAAATTATTTTGTTTCCTTGGTGAGCTATATGAGCATACTAGAAAAGAATCCATGAGTTTACCACTATCCTCAATAATGGAAAACCTCTTCGTGGAATACTTTCAAAGTAAAATCATAGACTTGTATCCTTTCAAACCGAAATTTTGGAAATGGCACATTTATAATACCATGTCGTATGGTCGCATGGGAGGGAAGAATTGGAGAGACTTGTTCATCACTTAAATAGTGAATTGAAATATATAATCTAATTCGCCATGGATATCTAGGAAAGTGAGAGTATCCCATTTCTTTATGTGAAGGTAACTGTGAATCAATATGGGACACTTTTCCACCAAGTGTTCAAGAAATCTACCCCATGGCTAGCCACATTGAACAATATCTTGATGCAAACTCATAACATTACTCAACTTAAAATTTGGGTGTCATAAACATTATGGCCACCAAAGAACTTAGAATCTTTAATAATGATAACCTCGATCAAGAAAGAGATCACCTTATTTGAGTATTAATGAAATATGGGTATAAAGAAGTGCAATCTAGGGAGAGATGATATGGAATGTTAAAACCAAATATTAAAGTAGGGAAGAAGACACATCGAAATTGGTCCTTATGTATATCCAAGGTGTTATAGATAAGATTACTAAAATAAATATTCACAAGTTTCAAACCACCAAATATGTCCATCAGATGAAATATGAAATCGGCAAAAGAACCAATTTATCAGCATCATCACAAAGGGGTGTTTAAGATTCCTTGCTTCTGTGGGAAATTGTACATTGGGGAGATTGCATGATGTTTTCAATTAAGGATTAAAGAGTATGAAGATAAAATCAGGTTGGAACACTTTCACATGTCTACTCTCATTGAACACTCCTACAATACTAAGCACCAATTATTTCTTGGAAAAATAAAGGTTGAGAAGATCATTGCAAAAAAGAATAACTACTCTATCTACAAGTTTAGATAGGCTATCAAGATTGTCAAGCATCCTCATAATATGAAAAAACATGATGGTTGAAAGGTGAGTAGCAATTGTAACTGAGTATTCTAATGAGGAACAAGATTGACTTAGTTTATTAATAATTTCAATAACAATAATAATACAAATTGTTGATAGCTAGAAACTATAATAATAATAATAATAATAAAAGATAATAATAGATAATAACTATAATAATAGTAATAACATCATTTGTATGAGTATAAGCATTAAATAAGAAGTTGACTTAATTCTACCAAGTAAAGATAAATAAACATCATTAATAACATAATATCAATAATTCTCTTCCTTTTATATTTCAAATATTCTTTTGATGCAAGTTCTCATAAATATTTGATGGATAATTTGGAACATTTGAGAAGCCTAAAATATATTATTAACGTCATCATTAATTACGAAAATCACAATTTGTGTAGCTTTATCATCTTCAATGCCACATTCTTTAACACCTTCTCCTTCTGCTGCAATTATTTCTTCCATTGGATTTCTCTACAAGAGTCTCTCCTTTGCATCTACTTTTAGTGCAAGTGTTGCATATGAACATTTTATTATATAGTGTTTGTTGCATAGGAATTAGGGCTATTTTCTTTCTCATATCCAAAACTTCTTATGGTGATTTTCTCTCACAATTTTTGGATATGCAAAATTTTCAAACATGCATTCAGTTGCAGGCTCCTCCTTATTTACGGGTATTTTACCTCAAGTGCATCACTTGTTCCTAGGTGAGAGTTCATTACACCCATGTTTGTTTCTCTTGGACAACATGTTTTATCTTTCATCTTAACTTTCTCTTTTGGTAGCATGGGAGTAATGGTTTCATGTGAATTCTTCTCTTCATCTACAAAATACAATCCATTTCAATGTCTTCTTTCTTATATTTAATATTCATTATTAGTTTTCTCTCTAGCCTTTCTAATGTTTCAAGGTTGACATTTGTGATGTTTTAGAGCACACTCTTCCCTCCAACTCAATTCATCAATTACTTCAATCCAACCATAACTACCAAACACACTATTTCAGAAACCACTTTGACATTGAATTATACATTGTATTATAAGGTTCTTCCTAAACCATGAATACCCCTTAAGCCATTATCCTTACCGCTTACGCCATTATCCTTAAATTTTCCTTTCGCGCTAGACATCCCACGATCTCCTAATCCCTTCACGCTTTGGCACTAGATGATCCCACGATCCCCTAATCCCTTGACGCTTTCTTAACTTATTGCCAGCTACTTTCTTTCATTTTTATTAGGGGCTAAGAATGAGAGTTTGCCACCCAACGGACATAGACCTTGGGAAATAGAAAACATGAAGGGTCATAATTTTACTATTTTTGTAATATAGTGTGAGGCAAGAGGATAATCTGTTAGGGAGCATGCTTATCGACCTTGGGGTTTCTACCTGAGAGGATTGATCTTCCGGTAAGAGACGTGGATTTTCAAATAATTTCAAAAAGTGGATTTTTACAAAAATTCAAAAAGCGGATATTCAAAAATGGTAAGAGACGTGGATTTTCAAAAAATTTCAAAAAGCAGATTTTAAAAAATGGTAAGAGATTGGTTGAAAAAGATAGAAGATCAATGGAATCCACTCCTATAATGGTCTACTTGGATTTTCAAAAAAAAATCAAAAAGCGGATTTTCAATCAAGGAGATTGGCTTAAAAGATAGAAGATCAGGAAGGGAATCCGCTCCTATAACGGTCAAGTAGAGACGGGATGTATAAGTATGTCTCTTTTAATTTGCATTGCAAGTTTTTTTGCTCACATCTTCCTCCTTTGTCATTTGCACAGTCCGTTTGGAAGCGCTTCCTTTGTCTGTTCTTTGTCACTGTGTATCTGTTCTTTGCCTCTGTGTATTTGTTTTCTGTTTATGTCTATGTCATCGTGTATTTTCTGTTTATGTTTAGGTATGTGGGTTGTAGCTTATGATAAAGAAAAGAGGATGAATTTCTTTGAATTTGATAACGGGAAGCCTACAGGAATCAGAGGATGGACGCTACTACAACCATTGCCAATGGTTCCTCATTTTTATTATAATTTGTTCTGAACATATGGTTTTCCATTTTTATTATACCCTTTCTCCAATAATCTAAATCATGAATCGTTTCTGTTCGAGCAGGTTCAAGGAGAAACCTCGAGATCCTGGGCCTACGATCTATCGGACAAAACGCCAAGAGAACAACAGGTATGTCTCTATGTCTATGTTTAATACATGATTATTAACATTTTTTTCTTATTTTTTCAATTAAGAGAATGTTGTTCAATTATAATGATGACAGATATTTGGTTGCATTAGTGTTCCTGTACCTGGCTTTCGATCTTGTCATATTAAACTAACCCAATGACTCCGACTGGATTTGGAACTCATCTTTGGTTGCATTGGTGTCTGATCTCCTGATGTGCTGCCTGATTATCCCACCTAGCCCCACATTTCTTGCTAATTATCTGTTATGAACATGTGGGATATCTTAATTGTGTGTCATATTAAATGACCCAATTATAACAAGGATTGGATTTGGAACCCATCTTTGCTTGCATTGGCGTTCCTGTAGTTAGGTTGCTCGCTTTGGATCTGTTCTTAGATAGCTTTAGGTTTTGACCTAGTATATTATGAGATCATATCCTTACCCAAGAGATATGGTACAATCGGATTCAGGGTACATGCTGGTCCGTATTGTTTGATTGCAGTAATTTTCATGTCGAATTCCTAAAATCATGCTACTTATCCTTGTCCATGGTATATGCGTCGAATATCTAACGACTATAAAACATTAACCTTAGCCATCATTAGCAGGTTTTGTACTTGCATCGAGATTCCTTTCCTTTCATCGCCATTCCTTTCCTTTCATCGACATTCCTTTCCTTTCAATCTGTTTTTAACTTTTTCTTGTTTCAATCTGTTCTTAATTCAGGCAGATTTGTACTTTCAATCTGTTCTTTACCTTTTCTTGTCCGGATCGTGGGATATCATATGAAATGACCCAATAACTAGGATAAAATTTGGAATTATATGTACTTTCTCTGAGTCTGATTAAAACTAAATCTGTCATTTCAAACTCCTCACTTATAACTCTGTGACACTTCAAAATAGACTTAAAACCTTCGATGCCCAGGAAATATCTCATGAAAACTAAACTTATCATTTCAAACTCCTCAATGATAACTTGGGGGCTTAAGACCCCAGGGTAGTTCGTCCATAGTGATACTTGCTAGAGTTGATCAGACTGAGTAGTCATGGGACCTTGCTTCCGCTCCTTTATTTTGCCGAACCAAAATGTATCCCTTCAAAGTATATAGATAACTATTTTTTTTTAATATTTTAGAGGTATTTTGATGAAGTTAGATCTCAGGGAAATTAGCCAAATACTAAGTTCAATCTTGGCTATGGTGAGAAGTAAGACTAGTATTTTTTTCAATGGTAAAATATGCTTTCAACAAGATATAATATATTTTTTTAGTTTTTCTAATGAAAAACATAACTACTTCTCTTGAGTTAAAACAATGGTATAGGAAGAAGTAGATTGTAGTTAAAACAATGGTATAAAGGATGAATGATCCATTTTCTATGTTTCACTAAACCAACTAAAACATGCTTTAAACCCACTAAAGACATGCTTTGCAATAAGGAAAATGAAAAATCTAAAATGTTTGTCCCGTATGACTTGTTTACTAAAATGTTTGTCTCGTATGACTTGTTTACTTTGATATATTTTTTATGATTTTAATATATTTTAAAATATTTTAAAATGATTAGTTAATATATTTCTTTTTCTGATGTATTTGTTTTTTTTCTTTATTTTAATATATTTTTAAATAGTTAGTAAATATATGTTGAACATTTGTATTTCTGTTTTTTGATGTATTTGATTTTTATTTCTAATTTTAATATATATTAAAATAGTTTGCAAATATATGTTATTTGTATTTGTATTTTATATATGTATTGTATTTTTTGTTTTTCAGTATTTAAAAATAATAATTTTGGAATTTTTAATAATTTCTTAAAATTGGTTGAAAGAGGATTTATAATATATAGATTATATTACATTGTAATATTGGATTTTGATTATATTGGTGGATAAGTTTCTTACTAAAAAAGAGAGGAAATGTAATGATTTTTTTTTTTTTTTTACTTTTTAATATTTAAATAAAAATGTTTCTTATATTTGTTTTGTTTTCTTTTCACGTATTAAGCATCTTTTAAAGCTATTCACAAATGGATTTATATGATTTTCTATTTTTATATGCGCGCATTTACTCTCAATCTCTCATACAATATATATGTATGTTTAAACAATGTTTGAGATGGATGAGAGTTTTGTAAAGACCTACTAACTAGATTATTATTCTTAATACAAATATTTATTTTTGGGGGACGGGATTAAACCCATCCAAATGCTCTAAAGGGTGCCCCCCATCATCTTTAGAGTAGTCTCTTGGTATGTTTTGTAGTACAACATACTTTTTACATATTCATTTTTCATTTCCATTCATTTCCACATAAACTAGTTTTATAATTTCTCAACACAAAACTTTATGAATCAAAAAGAAAGTAACACATTTTCCACACAAACTAATTTCAAAAATTTTCATAACATAAATAAAGTTCATTACATAAATTTAAAATTCTAGATGCATACTTTATTTTATATTATA
>LPNX011095617.1:727696-740221 GCA_001517045.1 Pseudotsuga menziesii | reverse complement strand
TCATCTTTAATTGTTTATAGTTAAAATATTCAAACTCCTAAATAACTGATTCAATTTAACATCACCACACTAAGAAATCATCCTTAGTAACTTAATAGGGTCTACCCTCCTTGGCTTCGTTAGGAGTTGAGCCTAAACGGAGGTGTCAAGAACAAGGTGACAGCCTTGACTCGAGACTTGCCCCCAAGGACACACCGAGTGGCTTGAAGATTTCTACCACGTGACCCAGGTGTGTGAAAAGGCGAAAACACTTTTTGGCGCCGTTGCCAGGGATAAATATTTTTATTCCCAAGTACGACTTAGCTTAACTTTTTTTCTAAACAAATAAAAAGATAAAAAACTTTTCGTTGATCTAGTCTTTAAAAAACATAAAAATTAAAACTCGATCCATCTGGCGACTCCACTGTCTAACATCCCTTCAAGAATTTCTACCCGAAGAAACCGCCGACAATTATTCAATCCTCTCCCTGATCCTGAAAGGTTTATTAGGGAAAGATTGAATAGGTAGACTTCTCGTAGAAACCTTGAAGATTTAGGAGACCAATCCCTCTCAGATTTCCATCACATATTTGTAGAGAGTCATGTTCACTAATATCAAGAAATGATGGAATTTTACAAACCCCTTGACTTTTCTCAGATAGCAGGTAGTCCTCATTACGTTCCGAATGATGCTATCAAGGAGCTCCCCATGTTTCAGGGTAATAATTCCATCACTGCCAAATCTCACCTCCGAATGTTTGAAAAGTACCTGGCTAGTTATTGCAATGATGCTGCCCATGACCACGATGATGTCAAAATGACGCTCTTTGCTTTATCCTTGGAAGATGATGCGGAATAATGGTACTTAGACCTAGATGATGGTTCATATAAAAAACTTAGTGAATTCCTAGAGGGTTTTAAGAAGAAATGGGGGGAAAAGAAAGAGCAAAGACATCTGCTTGCTGCCCTCCATAACATAAAGAGGATGGAGAGTGAAACCATTGATGAATTTAATACTAAGTTCAGGCGTGTGGTTGTGGACCTCCCTAGAGAAATCAAGCCAAGGGATGCCTCCATCCTCATATATTACATCGAAGCTTTCACTGGTGATTTGAGGTACCAGTTAAGGGACAAAGAGCCAACGGATCTAAAAACTGCTCAAGAATTGGCTGAGAAAATAGAAAAGAATGTGCAATCTTCAGGAAAATCCAACATTCCATGGTGTAGACCTTGTGAACAATTCCACCAAGAGAGCACTTGTTATGTTGCAAATCAAGTCATGGAACATGGACTTCCCGAGGTCAGTAATCAGGAAACAAATTCAAGCGAGCCTGATCATATATACATAGTAGGCCAGGCCTACCCTTTGTTACCATCCAAACAGTACAAGCCTGAGGATGAAACCATTGCAGAATATTATAGTGAAACTTATGATGAAAACTGTAATATACATGATGGAAGTCCTATGTGTTCTCCATATAATGATGATAGTCCTGAAGGTTCACTACCTTGTGACCTTTTCTCTGAAGAAGACGAGTATGAAAATGAGGACAAGAATAGATTGGAGCATGATACAAGTGACGAAGACTCCCTTATCCCCGACAAAGCTGTTGATGAGGAGTCCTGGACATTCATGGAAAAACTAGTATGTGACATGAATAAAGTGGAAAATAATGAACCAGAAACTTTTGATGGTTTTGTCGATTTTTTTGTCTATGGCATATCTAAAGGAGAGAGCATGGACCATGTGGCCTTGGAAAACTTTGATATGAAAAAGGAGCATGCATTTTATCCATATGATCATTCAGAGTCATATCATGCAGAGCCGCACAAAGGTATAAATAATGAAGACATGGAGAAGCAGTGTTGTGAAAAGACATATGTGATGCATTTATTAGAATATCAGTCTCAACTATCATCTTCACATATAGAGTTTCCTCATGACTTGGAGCCTCTTGGGGCTTATACAGTGAATTATCATCCGGTAAGCCTTGATGATCAGTATGATGGTGTAGTCAATCTGCCTCATCATTCCAATTTGTACATCAACCCTATCCAATCATGGATAGAAGCAGCCTGCGCAGGCACTTACCAGTTTGGGAGGAAGTTTGATGACGTTATTCATGCCTATGATTTCCCATCCATCCCGCCCCTTCTGGATCATCACGCAGGTTTGCATTTTTTGAATAAAGTATCCTTACTTTGGCTGGTAACCAAAGACAAGGAAAAAAAAATTATGTTAATAAAATTCTTAGCTGGTTACATTGGATTTCTGATTACACCTAACCCTTTTTATATCATGCTTAGAGTAGGAAAATAAGCTCCTTGAAAGAGAGCATTTACTTTCTGCATTTCTACTTAGCTATAATAAAACTTTTCTTCTTTTAGTTAGTTACATTTATTTTGTTTAAATAAATCAGCTTAATGGTTCATTTGGTTTTTTATAAAACTTGTGCTACTGAGGTTTTTCTTGTCAAGTTGAGATGTTTTTACAGGGTCTACGAAACCAGAGATTCTGATGTTCTCGTATCCCCTCCTTGCCTCAAAAGACCAGATCGAGCACACGTCCCACAGTTGGAGCCAGAATGTTACCACCTAAGTTGTACTTAGTAGTTTTCTATCAAGTGAGCCTGGTGAACCAGACAGGGATAACTTGTTCGAACTTTAGAGAACCTTCTGTCTTGCTTCCGGGAAGCTTTGTTGCATCATATCACATGTTCATACCCCATGGGGCAATTGTAATAAATGTTCTAGCATGATAGTGTCTGTAAAAGACTCAGTCTCTTAGACTTCATTTGTCAATCCAATCAGCCCAAAGTGTTTTTTTCCCTTGGTTATTATTGGTTGTTGAATAAACGACTGATAATTTCTGAGTTTTTCACTCCATACCTCCAAAGTTGGGGTGGTCGGCTTGGAATTTGGGCCTATTGAGGTTATTAGAGTCTATGTGTCAATGTATAAACATGCTAGAAATCATTTTCGAGTCATATGAACATGTCTAAGTCCCCCTAGGTGTTTTTCAATTTTTCAATTTTTTAGGTTTTTCAGTGTTTTTTATAAAATTTTAATTTTTCCAAAACTTAGTCTATTTTTTAATAGTTTAATTGGAAAAATTGATTTTGTAATAAAAGTGGGCCAAATAATCTGTTTCAGTCATGTAGGTGCTCATTTTCAAGCTAAGAGCACAATGTAAACCCGTGGACCCACTATTTCCTAGTTTTGAGTGATTTTCCATCACTCAGGTCAGAAAGCCCTAAAAATCAATTATTGATTATTTTAATTAATAAATTGATGAATAATGGAGCAAATCCAAAATCAATAAATCAGTGGATTCTCAGTCGATTTGATTGAAATCAGTCAGATCTGAAGCAGATTGACTGGATCTGACAAATCCTTGACTGAAGGAGGTGATCAAATCAGATCCAGAGTTGATCTTGAGCATCCTTTATGGGAAATTTCACCCTCCCTCTCTCCTCAACTCGTTTTGGCTCATCTGGATGAGTTTTGGGCCGATGTGTCAGTGTATTGGTTGATGTGTCAGCCAGATCAGGCCCCCGGTTGACAAGTAGGCTCAGTTCAGCCTCAGTTCTGCATTGATGAACTCTCCATCACTTGATTTCACTTGATTCCATGAGGAATTGCGCCCCCCCTGGGCTAGATGGCCTGCAAATTGTATATATCCTCCTTGAGGCTCCCTCTTCCAAGTTAGTTAGAGCTGGACTGAAGGGCTTACCATTGTAATACTGTTGTAATCTTTTGATTTTTGAAATAAAGAAGCTTTGGAGTCTAAATGGTGTAATGCTCTCATATGTGTGGATTAAGCATTGTCTTACGGCTTTTGATGTTGCCGGCTTTTCTCTCAATTTCTGCATCTAAACCCTGTCTGGCTTGAACGATTCAGCTGAATCAATAGGAGTATAGTTGGGCAAGTAAGGTTACTTGTTTTTCTTATATCTCATAGAATATATGTTAGAAGATCTTGGTTATACATGTTTAATAAGTTTATTTTCATGTAATCCTTGTTTCTTTTTCATATATATATCCAGATCTCATGAGGTTTCGTGCAGGATTGTGTGTTTAGCTTTCAGGTAGCAAGGATTGGACGAGCTGTGGATCTAGTTTGACTCCACTTCACATCCAATTTTTTGTGAATATATTGCCCCTCTGCATTCCACTAACAAGTTTCGTCTGCAGATCTGCTTCAACAACAAGCACCTTTCTTCCCCTTTCTCTCCTTTAAAATCTAAAATTTTCCTCAAATTGGTTACTTAAAAGGTTTCTTATTACTCTGATCTATCTCACTAATAATAACACACATATATCTAATTAGGAATATCCCTTCCAATTTCTAGATCTTAGTTTCATTTTGCACATAAAGTTCAATTTCAAGAGATCTAGCTAAAATTGCCTTAGTTTCGCAAGTAATTTAGTAAAAATTCATAGCTTGCTGTTAAGGTAGTTTCATTTGCTGTACGATAAATTCGATATTCTGCAATATCAGTGCATTTTAATTGGATGCACAACAGAAAATCAAGATCCCAAGGAAAGCTTGCTTTTCTTGGTTCCTTTTTCGTCGGTTAGCTAGTTTAATTTCATTATTTTTTTTGAGATAAAGTAGGCTGACCCAAAGGTACTCTTAAAGTGATTTTGGGAATTTTTTATTCTAACATGATCACTTTCCTTTAACAGGTCTGAAAGAGAATAAATAAATCTGCTGTCCAAAGTGGCTTTTGGAGCGCTCAAATCCCCCCAGGGGTCTCTCTTTTGTCACAAAATTCTTAAAATTGTTGTATAACTGGAAGATCTTGGTTTCAACCTGTATAAGGACCAAGAAGGACTGATATATCAGTCCTCTGATGTTGTAACAAGTAATAAATAAAATTTCCTTTGGAATAGGCTCTCTCGAGCCCATTTCCCATCCCCCCTGGGGGAATTCGCGTCGGTGCCATTTTTGTCGTTTTCTGCTTATTTATTTTTCACTAGAATTGATTTGATTTGTAGGGTAGTATACTTGATCTTGTTATTAATTCCAAACTCCATATCTTACTTTTCAAAGTAATCATAATACTTACCCCACAATTTCCCGAGTGACCCGCAAGGGGAAAGAGATTCGTGTAGGATTAATCAGAAAATAAGATTTGTGTAGTTGTTTTATTTTTCATCTTTTATTTATCATCAATTTAAAATTAACCCCTCCTCGACTCCCCGATTGAGATCCACTTGGATCGAAAGAGATTCTTGGAGGCTTTTCTTTTAAATAAGAACACATCTTTTAAAACTTATTAAAATTTACAAGACTCTAGTGTGTATGCTCTGCACTTGGCTGCGGTTCGTCCGATCAGTCAAGCTGTATCAAAAGCACTTGGGTGACTAGCGTAATTAGGACTCATTCTCCCCAACTGACAAACCATCAGGTGAAAATCCAACACCTCGATCAAACCTTTACGATGGAAAAATACCCGAAGGAAGCGGAACTTCTGAAAAGTGACCTCGGGGCACCCATCTCTGTCACACCCTAACGGGTGCGTTACAAACAATAGCCCTAGAGACTCCATTTCATCCCACATATTCCTTGTGGGTAGCCGTGAAGGTTTTGTTTTGGACATATTCCAAGTACTCTCGAGTATATCTGGAGTCCCCCCTTAGCCTAATTTAATCAACTCATACTTCAATTTTAACTTAAAACATACCAAGATGCAATCGCAAAACATTCACTCCAAGCACATGTAAGCACATTGATCATTTTGATTTGAATCCATTCTAAGGCACTGGTCATTTTTACTTTATATATATATATATTGTGTATCAGCTTTGTGCTTTCATGTGTTTATCTTCGTATCTTGTCATCTTTAATTGTTTATAGTTAAAATATTCAAACTCCTAAATAACTGATTCAGTTTAACATCACCACACTAAGAAATCATCCTTAGTAACTTAATAGGGTCTACCCCCCTTGGCTTCGTTAGGAGTTGATCCTAAACGGAGGAGTCAAGAACAAGGTGACAGCCTTGACTCGAGACTTGCCCCCAAGGACACACCAAGTGGCTTGAAGATTTCTGCCACGTGACCCAGGTGTGTGAAAAGGCGGCAACAGGAAGGAGGTTGACATAGAAAGTCTCGTGTCAAGTTGTTGCCAGATATTCTTCCAAAAGGTTTTGACAAATCTGGCATCTTTATCGGAGATAATGGTCGTCGAAAGGCCATAATGTTTCCAAACATGTTTGAAGAAGAGCTGAGCAGTCTATTGCACTGTCATAGTCTTCTTGCATGGTATGAGTATAGTCATCTTGGAAAATATTAAAAATTTGTCATGTCAATGTTTGGTAGTAGGATATCCCATCAAGTAGTTTATATAAATATATTCCCACAGTCAACTAGGAACTAGAAAGGGTGTGTACAGTCCTTGTCATCGATTCAGTGGTTTAGCAATGGCACAAATTGTGCACAATCAAATGTACTTGTTGACGCCAGATTTAAGTGAAGGCCAGTAAAAATAATTTTGGAGGATAATAAGTGTTTTTGCAACTCCAAAATGTCCTGCAATTTTGCTGTAGTTCACATCTAAAATGAGCTTAGGTCTGTGCTCATCGGTCGGTACAAAAGGTTGTCCAAGCTTGTATAGCAACGTGTCCTTCAAGAATTAGTTGGTAGTAGATAACGTGTCCTCCTCAAGCTATCGATGAATTTTAGAGAAGTCGTATTCTATCAAATACAATTATGGTTAAGCAGTGGTGTTGTAACCCTGCAAACTCATCATTGTAGATAGTAGAGTACTAGGTGGTCAACTGAGACAATTAGTTGTGACATTAGCTTTACCTTTCTGATATTTAATTAACAACTAAAATTGTTGCAAGTAATCAATCCACTTGATTTGTCAAATTCTTTGTAGTTTTGAATGGGATGGGGTGAATTTTAAATGCTTATGGTTAGTAAGAATGGTCATTTCCTTTCCAAGAAAGTAGTGTCTGCATTGATTAAGAGCTTGTGCAATGGCATACAATTATTTTTCATATGTCGAATACCTTCTAACAGTGACGTTGAAAGTTTCAGAATGAAACACGACTGAGTAATCACTATGTCGAGGGCATAATCCGATGTGTATGTCTCAATCTCAAAGGGATGAAGCAAATCATGTAACACAAGTACCAGTCTAGTACAAAGCTTGTTTTTGAGTTGTTCAAAATATCGTTGTTGTGTCGTTGTCCATTTGAAGATAGTTTTCCGATTTCCTTTAGTCAACTGATTCAAATCACATGTGATGTGGGTGAAGCCAAGTATGAACCGTCGATATAAATTCACAAAACCAAGAAAACTTCTTATTTCATGAATGTTTTGAGGAATGGGACAATATTTGAGGATCTCTACTTTTTATGGGTCGACATGAATGCCTACAAAGTCAATTACATACCACAAATATTTTATTATGGTCATCGCAAATGAGCATTTGTCCATGTTCAGATATAAGCGATGTTGCTAGAGAATGTTGAATACTTGTTGAAGTTTTCTGACATGTTCTTCCCATGATTGACTAAAAATCAAGATGTTGTCAAGATATGCAATGCCACGCTTGCCGATAAAGTGTTGTATAATGTCATCCATATATCTCATGCAGGTTGCAAGTGCACTAGTTAAGGCATGACTAAGCATTCAAACAATCCTTCCTTGGTCTTGAAACTCATTTTCCATACATCAGTGGACTAAATCAGAATTTGATGATATCCTAACTTAAGGTTAAGATTCGTAAAGAACTTAGCACATTTTAGACTGTCGATGAGTTCATATATATGTAGAAGAGGATACATGTTATTTACTGAAATATTGTTGAGATCCCGATAGTCAATGCACAGGAGCCAAGTCGCGTCTTTATTTGGAACTAGGACAATTAAACTTCCACAAGGAGAAGAGAAGGGGCAGATGTGACCTTTGTTGATCAAATCTTGGATTTTTCTGTGAATCTCTTCATTCTCAAGAATGGATATTTTGTAAATAGATGCGTTATGTAATGAAGAACAAGAACAAGTTCAATGGAATATTTTACTTGGCAATGTAGAGGTACTCCATCCGACTCTTGGAATACGTTCAGATATTTGTCAACAATATGGTCAATCTGGTGTTGTTGTTGGGAGATGCATTGGTCGATAAGTTGACTCGTTGTTGTAGTATTCCTAAAATTCTGAGGCTTTATCATAATCAATTGGAAATTATGAGCATGGTTAATCAGCTTCTTTGTTTGTTTGGAAAATATTATAGAAACCATAGATATGGGTTGTTGTTTTGGTATTTCGTACCATTGATTCCAAATTTTGAAAATCACCTTATGTGTTTGTGACTAATATGTACCGAGTCGATCCCACAAGTAAGGTTTTTGAAACTGGGCATCGGCTACAAAAAGTGGTGCCATGTCACAAAGTAGTTCATCTTGAAAAGGCTTAATAAAGTAGGTGAGTCTGCATTGGCAAGTGATCCTTTGTTCATGTCCATCCTTCATCCAACTGATATTGTAAGGTTGAGGATGTGGAGTGGTGACAATACCTAATTTATTCACAAGGCCTTCAAAAACAAAGTTCTTCTCGCTTCCATTATCCACAATCAGATGTAATGGATTTTTATGAACCTGTATCTGTGTATGGAACAAACATTCTTGTTCCTCCTCATCGACAATAGTCGAGGCTATCAGAGTGGTTGATGTCAAAGCTAAGAGGGTCGATGCTCCTGGGTCAGATTCTACCAGTTATTTTTCGAATAAGTTAGAGGTTGACAATTTTTCCAAAAATGTCTTTTTAGATTTGCATTCTGACGTATCATGCCAGGATGAATTATCATAATCACACAAATTCCCAGTAGGAGTTTTTTTATTGCAATCCTTCTTATCTTTATGAAATTTATTCTTATGAAAATCATGCTTTGGCAGAGTCGGTTGAGAATGGTGCTTTGACTTGTCGGATTTTTCCAATGACTTCTTGTCATCTTGTTCGTGAAACATGCTTTCCATTTTTTTTAGGTTCAAGCATGTTGGAATAATGAAATGCATATGTAAGCGTACCTATAGTCAGAAACTCCATTCCTGCAGAATGTACGGGGATAACCCACTGACATACTTCTTGACAAGCAATTATCTTCTCCTTAGACACCAAGTCTAGCCATGAGTCGATAGAATTCTTTTGTGTAATCTGCACGGACTTGTCTTTCCATTTCCTTAGCTACTGCCACTTCTTATAGTGTTGTTCAAGATACTTGGGAGGGTAGAACTCCTTTTGCATGTACTCAACAAATTTTTCCCGTGTTTCTATGGGATTGCCTTCTTTTTCCATCTTTGTCGATAAATTTTCCCACCAACAATGTACAGAGGTGGACATCTTTAAGTATGCAATGGTGATCTTTTCCACTTTGGAGAGTTGATTCACAAAGTAGTAAGATTCCAATTGTTGAACCTAATTATCAACATATTCCACATCAATCTTTTCTTCAAGATTCCATATGTCCATATTCATTTTCACTTTGAAGGGGATGATTTTATCGAAGTGGGGTCTTGTCAAGGATTTTTCGGGTGTCTAAGCGAATTGCATGAGAATCTCGCTGAACTAGGAAAACATTTTGGTTCCTTGGCGATCCAATTCCTTTTCTTTGATTTTCTCTGGCTCCTCAGTTGCATGTCTATTGTCTTCTTCTTTGGCCATATTTTCTGAAGTTGAAGAGAGTGTCTGCTTGTGTTTCTAGGTTTGCGAGCATGTTTGAAAAGACATAAGTTAAATAACCTCGATGGAAGTGCTTATGTAACTTAAGCTCTAAATAGGATTTGATACCAATGATCCAGGTTGTGCCTTGGTGCACGTTGGGGACACCAGTTTGATTGAAGGAGTCAATCACTGTGATTGTGGAAGCATAAAAAGAATAGGCAAAGTAGGAAATACACTATATAGATAGAAAGTATGCACACATACAATATTTAATAATTTGAACCAATTTCTATTAATTCTTCTTCCCCATAAAGATTGATCAATGTATAATACAATATTATAGATGTTCATATAGAATGTTGATACGCTTGGGTAACTACTCATTACGCTCAGTTACAGAAGAATCTATAACGGTTTAAAATTTCAACCATTGCAGACAACAGGAAGATAAAGAGACATTCTATCAACGTTCGACAGTCATCGGTGTCAACAATGCATGTCAAGATGTTGTATGTCGAGCGTGAAACCTATCGAGTTTTTCAAAGTTGGTTGTGTCGAGGTCGATATGTTGTATGTTGAGCGTGAAACATGTCAAAGTAGTCAAAGTGCTAAACTTTGTCGAAGTTTAACAACATGCCAACTGTTGAGTGGATCATAGGCACAAGATGGTGTAGTTAGCTACAAGAATGAAAAGTAAAATCACCTTTTTGGTTAAAGGCTACAAATTCTCAATGAATGGATTGAAGACGTAGTTCGATTTGGACATAATTCCTTTGGGGTCATATAATTTGTTGCTGAGAATGGATTTGTTGGAGTCGTATTATGCAATTCTTAACTACCATAGTAAAATCATGTCTTGCAAGAGTGAGGATGGGGACATTGTTTAGATCCAAGGGATTCCTATACAGATTTGAGTAAGGGAAATATTATCTATGCAAATATAAAAGTATATCGGGAAGGATTGTCAACTTTATTCTATTTGCGATAAGGAGTTAGCAGTAGAGATAGAGCTTCACATAGAAGAAATTTGGGTACTTGGTGAATTTGAGTACGCATTTTAGGATGTGCCTGGGTTTCCACCAAAGTGTGACATTGATTTCACAATTGATTTGGTTCATGTGTGTAAACCTCCCTGAAGGATGAGCACCCTGCAACTGAAGGAATTGTTGATGCAATTGGCAGAATTGTTGGAAAAGGGTTGCATACACCCAAGCATTTCTCCCTCGTAAGGTCCAACATTGTTTGTAAGGAAATGATGGCACACTGAGGCTTTGTGTGGATTACCATCAGTTAAATAAATACACCATAAAGAGCAAGTACTTTTTTCCAAGGATCGATGATCTTTTTTACCATTTTAGAGATGCAAGGGTTTTCTCTAAAATTTATTTGAGGTCTAGGTATCACCAGGTGTGCATAAAGGATGAAGACATTAATATGAGCATTATGAATATGTTGTGGTACCTTTTGGATTAAAAAATTCCCCAACAACTTTTATGTGCTTGATAAATGGTGTGTTCAAAGAGTTTTGACAAATTCATCATTGTATGTTTAGGCGAAATTTTGGTTTATTCCAAGTATGAAGAGGAACATGAGGAGCATCTACAAATCACTCTATAGATTCTAAGGAAGACAAAATTATATGCTAATCTTAGCAAATTTAATTTCTATTGGAAGCAATTACTATATCTCGTACACATCATTTCCAAAGAAGGTGTAGAAATGGAACCTGCTAAGATAAAATAAATCAAAGGATGGTTGATTCCCAGGAACATGACATAGGCTAGATCATTCATGGGATTAGCAGGGTATTACAAAAGGTTCATACAGTCCTTCTCTCAAACTCCCAATCTGATTACTTCCTTCCAAAATAAGAATGTGAAGTTTATTTGGATCTGGAAGCATGAAAAAATATTTAGAATCTTAAAAGAGTTTCTCACATTTGATCTAGTGTTAAAAGTTCTATATCCAGATAGAGAGTGCGTGGTATGAACATATGCATCACTAGAAGTACTAGGTGGAATCTTAATGCAATATGGGAATGTGGACTATTATGAATGACACAAGTTAAAAGAGCATGAGAAGAACAATGCAACTCATGATTTAGAGTTATATTCCATAGTTCATGCACTTCGGATGTGGAGGAATTATCTCTTGGGAATCTAGTTGGAATTAAGAATTGATTATCATAACCTTAAGTAGTTGTTTGAACAACAACAATTGAATTCCAAACAAGACACACGGGTTGAATTTTTAAGTGATTTCAAATTTGATAATAAATACATTAATGGCAAGAGAATAATGTGGTTAATGCACTCAGTAGGAGAGATCAGATAATGCAAGATTGAGTTCAATAGTGAATGGAAATCATACATGAAAATATGATTGCATGGAGCATTGAAGAAATATGATGATTATCTACAGGTGGTAATAGCATTTCTTTCAGATACACGACTTTAAAGTTTTCAAAATATTCCTTGATTGAAGATGGAACTATTCAATTCTACGACATAATTTAAGTACCAATTGAAAGTGATTTGAAAAAGGTTATACTTCAAGAAATGCATAATGTACCTGTTGACGGGCGTATTTGACTTAGCCCGCAACGGGGGAAAACGACCCAGTCCGGGACCCTTAGAACAGGCTCCAAGCTGTTTGGAATAGCCGCTCCCAACAGGTTTAAAGGCTCTGTTGGCCTAGGATCCTAGAAGACTAATGCTCACGATTAATGCTACTGATAATTAGTGTCGATCCTATTCTTATAATTACAAAAGTTACCCTAAGTTATATATTACAAGAACTGAAAACTGATAAGTTAAATTACTCAAAACCATTAACTCTAAATACATAAATAAGACCTAAATCTGTATAG
>LPNX011095617.1:717041-727460 GCA_001517045.1 Pseudotsuga menziesii | reverse complement strand
AACGCACAACTATTCCATCCATCACATGGGATCGAAAACCAAAGAGTGGCACCTGTAAAGCAATCCTCCCAAAATCGATTTGTCTCCAGAAATACAGGGATAGCCAACATAACTGAAATCCTCAAAATCCGGGAAAAATATATTACTATCTGCAATACCACATACAGGAATTATAATTAAAACATAATTAAAATAATGGCAAACAAAATCATCAACAAACAAATTCGAAATAAACTAATACCTGAACTTGATCAATTAAATAACATATCACCAAACACTACAGACCGACTGGGGCATTGAAAACCTGAATGTTAACTCCACTAGATTGACTTGGCGAAGGAGCTTTAAACTGCATTAAGGCGATCTGAGCATTGAGCTCACGCAGCGTTTCCTCACTTTTCTCATTCGCATCCTGCAATTTAAGGAGTCTCCTTATAAGTTTGTTTTTGTGATTCCTTAATCGTGAAAGATGATGATTGCTCTCGTCGACTTTTACTTTTAACCCTGCATTATCAACTTTTAACAAGTCACGACTCGCCACTATCTCGTTCATCTTTTCTTCCATTCGGCGAACCCTGTCCAACAGACAACTAATGAACAGTGGCTGAAAAGTTTCCCCAATTACACGAGGAATGTCCGAGGTTGTTTTAACAAACTTCTCCTTTTCCACAGAGTCAATCGTGCAATCAGCTTGAACCTCCTGAACTTTCTTATCGACTGATGGAGGACTATCACCATCAAAAGTGACACCGACACCAGGCTCAACAGACTGAACCTCTACAGACAGAGAAGGCGTTTCAAATATATCTTCCACTATCGCAGGGTTACTCTGCTCAGCTAGATTAGCGACAAACTCACAGTGAACCACATCATCATTAACAGGCAGACGAGTAACATTTTCCTCGTCATCAATTACAACGGTTTCGACTGGAAGTTTATCATTCACACGGTTTTGTGCCACCTTGGCCTTCAACATGCTCCTGGTTAACCTTCTACCCAACTTGGACTTAGGTAAATTTCCCCGACGATTTCCAGCTTTGTCGCTACTGTTTGATGGAGTGACGGGCGAAAGGGTTGGAGATTTCTTTACACGCCGAGACTGTAAAGAGGCCTGGGAATCATCCTTAAAATTACACACAGGTGCTTGAGAAGGTTTTGCACTCTTAGGGTTTAATGTAGATTTACTCAGAGGAGTCGAACCTGAAACCCTGTGTTTATTACAATCATCTGGGCTATTGAACATACAATGACAAAACCCTGAGAAACCATTTGCCTCTATGAATTGCTCCCATGAGCGACTAGATTTCATTAATTCATTCTCTATTAACATACGCACTAACCCATGGTGAAACAGACTGTGACTTACATGTTTTGGTCCCTTCTTAATGGCGTTTGACATTTTAAACAGACTGTGAAGAAGATAGTAAGGGAGATTGATGGGAAATCCTATGAAAGCAGCCATCAAACGAAGGTGATACACATAGGCCGAAGACAACCTACCTTCGCAAGTTAAATAACGATGAATTAAATCAAGCACAGGGCGCCAATATTTCAAGAAATACTTACATGCAACCCATGTTCGAAAGGACACATCTTGCGTCGGGTTTTTCAGCAAACTTCTCCATTCCGTAATCTCCATCCTCTGATACTTGAACCACTTTTGTCCGGATAGAGGGAGATCTGTTGCATTCGCAACCGACCTCTCATCAACTCGAAAACACAAATCTCCAACTTCAGCTTGATAATTTACCAGGGACAATGCGAATACTCTGGTGACTTCTGGATTGGAATCAGAAAACCTCTCTAAGAATGGCAACCACCCGATGTCCCTAACTTTCTGCAAAATCCCAGGGTTCGAATCCAATAGGGTTAACTCGTAAGGTTCCACTCTCACAACAGGAGCCATGGCTGATTGTTTGCGAATACGAAACCATGCACCAAGCACTCGCCACCACTGAATCAATGACAGAAGAGTAGGTTGAGAGCACTTGGAACCGAGACTTAGCAATAGTAAGTAATGCAAAGGGTGAGCCATGGGTAAATACAGGCGAAACCCTTGCGGGTTCGACATGATCAAAGCCATCACTACTCGGAGTGATAATCGTAAATGACGATCAAAACCCGAAAGACTGATGTTAACCCCATCTAGCCTGCATTAAATGACCAGAGAGTGCGAGGTGTACGTAGTTACAGGTGCTTCAATGGTGGACAGCCACGACAGGGAGTATGTACGTGGAGGACAAGGTAAGAATGAGTGTCATAATAACACTCTGAAATCGTGATAAACGTGACTCGTGCCATGAATCACTTCCAATACAACCATAATATACGCGACCTCATCCTTATGTTCGATCCATTCATCAAAGGTGGCGAACAATGATAAACCATATAGTTTAAAACTGGACCCTTTACATATTGTCAAATGCAAGTCAATATTAACGTAGCCCATGGTTAACGAACCTTAGGATGTGATAATGTAAATCATGTGTCCAAGCTTAAACATAATCCCAAAGCTTAATATTTTAATCACCATCGCTCTACTTGGCATGAACATTATGTTAAACAACATCATTAATATTTATAAAAATGAAATCGACTAAACCAATGTGTATTATTCAAAGGAACATGCTAAACTAGGATAGACAACAGCAAGCATAAAAACCATGAATATTCATAAATCAATCTTCCTAGTCAAAGTTCATCCAGACCAGTAATTCAAAGGCAGCGATTTCATTGATCTAATGTAACTTGCAAAGGTTGTTCATAAATGTTGAACTTCAATCAATCAGTAGCCAAGGAAAAATCTTCCTTTCAGTAGCCGAACTTATCCTTTTAAGATTTAAACATTTCATCAAACAAAATGGGATTTTGTTTGATGAAATAATGATTTTAAAAGGCTGTTGAGCAGGGGCACAACAGATGGCGACTTGCTGGACGAAACAGTTATCTCTTTTCATTTACCTAAAAAACGTGCAAGCAAAGGAATTAAAATTCTAAACATGATTCATTGCACAGATAATACTGCCTTAACATCTCAACCAGATTCAAAAATTTCATAGTTCTAAACATTACCAGCGGATGACAGTTTCAGTTATTTATTTGACAAACTTCAGATTTCTAACAAAAATCAGTCCTTAAAAGTAGAACAGCAAATGGTTCAGTCTTAAAAGATAAAATCACAATACCACAAGCATAGCCCTACTGCCAGCAGGCGTCCATAGCCTCGACAGGGTTGCTTCAAAACCCACAAACTGCCAGTATCCAACCTGCTAGGGAAAAGTTTACAATTTTGGGAAAGATAAACTGTTACCATTCACTTTATGTTTTTCTTTTGATTTGTTTCATTAGTCACGAAGGCCATGATTCAGGCTTGATAACCCGAAAGTAATCATGTCAGTCACCAGCCTACATGCCAGTAGAATGAACCGGCTCATGATGAGACCTTTCACCCCTCAGAGTTTTATGTCTAAGGATCATTTCCCAGGCTTGGTAACCGGAGACGACAATGCTACTGTATGTAAGCTTATGATCCTAAACAGACCGGCTCGTGATGAGACCTTCTGTCCTTCAGACATCTTTTCGACTGTTCAAGTCTATCTTTGTCCAGAACGTAATTAAAATTAATCCCAAGAGAGATTATCTTAGCAGGAAGGGAGGCGAGTCTGCTCCTCTTTACGAGAAGGGATGGCGTAAGAGATTTAATAGATGACCTTACCAAACACTACTCTAATCTCCTCAGATAGAACTTTGCAGAAACTGATATAGGGAATTAACATGTGTTAAAATTTACTGGTAATATCCAGAAAAATGGAATTTTCTTCTCTGTTTGGAGAGTAAAACAGAATGACAGTTTTCAGAAAAATAATGCCTCTGTGCATGATTTTCAGGTAAATTTCAGAAATTGAATTTTAGTCATCAGTTCTAGGATTTGATAATCATATCAAGTTCAGATCACAAAAAAAAAAAACACAAGAAACAAAAAGTGAAAGACTCACAGACCAAATGCAATAAAATCGTTCAAACAAGCACACCACACCAGTGATATATACAGGATGATCCCTTGAGGCGGATCAACAGAAGTATCTCTTGATTAAGTGACCATTTACTGGAAGGTCATCAATCTCACCTTCCAGTGTTTGCAGCCTGAAAGTGCTGGGACCAAGCTTTTCTGTAATAATGAATGGTCCTAGCCACAAACGCTGAAACTTTGTATGTTTTCCCTTATCTTCATGTTCCTTATCCCATCTCAAAACTAAATCACCCACTTCCAAATCCCGATTGACTGTTTTCTTAAGGTCAAACCAACGTTTCACAGTCTGCTGATGTTTCTCAAATTTTTTCCTAGCCATTTCCCTGTCTTCCTCTAGTTTCTGCAAGGTATTAATTCGATGCTCCATAGCGAAACAAGGTATCCCCTGTACCGACTGGGCTAGTTGTAAAGAAGGCAGGAACAGATGAGGGGGTAGAATAGCCTCCTTGCCATATACTAGGAAAAATGGAGAATTTCCTATAGCAGCTTTAGGGGTTACCCTGTCAGCCCACAAAGCGCTTGACAAAGCAGTATGCCAATCTCTGTGATGGTTAGCCACAGTACATTTGAGAATTTTAATCAGATTTTTATTAGATGATTCTGCCAGCCCATTACCTTGAGGGTAATAGTTAGCAGAATACTTTAATTTTATCCCTTTTTCTAATGCATACTCAGTCAATTTAACAGAAGAAAAATAAGTAGCATTATCAAATATTAAAGACTCAGGCATACCGAATCTAGTGATGATGAAGGAATCAAGGAAAGCTATCACCTGATCTGAATTGACTATTCGTAATGGGATGGCTTCAACCCAACGAGTGAAGTAATACGTGGCTGTAAGAATATATTTATGCTGCTGCGAAGAGGCTGGAGTAATTGGACCGACAATATCCAGACCCCACTGCTGAAATGGGACTTCAATGATAACTGGCTGGAGGGGTAATGCTGCCTTTTTCAGCCTGCCTCCTGTCCTTTGGCACTCCTGACACTTCCTGACAAATGCATATGCATCTTTAAATAATGTGGGCCAGTAGTACCCCGCTTTAAGTATTTTATGGGCAGTAGTTTCACCGCTGAAATGTCCTCCTGCTGGACCTGCATGCAATTGAGATAACACGTTATCAGCCTCATCCCTTTCTAGGCAACGAAGAAATACCCCTTCAAAATTCTTTCTAAACAAGATATTATCAATGAGCTGATAAGGTGTAGATTTCAGTCTTAAATCCCTTTTATGACGTGGGTCTAGATGTTCAGGAGCAGTCCCATGTAATAAAAAGAACTTAATATCCTCATACCAAGAATCAGGAGGAATAGAGATCGGAAAAATTTCCCTTTCAAATAAGGAAGGGTCGCTGAAGAAATGCAGATCTGATTCAGCACTGTCTGCAGAGCCAGCTGCTAGCTTACATAGACCTTGTCCCCTGACAATCTTTAATGGTTTTATTTCCAGTTCGTATTCCTGAAGTGCGGTGACCCAATGTGCTCGTTTCTCACCAAGATCCTTCTGCACCAGCAGGTTTCTGACTGCAGAATATGGTACCACTACTTTGGTGTGGGACTTCAGTAAGTAAGGCCTGAAATGTTTAACAGATTTGAAAACAGCAAAAGCTTGCTTGTCCACTTCCGGGTAATTCAGTTCTGCACCGTTTAGACCAGAACTCGTAAAAGCAATAGGAGCCTCGTTATTTTCACGATTTTTCTGTGTCAGCACGGCAGCATAAGACAAATCAGAAGCAAAAGTATATAAAATGAATGGTTTTGAAAAATCTGGGCTAGTGAGAGTGGGGGCTTCAGCGATAGCTTTTAAAATGTCACAAAAAGATTGCTTTTCATCAGCATTCCATTTAAACTCAGCATCTTTTCTAATCATCTTCTGTAATGGCCTAACGATTTCCGTGTAGCCAGGAATGAATCTAGAAACAAAATTTATTTTTCCAAGAAAGGACTGCATAGACTTTTTCGAGTGAGGCATCGGAATCTGAGATATGGCATGAGTACGTTCCGGGTCAATATTAATGCCCTGTTTAGACACAACAAAACCCAGCAACTTACCTTCAGTGACTGAAAAGATAGATTTCTTAGGATTTAGCGAAATCCCGTACTTCCTGCAGCGCTCGAACACTCGCCTGAGATGGGTTAAATGATCAGTCCTATCTTTAGAAAAGACAGTAACATCATCAAGATAAATCACAACAAACTTACCAATCAGACCCCTGAAAGCGATATCCATCGCTCTCTGGAATGTTGCACCAGCATTTATGAGACCAAAAGGCATCTTTCTGTAAGCGTAGGTTCCCCAAGGTGTCCTAAAAGTTGTTTTCAATTGGTTGGATTTGGATACCAACACTTGGTTGTATCCTGAAAAGTCGTCCAATAGCGAAAACATCTCAGATCCAGAGACCTGTTGCAGGATTTTCTCCATTGTAGGAACAGGATAATTGTCCTTATCAGAAACCTTATTCAGGTTTCGGAAGTCGACACACAATCTAATGTCGCCGTTTTTCTTCCTTACGGGTACAAGATTTGCTACCCATTGGGCATGCCGAACAGGGAAAATTATCCTAGTGGCAAGGAGTTTATTTAGCTCCTTCTTGACAACTGGTTCTAGGCTGGGATGCATCTTCCTCAATTTTTGTTGAAAAGGCTTAGCCTCCGGTTTCATAGGAATGATATGTTGCATGATATTAGGGTCAAATGTTTTCAAGTCATCATAGGTCCATGCGAATATGTCTTTGAATTCCTTAAAGAGTTTAATAAAGGCTGTTCGTTCTTGAGCAATACATGTGCTGCCCAAATTTACACATTGAGGGTTTTGCTCAGTTCCTAGATTAACAATATCAGATTGCATGATGGAGCTATTATTTTTACTATTTTTTGCAGCTTTGAATTTGTCCCTTAAGTCATAAAATTTCTCAAGCTTGATTACTGACCTGGGAAGAGGACTAACCTGATCAAGGGACTCTTGAACCGAACAAGGCTTGGGGATTACCGTAAAATTATGCAGATCCTCATCGTGAGTCATTTCATCACAGACTGCATCCTTGAAAGTATCCTTAAGAGTCAGGAAGTCGATTAATTGCTGGTCGTCATCAAAGACTCTCCAATTTGTAATGTTGTCAGGAATAGAAGGCCTGAATAGTAATTCAACCGAGAAAGCATCAGTAAGAATTCCTTCCGAGGGAATCAATCTTGAAGCTACATTAGCCAAAAGATCAGCTTCCTGATTTAAATAGCGAGGAATGGAACTTATATTAAATGCTTCAAATGCCAACAGCAAATTCCATACCTCAGTTTGATAGTTTCTCAAGTGTCCTGCTATGCAGTGTATTGTATTACGTACCTGACGAACAATAATTTCGGAATCTCCTAAGACTACCAAGGCTTTGGCTCCCAAATCGATCGCTTTCTTCATCCCTTGAATGAGGGCTTCATACTCAGCGATATTATTTGTGCAATCAAACTCTAATCTGCAAGCAATGAAGTACCTTTTCCCATAAGGGTCAATCAGTAAACATCCTGCACCAGCGCCTTCTTTTGACTTGGAACCGTCAAAGTAAAGAGACCACAAACCGTCATTGAGATCTAAATGTGGTGTATCTGAGACTGAGATTTCAGCTGGAACTTGTGTAAAATGACAGATTTCAGACTGCTGATTTAAATCAGGAATTTCTGAAATTTCAGCCTCTAAATTGCCAAAATATGAGTCAGCCATATAGTTACCCAATATGGTATCAGCAAACAGAACAGGTTCATTTGAATCATCAATTTCTGTGACGTTATGCTTCATATACCGTTCTCTATCGATTCTGATTTTGTTCGGCTAACCCTTATAAGGTATCCATAAGTGTGACCAGTCTGTCGCGAAATATCCATCGAGTTTCTGCGACCAATCCCTGCTCAGAAATAAGCCATATGCTTCTGGTATATCAGCAACAATAATATCGATAACAAAATGTACTTGGGGATTGGAAGCTAACCTTATCAGCACTTCCTTCAGCTTACCTATTACCTTAACGTTTGAACGGTCTAGCTGTACAATACTAGTATCGCAAGGCTGGGGGACAGCATTAAGCCTTTTACACACCGAGTAAGGCATAAAATTTTTGGATGCCCCTGAGTCAATCATACAGTTATGTACTTTGCGGTTAAATATTTCAAACGAAAGTAAAAAGGGTGGAGTTGAAGAATCAGATTTTTTTCCTATCGATGATGCATTGACTGAAGACTTTTGCGAATTATCTTTATTGATAACAGGACTATTCTGGTTGGAAGAAGTCTTACCAGTTCTACTTGGGGAAACCCCTTGTACCATTTTCTCACGAATTATAGGTATTTTTATGAGTTCGTATAGAGAAATATTAGCCCTGCTCTTCTTTAAGTCTTCAATCAAATCATATTCTAATTCAAGGGGAGGTGCAGATTTGCTAATCGCAGGCTGGTCTTTGTCTTTAGCAGCTGAGCTATTATCTGGAACAGTTGTGGCAGGTTTAGCTGAAGGCTGATCCTTTTTACTCCTGGTGTTATGCTGATGCTGATTCACATTGACAACAGCCACCTCTTCATCATCAGTTAATTCCGAGGTGTCCCAAAAATGACTGATGACATTGGGTGGTTTATTATCACTGTTATCATTGGTGTCTTGTTTATCTTGAGAACTCTGTCCTGAAGACTGAGTTTCAGTTTCAGTAGTTGTTTCCAGATCTGAAACTATTGCTTTGAGAAAATTGTTAATTTCCTCAATGTTATTAGCTTCAGAGGGTGAATTTTGTTTTACAGGTGGATTCTGAAAAGGCCTTCTAAATAACTGTCTGGGTGGTTCTTTATTTGGGGTATTATCAGAAGTGCCTTTTTTAAAATCGATGATCTCATTAGAAAGTTTTTTGATGACTCGTTGAAGACTATCCAAATCTAAAGCATCTTGACTTCTTTTGTCAGAACCAGTTGCAGTTTTGGCAGGACTGTCGATCTTCTTACGAGAAGAAGATGCTGACTCGGTATCTACTCCAGAATTCGCCTTTGTGGCAAACACATCCTTTTCAACCTTAATTTCTTCTTCGAAATTTTCAGCTAAAGTAAGTTTGGCCTTTTGCCGGACGAACATGGCTAATTTTCCAGGTAAGGCTGAAGTGTAAAATTCAATCGTTACATCCTCAGTGGGCCTTGAAGTGGCGGGAATTCTATTCCTTAAGGTCAGAAAGCGTTGGTTAAAGTCTTTAACCTTTTCTTTAGGTTCTATGTGAATTTTAGACAGTTCTGACACTAAGACTGCCGGAGACTTGTCATCTCCAAACTTGTTTATAAATGCGATATCAAATTCATTCCAGCTGGTGATGGATCCAGCTGTCAAGGAAAAATACCATGTTGAAGCCTTTCCTTCAAACGTGTAAGGGAACAGTCATCATACGACATCTTCATGTTCAACGTCTAGGAGCCGGACTGCCAGCATAAACTTCTTGACGTGATCTTCAGCTGGCTCCTTCGACTCAAGGTTGAACTTAGGCAGAAGCTTCTCAGGGTGTTTAGGCAAAGGATGCTGGACACCAGGGACAGCAACAGCATCCTGTGCCATCCAAGGCATAGGGTTAGGCGGATTGGCAGCTGCCATGTTCCTAGGAGTCGGAGGTGGTGAGGGTGGTTTTTGAGGAATACTAGACGAATGAGGTGGTGACGGTGGTCGACCGGATCCTCCCGAAACAGATGGTCCTACAGAAGATGAAGGCTGATTAATATCTGTTACAGATGGCCCTTGTTCTTCCAAGACGGATTCAGAGTGATGAGTGCGAGGCCTATTAATCTGTGGAAGGGGTAATTCAATGGGCAGGCGTCCAGTGAGATTCGAATAAGCCCTTGTTAAGATTCCTTGGGATTCGTTTATGGCTTGTTCGTACTGGTCGATTTGTTCAGGAACAGGAGAGTTGAATTGAGAGATCAGATTTCGAACAGAGTCGCCCACTAGGGTTTCATTCACTCGTCATGAGTGGCGAGTGCGTGGTTGAGTACCTGATTGTAATTGAGGGGTAGTTGGCTGATTAGTTTTGTTAACAGGGTTGATGTCATCAGCCATTTTACGCTGGCCCTCCTTCTAGCGCCATTGTTGATGGGCGTATTTGACTTAGCCCGCAACGGGGGGAAATGACCCAGTCCGGGACCCTTAGAACAGGCTCCAAGCTGTTTGGAATAGCCGCTCCCAACAGGTTTAAAGGCTCTGTTGGCCTGGGATCCTAGAAGACTAATGCTCACGATTAATGCTACTGATAATTAGTGTCGATCCTATTCTTATAATTACAAAAGTTACCCTAAGTTATATATTACAAGAACTGAAAACTGATAAGTTAAATTACTCAAAACCATTAACTCTAAATACATAAATAAGACCTAAATCTGTACAG
>LPNX011095617.1:616941-716792 GCA_001517045.1 Pseudotsuga menziesii | reverse complement strand
TGTCGTTTTTCAACCAACGCACAACTATTCCATCCATCACATGGGATCGAAAACCAAAGAGTGGCACCTGTAAAGCAATCCTCCCAAAATCGATTTGTCTGCAGAAATACAGGGATCGCCAACATAACTGAAATCCTCAAAATCCGAGAAAAATATATTACTATCTACAATACCACATACAGGAATTATAATTAAAACATAATTAAAATAATAGCAAACAAAATCATCAACAAACAAATTCGAAATAAACTAATACCTGAACTTGATCAATTAAATAACATATCACCAAACACTACAGACCGACTGGGGCATTGAAAACCTGAATGTTAACTCCACTAGATTGACTTGGTGAAGGAGCTTTAAACTGCATTAAGGCGATCTGAGCATTGAGCTCATGCAGCTTTTCCTCACTTTTCTCATTCGCATCCTGCAATTTAAGGAGTCTCCTTATAAGTTTGTTTTTGTGATTCCTTAATCGTGAAAGATGCTGATTGCTCTCGTCGACTTTTACTTTTAACCCTGCATTATCAACTTTTAACAAGTCACGACTCGCCACTATCTCGTTCATCTTTTCTTCCATTCGGCGAACCCTGTCCAACAGACAACTAATGAACAGTGGCTGAAAAGTTTCCCCAATTACACGAGGAATGTCCGAGGTTGTTTTAACAAACTTCTCCTTTTCCACAGAGTCAATCGTGCAATCAGCTTGAACCTCCTGAACTTTCTTATCGACTGATGGAGGACTATCACCATCAAAAGTGACACCGACACCAGGCTCAAAAGACTGAACCTCTACAGACAGAGAAGGGGTTTCAAAGATATCTTCCACTATCGCAGGGTTACTCTGCTCAGCTAGATTAGCGACAAACTCATAGTGAACCACATCATCATTAACAGGCGGACGAGTAACATTTTCCTCGTCATCAATTACAACGGTTTCGACTGGAAGTTTATCATTCACACGGTTTTGTGCCACCTTGGCCTTCAACATGCTCCTGGTTAACCTTCTACCCAACTTGGACTTAGGTAAATTTCCGCGACGGTTTCCAGCTTTGTCGCTACTGTTTGATGGAGTGACGGGCGAAAGGGTTGGAGATTTCTTTACACGCCGAGACTGTAAAGAGGCCTGGGAATCATCCTTAGAATTACACACAGGTGCTTGAGAAGGTTTTGCACTCTTAGGGTTTAATGTAGATTTACTCAGAGGAGTCGAACCTGAAACCCTGTGTTTATTACAATCATCTGGGCTATTGAACATACAATGACAGAACCTTGAGAAACCATTTGCCTCTATGAATTGCTCCCATGAGCGACCAGATTTCATTAATTCATTCTCTATTAACATACGCACTAACCCGTGGTGAAACAGACTGTGACTTACATGTTTTGGTCCCTTCTTAATGGCGTTTGACATTTTAAACAGACTGTGAAGAAGATAGTAAGGGAGATTGATGGGAAATCCTATGAAAGCAGCCATCAAACGAATGTGATACACATAGGCCGAAGACAACCTACCTTCGCAAGTTAAATAACGATGAATTAAATCGAGCACAGGGCGCCAATCTTTCAAGAAATACTTACGTGCAACCCCTGTTCGAAAGGACACATCTTGCGTCGGGTTTTTCAGCAAACTTCTCCATTCCGTAATCTCCATCCTCTGATACTTGAACCACTTTTGTCCGGACAGAGGGAGACCTGTTGCATTCACAACCGACCTCTCATCAACTCAAAAACACAAATCTCCAACTTCAGCTTGATAATTTACTAGGGACAATACGAATACTCTGGTGACTTCTGGATTGGAATCAGAAAACCTCTCTAAGAATGGAAACCACGCGACGTCCCTAACTTTCTGCAAAAGCCCAGGGTTCGAATCCATTAGGGTTAACTCGTAAGGTTCCACTCTCACAACAGGAGCCATGACCGATTGTTTGCGAATACGAAACCATGCACCAAGCACTCGCCACCACTGAATCAACGACAGAAGAGTAGGTTGAGAGCACTTGGAACCGAGACTTAGCAATAGTAAGTAATGCAAAGGGTGAGCCATGGGTAAATACAGGCGAAACCCTTGCGGGTTCGACATGATCAGAGCCATCACTACTCGGAGTGATAATCGTAAATGACGGTCGAAACCCGAAAGACTGATGTTAACCCCATCTAGCCTGCATTAAATGACCAGAGAATGCGAGGTGTACGTAGTTACAGGTGCTTCAATGGTGGACAGCCACGACAGGGAGTATGTACGTGGAGGACAAGGTAAGAATGAGTGTCATAATAACACTCTGAAATGGTGATAAACGTGACTCGTGCCATGAATCACTTCCAATACAACCATAATATACGCGACCTCAACCTTATGTTCGATCCATTCATCAAAGGTGGCGAACAATGATAAACCATATAGTTTAAAACTGGACCCTTTACATATTGTCAAATGCAAGTCAATATTAACGTAGCCCATGGTTAACGAACCTTAGGATGTGATAATGTAAATCATGTGTCCAAGCTTAAACATAATCCCAAAGCTTAAGATTTTAATCACCATCGCTCTACTTGGCATGAACATTATGTTAAACAACCTCATTAATATTTATAAAAATGAAATCGACTAAACCAATGTGTATTATTCAAAGGAACATGCTAAACTAGGATAGACAACAGCGAGCATAAAAACCATGAATATTCATAAATCAATCTTCCTAGTCAAAGTTCATCCAGACCAGTAATTCAAAGGCATCGATTTCATTGATCTAATGTAACTTGCAAAGGTTGTTCATAAATGTTGAACTTCAATCAATCAGTAACCAAGGAAAAATATTCCTTTCAGTAGCCGAACTTATCCTTTTAATATTTAAACATTTCATCAAACAAAATGGGATTTTGTTTGATGAAATAATGATTTTAAAAGGCTGTTGAGTAGGGGCACAACAGTACCATATGCAGGTCATCCCATCTATAAAAAAAAATTAGCAGTAGTGAAGAACGGGTTTTATTGACCAGGTATGAATAAACACATAGTAAGATACATTGATTAGTGCCTAGATTGTCAAAAGTAAAGGCAAAACATAAGCACCTTGTTGTACTACTCCATCCATTGCCGATACTAGAATGGAAATGGGATGTAGTAACCATTGGATTTATTACTAAATTTCCAAGGACACAAAGGCAACGCGATTCCATTATGGTCATGGTTGATAAATTAAAAAAATTGGCTCATTTTGTACCTATACAATCCACTTTTAAGGCATCCAAGATTTCAAAGGTATATATGAGAGAAATTGTCAGGTTGCATGGATTTCTTAAAGCCATAGTTTCAAATAAGGACCCAAAGTTCACCTCGAACTTTTTTAAAGGTTTTTTCCACAAATTTGGTACCAAACTTCACCTTAGTAAAACATATCATCCTCAGAAATATGGGAAAATGAAGCATGTGAATTAAGTCATAGAAGACATGTTCCATATGTATGTAATGGATAAACCCAGTAAGTGGGAATATTATTTATATTTAGTGTATTTTTCCTATAACAGTGGTTACTAAGAATCGTTGAAAATGAGTCATTTTGAAGCTCTCAATGGAAAAAGTGCAGTGTTCTAGTGAATTGAGACAATCCTATTGATAGGTTTGTTGTGGGGACATAAACACTTCAAGAAATTGAACAAGTTGAAAAAATAAGACAGAATTTAACGATTTGTCAAGACAAGAAGAAGAGATATGCAACTAAAGGTAGAGTGCATAGGGAGTTCTGAATTGGGGACATAGTATTCTTGAAAGTGAAAAGAAGTAAAATTTCATTGCAGTTGGGGAATTGCAGGAATCTGATAGATAGATTTTATTGACCATTTGAAGTCTTCAGAAGAATTGGGCTAGTTTCTTATGTACTTGATCTTCCTCCTACTATCAAAATACATAATGTTTTCCATGTTTCATTACTAAAAAAATATGTATATGACTCTAATCATGTGCTTGATTGGTCTATGCTACAAGAAGAACCCAAAGGGTAATTCCAAGTTTAACCCATTTTCATATTGGACAAAAGAACCAAAGTTCTCAGGAACAAAACCATAGGGAAGGTGAAGGTCTAGTGGGCCCAGTACATCCCTAAAAATGCAACCTAGAATATGAAAGATAAAATGAGGGAAGAGTATCCCCATATGTTTCGAATACTAAATTATGTAATTGAATTTTGAAATGTTTTGTTGTAAATTTTTAGACAGTGAATTACATCAAGGACGGTGTACATTTTAACAGGGAGGGGAATGTAACATCCCTAGGATTTAACCCTAGTTTAAAATGTAATTTTGTAAATATTTTATGAGTGCCATAGTGGTAGAACTCCTTGTATGATTTTAAATATTAATATGAAAAGTATGAGTTGGTCGTGGCTGAGTCATAATGATGAATGATGGGGAATCATGTATTCACCCATGACGGTGCGTAGAGAATGTTACAATATCCTAGGGGCTAATTATATGACCTTTTTTAACCCTACAGTCCATTATTTAACCTCTAACCTTTTAACTAATCTTTAATCTCCTTGATTAATCTTTTAAACCTATTTAGAGACTTAAAAAAGTGGATAAATGGGATTAGTGGGATTTTTGACAAGTGTCACATGAAAGTGATGGATTCATGAAAGGCTAGGGGAATTGATATTAGGGAAGTATTCCCAATATTTTGAAACTTTGGGGAGTACATAGGAGGGAAAAAACTACATATCAAAGAACAACGTTCACACGGGTCCATGAGAAAGAAGGGACATTGAATTTTGTTGGGGAGTGGTTTTAAAACGTAGAGAAAAGCTACAAGAGAAACGCAGGAACAGAATCGGCTCTTGCATCTGAGATTACAGAGAAATACACATTGCTTCATAAGACGTGCATAAGCATTATGTATAGGTAAAGTAGTTGGTTGAATGTGGTTGTAGAGCATACAATGCACTAAGATTGGGTGGAGTGTGCTGCAACCAGATACTTTAGATGATAACCTAAGTTGTTGGCTCAATTAGCATCTCAAGTGGACAAACAAATCAAGTCCATATCCCGAGGGGAATACAAAATGTGATTGTGGGAAGATGTGGTTGGTCTAGTGAGAAACTTGAGTACCTGAACTAGATCCTTAATCCTTTGGTTGTAAACCTTTTTGCGTCATTTTTCCTATGGTATTTCTAGTGAAGTGGCAAGCAGTGCTTGAATAAAAATTTGTGGAATTATAGGTATAGAGGATAGTGATGGTTATCAATGTTGTGCCGATTTGAATGAAGCTGAGTGAATGAATTGCATAGTTTGACATTGATTTGGTTAAAAACCAGTAAATCACGTATGTGAAGTGCTAAGCCATGAGAGAACTTGGGCTGGTGAGAAGTCTATGGTGAATGCTCAAGTCTCATATAGAGGTGGAGTTATGTTAAAATATATACAAGAAGGACTACCTACAGTTGGGTAGTGTGTGTAGAAATTGGATCTTTGATACTATGTGTAAATACATGAGGTAGATATAGCTACAAGATATTTATCACAAGCATGCACAAGAAAAATGGAGAGAGGAATAATGAGACTGAGAAAAAGAGAAGTGAAGAATGATTGGAAAATATTAAATGTATTGTTGATCAACATAGTGTACATAAATAATACATCATAGAGAGGTAAAATCAAGTTTCTTAGGAGACCACTCATGCTAGCTCATAAAGCATTATTACAAAATATGATAAACCCATATAAGTGACTAAAGAACCTTCCAAACCAATCCAAGAGCTCATGAATTGGATAAATAATGACTGAGTGATGGTGAGTGATGGAAAACATTACTAATAATGGAATATGGAGATAAAATCATGGAGGATGAGTTGGCCACAAAAGATTGTTGTTGACTTGTTGAGTAGCTTTAACTTAACCACTAAAAAGCAGGAAAAAATTGTCTAATTGAAGAAAGGTGTAGTTACTAATATGGGAAATAAATAAAGTTGGTAGAATCTAACCATAACCAATATAAAGGTTCTCCTAGAGTATATATGGAAAGTATTGACAAAGTGGTGCAAGTGGAGGCCAACTTCCTCGGCTAGAACATAGAAAATTAACAAAAAAGGATTAATTATTTTATCCTAAGTATGGACTGGGTTTATAATATTCTAAAACCCCCCTTTAAGTTTGGAGTTAAGATGGGATATATGAAATAATCATAAATATATATGTATATAGGGCCCAACAACAAGTCTATGGTCACCCTTTACAATCATTTTTGTCTAGAAAAACTAAGGAAAGAGGAAAAACCACATGGGGAAAATCCTCCCTAAAGAAAGGACAAGGAACAATATGAAAAACATGTCTTCATTATGTATTTTTCTTCACTAAGAGGAGCTAACTGAACTGCTTCATATGTAATAATTTGATGAAGAAGTTGTGAACTCCATGATCATGCACTAAAGTGTAGTATCTGCAAAAAACTAGTGGAGAGGCTCCTTGTAGCTCATCATCTAATGATGGATGAGCATTATCTAAATGATTCTTGCTTCCAACATACTCTGATATAGAAACATAATCAGTAAAGGAAAATATATATGCATAATCCTTCCCAAAGAGTAATAAATTCAATACAATCAGTTCCTTGTATAGCTGCAAAATGGTGAAATGGACCATGTATCTTCCTTCCAAACTGCTGTAGCACCTTACAAATTATGAAATGAGGATGAAAATAATGAAATATCATAATTATTATCATATGGAGCAGAAAATACCAGAGGCATAGTGTCTCCATGATTATACAGGGCCATAGTAGGAAAAGGATGAGCAACTGGGTAAAACTGATGGATGTGTAAATTTGAATGGTATATGGACTTGAAATCTGAACCATAGATGTTTATATCAGATAAAAACATGTGTAAAATAATTTCAAATATAACTAATGTCACAGTGAAAAATAGAAAATACTTGAAACCAATAGAAATATGTGACACTGGATAGGAATCCAACAAGGAATCAACTAGTGAACTTGGGTTTTGTGTTGTCTTATGAGTATTCAAAGGATGGGTAAATGGTATGGATGATGTCATAAGCTACATATCATCCTGAAAAATTGATTCCAAATCACATTTATAATCATCTGAATGGAGTGAGAAAGAGTTGGATAAAGACAAGTAAATATCTAGTGAAAAAACACAAGTATTAAAAGATGGATCTAGTGAACTAATATGTGTTTTATCCAAGAAAGATACTATTATTTATGATTCTAATGTATCAAACAATGAATATATATCATATATTTGAGAAAATAATTTAACTCTGAAACTCAAGGCATAATTTTTATTACCTTGGGACTTCTTAGTGTGACAATGTTCTAAGGATTCATCATGCTTCTCTAGTTCATCTGGTACATCAATGTTATGCTTCTCAAGCAACTGAGACATGATGTCCATATTCTTCTTGAAAAAATTATTATCAGAATGAAAACCATTGATGCAATAATAATACTTGGATTTTCTCCCTTTATTCATTGAATTCAAACCTTCATCACTAGGGTTTGAACCTTCATCTTCATTATCTGACTTTGACTTCTTCTCTTTAACTTTTTTTTCTTTTCTTTTGACTTTGCATTCTACTTCCTTGAAATATAAGAGAATGCACCTTTCCCTTGGATATTTTAAGAGATCCCATGTAGATCAATTTGTCTTTCTCTTTTGTCAGTGAATCAAAGAATGTACTCAAAGAAGTCATTTTCCAATTTGAAATAGCAAGCCTGGTAGAATGAAAAGTTGACACAAAAACTGAGTATTCAGGACCCAATTTTGAAAGGATGGAAATAATAAATTGATATTCTTTCTTCTCAATCCCATATTGTTTGAGAAAAATAACAACTGACTTGAATTTAGTGAATAACCCTTCAGTGGATTCAAAACTACTTGGGCTCAATGAGATTAACTCATTCTCCCATTGATGCGCTCTTATCTCATCTTGAACTCCAAAGAGAGACTCAAGTTTGGTCCATAATTGGTTTGGAATGGTTCAAAAATTTATATGAGAAAGAAGATCCAGAGAAATTGAGAGACAAAACAATCCATAGGCTTCATCCATTATATTATGCCACTTTGATTTCTCAACAAAAACATTGGGCTCATTCTATAAATCCAAAGAAACTCTGTAGAGTCCCTTACTGCACAATTTAATGCTAATTTTGTCCTTCCATTCATGATAGTTGAAGGGATTCAAGATCATAGTTGAATAGGAATCCATTCTTAGTTGTTGGTTCACTCCTAGATATTATCTCCGCAACCTGCACAAATATAAACTAGGAGAAATACTTGTAATCTCAATTCAAGCTCTTCTTCATAGAAGGTCCGGATGCTTGATGAGCTCTAATATAGAAGGTTGATAGCTTGAGCTCCTTAACCTCTAATAGGATGTACAAATTGAAAACCTAAGAGCTCTGACACCATGTATAAATTGCAATTTTATACTATATGTAAATACAAGAGGTAGATCTAGCTACAAGATATTTCTCACAAGAATGTACAAGAAAAATAGAGAAAGGAATAATGAGACTGAACACAAGAGAAGTGAAGAATAATTTGAGAATATTCCTTGTATTATTGATAAACATGGTGTACATAAATAATAAATCCGAGAGAGTTAAAATAGAGTTGATTAGGAGACAACTCATGCTATCTCATAAAGTTGGCTTAGTTAATATGATAAACCCCCATAGGTCACTAAATCACTTTCCAAATCGGTCCAAGAGCTCACAAATTGGATAAATAATGAGTGAGTGATGTTGAGTGATGGAAAATATTTATAATCATGGAATCTGGAGAGAAAATCATGGAGGATGAGTTGGCCACAAAAGATAGCAGTTTCCTAGTTGACTAGCTTTACCTTATCCATTGAAAAGCGATAGGAAAAAGTTGTCTAAAGGAAGAAATAGAAGGAATATGTTGTTACTAATATAGGTAGTTAATAAAGTTGGTAGAATATAAAATAAATAAATAAATAAAAATAAAGGAACTCTTATGGTAAGTGGTGCAAGTGGAGTCCAACTACCTAGGCTAGAACATAGGAAATTAACAAAAACTGATTAATTATTTTATCATAAGTATGGAGTGGGTTTATAATATTCTAACAATGTGGATTCCATGAAGCTCGGTGCAAGACCTTTAAATATTTAGATAAGTGCATGAATTTGTGACAATTATGAAATATTGATGAATATTTATGGATTATAATAATGCCATGTTGTGTATTGCCTTGTTTGAATGTTTATGTTCTTAATTTCATTTACTTGACAGTTTTAGATGTTAATGGAAGATTACTTTTGCATATGCTTGAAATGTGAGGAATGACCTATAGGTTTATGTGATTTAAGTCTTATATGGATATTGGTAGAATAGATAATAGGTTCCAAAGGCTTCTATTTGGTTTTGTATGTATGTTATTAAGTGTTATCCTTCCTTGGTTGGACATTGGTAGAAAATCCTATAGGTTCCAAATGTTGTTGTCATGTTTCCTACATGAAAAAATTTGCATGAATTATGACTGAGTTGGACATTGGTAGAATAAACTATGGGTGTTGTAATAGATTTATTATTTGTTAAATAAGATAGGAATGTTGACTTAAAATTAATTTATGTCCTATTGAGTAAAAGAAAACTAATTGCAGATGTGATGGAAGCAATGAATTGTTTAGTTTTGTTTATGGGAATGTCTCAATGTTGATTTTGAGAATTCTTGGGTAAAAGATATAATCTTTAGTTATCTTGTGAAGCTTGTTCATTGTTGAGGAACATTTGCTATGTTTTTTTAATATCATACGTGTTGGTTTCAAATCTCAATGCTTCCATGAATTTTGTTTAGAAATTTTTTACTTTATATAATTTCCATTGTTCAATTTTGGAATATATTGTGATTTGTTTCATGATTCATTTTGTGCTAGGGAGATTAGTGGACATCCTATAATAAGACATTTTTCAATTGAATTCCATCCCTACCTTATTCAGTTTCCTTTTCTTCCTCTATGTGATTTGGACCATATTAGAATTTGAATTCCATTTAGATCTTCAAGCAAATAGTTCTGAAGTATGATTGCAGTAAATGGAGAATGAAGATACAAACTGAAAAAAAAACAAACCACATAGGAAACAGATGAGTGTTTCTCAGGAATTTATAGTATCATTCACAATAACTAAATATAGTATTACAATAGTTTACATAGGAAAATAATTTGAATGCATTAGGTAGAAATTAGAATCTATCCATTGGATCTGACTATATCTAATTGATCATCTAACCCATGGTGTCTCAATCAATTTTGGATTCCAACAGATCAACTCCCTGATGTCCAACCAACTCAATCAATCAGTAATAACTAGTTAACTTAGTGCAATTGAGTGTGGTAGCTGGGAAAAGGTGCCTACTCCACATGTAGCCATGCATTAGCCATGCATAGCTAGTGCTAGCTAACTGATTATGAACTAATTGAAAGTAACTAGGGGCTAACTAAGACAAACTAGTACTAACTCCAACTAACTAATGTAGGTTGGTGTTGGGACTCCCAGTGGATCCTAAAATGTAGGGATTGGTCTAGGAGGTGCCCAAACTAATGCATGCACATGCAGTAAGTGGAAGTTAACATATAGTAGTGTTCCCCACACTCTAGTGATTGGTACATGTGACCCCATTAGGCCAAGTGGGCCCAATTGTACTAGTGGACCCAAATAATTAATTAAGGTTCCTAAGTTAGGCTAAATTAATCTAAATAGAAAGTATGGTCAAGGGAGGATAAATAATAATAACACCCCCCCTGAATCCTAACTTGGACAATTGTGGGATCTGGTAACAAGACCATAGGTCACCCAAATACAATCTAAAAAGATAGGAATGCCGCATAATACAACTGAAGAAATAAGGGAAAACCTCATGGGAAAAAAACCCCTCAAAATAAGCATAAATAGCAAACTGCAAGCTATCTTTAGAAGAAAGAAGCTTCCTCCTTAGAAAAATAACTTGAGTAAAAACACAGCTGAAAATTTGTATCTCTATGTAGCAGCATGGTCCATCAGTGGACCTCTCAATGTACTTCTGAACTAATGACTCTGTTAGTCTCTTATGAATGGTGGAGGTAGGGAATGCTAATTTTTTTTTCTTCTATAGGCCATGTAGTTGATCATTTTCCATCATCAAGTAGCACCGACCTGGAACTTTGCTACACCATACTGTAGAGAGAGAATATGTGAGAGACAGTGGAGCATGCTCATTCTGATACTGGGACCTTGTTTTTCTTCTGTCTTCTGGATCTCCAGCACCAGTTCCAACCGCATCAAGAAGTTGTTGAGCCCATCTGGGTTTAGGCTTCTAATTAGGAATGAGTACTGGATCTGGATCTAGAATCTCTTGAGATTCAGTCTCAATAACATGATCATGTTGAATGTGATCTTCTTCATCTGAATCTAAAACCTGTAGCACATCATCATCATCAAAAATAGGTGGAGAAATAGTTAACCTTATTGTGCTACTGGAGGTGTGTCACATAACTGAAATTCTTTGAACTGGACACTTCTTTCAATGAAGAATCTTTTGGTTGCAACCTCCATCGATTTCTAAGCTTTTGTATCTTTTACATATCCCAGCAGAATGCATTCGCTACTTTGGGCTTGGAAGGCCCTCCTCTTGTCAAGTGGTATTCTGGACCAAGATTTGGAACCAAAAACTCTCAGATGAGAGACATTGGGATTATACCCATGCAGTGCTTTGAATGGAGTGAACCCAACCACTGACTTATGGGGTACCCTCTTCTCCAATAATAAGCACTGTTTACTGCTTCATCCCAAAGAGAAGGAGCTATATGTTTGGCATAAAAAAGGCATGTTTCCATCTCTTTCATTGATATCTTCTTCCTCTCAACCACGGCATGCTATTGTGGTGTGTATGGAACTGAGTTTTCCATTAAAATCCCCTATGATTCATAGAAAATATGGAAATATCCTTTGATATACTCTCCTTCTTTATTATATTTTATTGAATTGATATTATTATTGAAACAGTTCTCAACCATAGCCTTAAAAACTTTAAAAATCTCAAAAACTTCTAATTTTTGTTTCATGAATTAGATCCAGCAGTACCTAGAATAATCATCAATAATGGTGAGGAATTACCTGCAACCATTAATGGAGTTTGTGGGAATAGGTCCCTGGTACATCATTATGTATCAAATCAAGTATAGAGGTCGTTCTATGTGCCTTCTCAACATCATACTTATTTTCTGGATGCTTACCTACAAAGAAACTAGCACATACTCCATTGGAAGTTTCGATGGAGGGAAAACCTTCAACCATTTTATTATTGTGGAGTTGTTGTAGATATTTGAAATTGAGCTAGCTGAATATCTCATGCCAAATATTGATGGTGTTGTTAGCATGAGACAATAAAGTTGTAGGAGGAGAGACAGGTAAGAAATGTGAGAACTCATAAGCTTCAGTAGAGTGATTTGCAATACCTTTCGCTACAAGCTGTCCAGTATCTTTTTCTATAATCCCAATTGTTTCTGAATCGAATGTAACTCTCTTGGGAGAGCCTGTATGAGTCATCTAATAAACAGAAAACATGTTAGCATCAAGGGATGGCACATACAGGACATTCTTGAACTCACCATGCTTTTCTCTAACTGAGCCCCTTCCTTCTGCTGGAATATGGGAATCATCTCCCATATGAATGCTAGGCCCCTTTAACAGTGAGAGGGTAGAGAAGAATTATTTGGAAGAAACCATGTGATTGGAAGCTCCAAAATCAATTATGTATGTTGTAGACTGTGTAAGGATAGCTTTCAAAGCATGGCACATTTCATCATCTTATGTCTATGGTTCTTCATCGGTATTCATTGCTCTTGGAGGAGAAATTTTATGATGCTTGAGAAGAGATGACATTTCATCAAGTTGATTCCTCATACAATGATCTTCAAGATGGTACCCATTTTCACAATAGGGACATAACTTCTTTTCAAAATTCTTTTTATTAGATCTGGAGGCCCCTTCGAAAGTTTGTTGATTCTGTTTAGGCTTCAAATCAACTTCTTTTGGATTCTTCTTCTTTGATTTACCCTTTGCTTGTGCTTTGGAAGAGTAAATAACTAGGAGATCCTGATATTTGGAGGTCTTGATGATTCCCATTCAAATCAACTTGTCTTGCTCCTTGATTAAGGACTCGAAAAAAAGAATCTAATGAAGGAATTTTCCAATTGGGGAAGCCATGCCGCTTGGATTGAAATATAGAAACAAATATAGAATACTCAGGGCCTAGTTTGTTGAGTATGGAGAGGAAATTTGGTTCATCCCTCCATTCTATTCCGCACTGTTTGCATTGAAGTGCAAGAGACTTGACTTTAGTAAAGAATTTTTCAATAGTCTCAAAACTGCTGGGATGTAAAGATACCAACTCATTCTTTAGAATGTGTCCATGAAGCTCATCTTGTTTGTTAAAAAAGATCTTAAGATTCTCCCAGGATTCTCTGGCAGTCCCCAAGCCTTCTAGGTTGAAGAGGAGATATCTAGATATGTGAGTGCATAAGTACATGAATGCTTCATCACAACAGTTTGGAAACTTGTTCTTTTCAAATGGATGATGAGGCTCTGCCACCCTTCCTTGTATTATCCTGAGGTATCCTTGTTGGCACAAGGCTAGCTGCACATCAATTCTCCAATCAAGATAATTTGAAGTTGTAAGGATCTGAGGTGTAGGATATTGAGAACTCATAATTGCTCTGGCTGGAAGATCACAAAACTTCACACAAGCTACGTAGCACCTGTCAATTTTCACTGTAAAATACACTAAACCATATGAACATTTAGAATCATGCTTTTCCTCTCGACATGAACATATTTTCGGGGTCTATCACACCCTCTCCGCTACTCTAAATAAATTCAGATCTAGAAAATCATCATAGGGGACTTCTGTGGAAACCCAACTGCTTCTGATGTTCGATGGGGAGAACCAAGCATGAAACCTACCTGAGAAGGCTCTGATACCATATTAGAATTTGAATGTCATTTAGATATTCAAGCAGATAATTTTGAATTATGATTGCAATAAATGGAGAATGAATATACAAACTGAACAAAACAAACCACATAGGAAACATATGAGTATTGCTCAGGAATTTACAGTATCATTCACAATAATTAAATTCGGTGTTACAAAATTTTACATAGGAAAAGAATTCGAATGCATTAGGTAGCAATTCGAATCTATCCATCGGGTATAAATGTATCTAACTTATCATCTAACTCATGGTGTCTCAATCAATATTGGAGTCCAATGGATGTACTCCTAGATGTCCAACCAACTCAATCAATCAGTAATAACTAGATAACTCAATGCAACTGAGTGTGGTAGGTGGGAAAAGGAGCCTACTCCACATGCAGCCATGCATAGATAGCACTATCTAACTAATTATGAACTAACTGAAAGTAACTGGGGGATAACTAATACTAACTAGTACTAACTCCAACTAACTGATGTAGGTTGGTTCTGGGGCTCCCAGTGGCTCCTAAAATGTAAGGATTGGTCTAGAAAGCGCCCAAACTTATGCATTCACATGTAGTAAGTAGAAATTAACCTCTACCATTGTTCCCCACACTCTAGTGACTGGTACATGTGGCCCCATTAGGCCAAGTGGACCCAATTAATTAATTAAGGTTCCTAGGTTAGGCTAAATTAATCTAAATAGAAAGTATGGTCAAGGAAGGATTAATAATCCTAAAATTCCTTTCAATTCATGGGGGTTGAATGGGTTCTTGAGTCATGATTCCATGGTGATACATGAGCTCAACACATGTTTCATGGGAAAGAATAATCACGTCAAGTCATGGCCAACATCTATGGTTACCCTTTGTTTCTTTTCCTAATCCATTCATTTGAAAATGGATTCTTTTTGCTCTGTTAGATCGAAATAATCATGGTGGTTGATTACCATGCCAATGTCTAACGATGTCCATCGATTATCATGGCGCCAATGTGTTGTTTTTGTATCCCAACTTCTGATGTGCCGACATCAGGAATCGTAGTTCGGATCATCCATTGAAATACTGTTATGTTCATATCAATTCTTGACTTTCAACGTGTTAACATCATTAATCAGAAGTCAGGAGTGGTTGTTGTATTTTCGTGTGTTGGTGTGCCAACTCCCAAATTTCAATGTAAAGACATTAAGAATCAGAATTCAATATTGGTTGTTGTATTTTCTAGTTTTAGCATGAATACTCCCGATTTTTCACATCCCAACGTTGAGAATCATATGTCAAGAGTGGTTGTTGTATTTTATTGTTTTGACATGTTGATTCCTAACTTCTAACATGCTGACATCAAGAATCAGACTTCAAGAGTGTAATTTATATTCCTCGATTGCTTGTACCAACTCTTGACATTCGACGTGCTAAAATTTGGAATCAGAAGTCAAGATTGTGATTTGTCATGTTGGTTTGTTTGTATTTCCTTTTGACTCCTAATCTTAGGATCAAAATGTTGAGTTCATTTTGTTTTGTTTTGATATTACGACTTTTGACTTCTGATATCGGGATTGAAATGCCAGGTTCATTATGTTTTGTTTTAACATTGACGACTTCCAATTTATGATGTTGAGATCGAATTGTCAGGGTCGTTATGTTGGTGTTTAAAATTTTGTTGAATCCGTAATTTTGATTCCAGGATCAGAATGTTGGGATTGACATGTTTATGTTTTTTTGTTTCCTAGTTGTGCTAACTTTCAACTACCAATATCGAGATTGGCATGCAAAAATAGATATCAACATAGTAAATTTGATATTGGTGTCTTATCCTCTATAATGAGCACTAAGGCCTTCATATTTGTTTCAGAAGTCATTTAATTATTTGATTAATGAATTTTTAATATGGGTTAAAGTTTGATTAATCTAGTTTAGTTTTTTTTTAATTCTATGCTCCAGTAGTGTTGAGTCTATTCTAGATCATGGTATTTCTTTAATGGTTAATTATTTTTGTTATTTGTTTTCAATTCTTTAAGAAATTTTTGAGCTCATTTAGATATCTAAAAGTGTTTTTAGCCACTAATGGTTATCATATGTGTCTATGTAGCGTCGATGTGCATTTACACATTCTTACTCATTTACTATACATGCACAAATTAGAAAACATATTCATCATAATAGACAATACTTTCAGAGAAATAACATAAATAGGGAATTCATGCGCATCATAAATGAACCATACATCACACTAGAAACATAAGACATTTTCTCCAAAATAGGTTCTCTTGAATATTATCATTATCTGCAATAGTGTTACAAAACCAGCGTAGTAAACTTCAAACAACTGTCTCAAACCCAATATTACATAGCATTACCATAGTTAACAATAATTCATTATAGAAGTTGATTAACAACAACAACAACAACAACAAATAATCCAAATATCCATTACATATTTTTATAATTCAAACATGACTGCGCTTTTTACAATGTGGACACGAGTTCCCAACTACTTCTAACTAATATCCAGATTTCATGCATATTGGTCCTTTGGATGACTTGTCATGCAGTCTATTTGATGCAAAAATCCCAAAAATTTCCCCCAAAACTGCTTTAACAAGCCCCCAAAACTCACATGTTACTTGTCCCAAGAAACTTAAGTCTTCTACTATGCATTCTTCATGAGGTACTAAACAAATTGAACAAGATATTTTGATTCAGTATTTAGAGAACTAATCAATAACACCTTTTGAACCAAAGTTGTTACCTTCTGGGAACAGTGTGTTGGGAATTAAGTTGAGGAAAGTTCCAACCATCACCGATCTTGAGAGAGATCTACATGGAGATATAATGTCATTACTATTATAACAAACCTTGTCACGACATGAAGCACACAATGCCTTCGTATGATGCAATGGTATCTCACACGTGCACTTTCTATTTGAGAATGTGGTGAGAATTGTATCTCACATGAAGTGCACAATAGTACTGACATTGTATCTCCCTACATTAAAGCGCAATGCCTTTGTATGCTGCAATGGTCTGTGGTAGTATGCGCGGTGTTGTTTTAATGATATTCCTGATAGCTTCAAGATAAACATAGAATGCCACATTGTTATCAATTTACCTTATTTTGTTGGTGGTATGCCACAAGATATCATAACTAGATACTAGACATGATTTATGTGCAACATCCAGAAACTATGTATCTTTGAGCTCCCTCCATTCATATAATGCAATTAAGATCAATATCCAAGAATAGTGGAATCGTGCACCTCCCTCATGTGCATATATGCAATCCTCCAAAAATTCATTCACCATAAATGTGTCTCAATTCAACTGTACACCTTTTACATATTTTCTCTATTCCTGCTATAATACATGTTGTTGATCTTTGTGACTTTTTCTAAAAAGCTTGCAATCCATCCCTTTCATTACAAACTTTACTATATCATAATTTATGCTTTCCACATCCAACCGTCTCTATTCTTGGTATGTGGCACATTTTTCTTTCATCCTTTCGTCTATTGCTTTGTCCTGCTTCTGATTTCTGAATAGTAGTGTTGGTTCCTCCCCTACTACTGATATCCTTTTATTCATGCAATAAGATAAATATCAATAGACATTGGCATATCAAAACACATATATACTCATTGGACACAGGTTGGAAAAAATTGTACTCATATATTTATTTTTGGACTTCTGCCAAAGTGTGGGATCTCTAACAAATTCAATATACTTGTCCATTGTAGTCTAACAACCCATTAATGAGGGCCTACTTTGATAAATGATGAATCCGAAGTGGTTCTTGATCCTATATAATTTTTCTTCTGAGAGATGGAAATTGAATTTCATCTGTAATATCATGATCTACATACTTAAAGCTTTTCATAATTCCTAACAATTTTTCCCTCACTATCACCTCCAGTGGGAGCTTGGGTGTCTCTATTGGATATTTGCAGTTTGATTTCTTGGTGGTGCATATTCCCTTGGAAACCTTACTATATATGATCTTAATTTTCCCACCCCTGGTGTTTATGAAAACATTGACGACTATTTTTTGCACAATCTCTTCATTAATACAAATATTGCTTTCTTGTGTGGTGTCATTACTCCCTGCAATTTCTTCATTGTCAGAAACTCTATCCTATCCCAATTCTACTTTGCTTCACTTAAAATAATTCAAGTGACTATGTCCTCTTCCTTTCAACTTCCCTCTTGTTTTGTATCTCCTTTTCCCATCTCTAATCCACCTTCAAGGCCCATTCTGCATTTATTTCCCTTACATGATTGATTTGGGTCTAGATTTTTCCTATATTTGGTATTGATTTCTTTGTGTCAACAATATCCCTCCGACAATTCCTACATTTATTGTGTCACGTTCCATTTACTATGTTGATCCTCCTTTTCTTTAATGTTCTTACACCTCCTTCTTTTTTGCATACTGTGCCAACCCTTTTCTTTCTATGACATATCTTTTTTTCATGTCCTTTTCTTCTTATTGTGTGAAAGGATTGTTTTCCCTATATAGTTTCAATTGAATTCCATTGAAAAATGCTTCTAGGGGTTCCCCATTCAGTTTCTCTAGATGAACAACCATTTCCTCTGTGACAAATTTTATTACATAAAAAAACAACCAATGCTTTATGAACTTACCTGGATGTTTGAAAAATATTTTTTCATAGATAAGCACAGGGTATCCTTTAGAAACTTATTTTTCTTGAAATGTCGATCATACCATGGATTTTTTCACACTTTCTTCAACTGGTGGTGAAATCCTCTGACAAATTGATCTTCTTCTAGATCCATTACCTATGACAATATTCTTTCTAGTACACTATACTATGCAAGCTATGTGAACACAACAATGCACACACCTGCCACAGTAAAATCCATTGGAATCATTTCTTCTTGACCATATACTAGAAAAAAGGGTGTATACCCTGTCAGATTCTTATTAGTTGTCCTATATGTCCATAATAATGCATGAATCCTCAGGTCCAAATCATCTCGGTTTACATTACATACCTTATTCATCGCATATTCTAGGATTTTTTTAATTTCTTCTACTATTCCATTTTCCTGAAGGTGATACAATCTACTCTTTTGATCATAAATTTGGAATTTCTCTATTAAATCAACAATTTTCTTATTTAAAAATGGTTCCCTTGATCACCCATCAAAATCCCAGGACACCCAAACCTTGTCAATACATTCTCAAATAGAAAGTGTGCAGTTGTCTGTGAGATAATCTGATAGGCTCTTCCTCGACCCATGTGATCAATTAGTCTATCACAATAATTATAAAAATTTATACTAACCTTTTTATTGTTGGAGTGATTGACCCAATAAAATCTGCTTCCCATTTATTAAATTCTTGCAACATGACCTACGACATCAATGGAATCTTGTCTCTTTTTTATGGCTTTTGTACTCTCTAGCATACATCACAAGTTTGACAAAATTCCTTAGCATCCTTGTGAAGGGTAGGCCACTGAATTCCTACATGAAAAATATTCTGAGTTGTTTATTTTCCTATATAATGATGTTTTTCTTGCATAATGACCTCCCTTGACTCCTTCATGTTCTTTAGACAATATTATCCACTCATCAGTTGGCATGTTTGTCGACTTCGACAGGTTTGACATTGACAAGTCCAAACCTCGACATGTTTCCACATCTCGACATGCATTTTCCACCTCAACATCTCGACATGACTACAAAAGATTGCCTCTCTATCTTCTAGATGTTTGTAACGGTTGAACTTCCAAACCATTCTAACTTATTTGTAACTGAACGTAATAGGTAGTCACCTAAGCCTCTCAACATTCTATATAAGCATGTACACTATTGTATTATGGAGGTAATCAAATCAATGTATAAGAGAGTATTTTGCGTCATACAGTAGTAATCGAATAGCAAATATTAGTTCAAATTCTTTCATTTTGTCTATGTGTATACTTTACTCCTATGTGGTGTATTTCCTACTTTGCACATTTCTTTATATGCTTCTGCCATAACAGTGCTCAATTCATTCAATCGAATTGTCGTCCCCCGCATGCGCCTAGGCACCCGAATCATTGGTATAAGAGCATGATTCATAGATTAAGTTGTGTGTAGACATTTCTATCAAAGTTACCTAACTTATGCATGTCCAAACATGCTCACAATATAAGCAGACACTACCTGATACTTCAGATAAGATGGCCGAAGAAACAAACAATAGACATGCAATTGACAAGACAAAGAAACTCGTAGAAAAAGAACTGGCTCACCAACGAATCGAAATGTTCACCCATTTTAGCAAGATTCTCATGCAATTTGCTTCGACATATGGAGAATCCTCGACAATATCTCACTCTAATAAAATCAACCCCTTCAAAGTTCAAATAAATCTAGACATACTAAATCTTGAAGGTAATATTGATGCAAAATCAATAGAAAATTGGGTACAACAACTTGAGTCCTACTATTTCATGAATCAACTCTCCGAAGCGAAAAAGCTCACCATTGCATCCTTAAAGATGTCAACCTCCGTGCACTACTGGTGGGAGAATCTATAGACAAATATGGAAAGAGAAGGAGACCCCATAGACACATGGGATAAATTTGTTGCATATGTCTGAAAGGAGTTATACCCATCCAAATACATTGAACAACAGTATAAGAAGTGGTAGCAGCTAAGGAAATATAAAGACCGGTATGTACAAATTTATAGCAGAGAGTTATTGATTTATGGCTAGACTTGGTATCCAAGAAGAAGAAATTTTTCTTGTCCTAAAGTACATTAGAAAATTATCCCCGTACATTTAGCAATAAATGGAGTTTCTTACTGCGAGTACACTTGTAGATGCATTCCTCTATGCCAGCATGCTTGAAGCTAAACAAAAATGAAAACGCATTTTGTGACCAAGCCAACAAGTCGAACATCTGACAAGAAGTCACCAACCAATTCTGACAAGTCAATACAACCTTCTCATATGAATCCGCCAAATCCAGACTATCACACGAAGCACTCTCAAAAAGATAAAAGGGAACATAGAAATAAGGCCCCTGATGGGAACTAGTGTGATTATCACAATTCATCATGTCATGATACATCAGAATGAATATCTCATAATACATTTTTGTAAAAGTTGTTGACATCTGACTTATACGATAAATCCATGGCAGAATCTGACCCAGATGCATCAACCCTTTTTCCTTCGACATCAACCACTATGACATCCTCAACTATCATCGACGAGGAGGAATGAGAATGCCTATCTCATACACAGATATGGGTTCAGAAAAATCTGTTACATCTGATCATGGATAATGGTAGCTAGAAGAACTATGTTTCTGAAGATCTTGTGAAGAGACTTGGTCTTGTCACTACTCCACATATTCGTCCTTACAATATCAGTTAGATGAAGGATGGGAACGAACTAAGGATCACCGAACAATAAATAATCACCTACTTCATTAAACCTTTTGAATATGAAGTACTCTGTGACGTGGCACCACTTTCCATATTTGACACCCTGTTTGGGAAACCTTACTTATGGGATTGACATGGAATTTATTAGTCACGTCCTAAGAAGGTGATTGTCAAAATTCAAAATCAATAGTACATCATACCAGAGCAACGACCTACATCAATAGTTACTATGATATCTTCCAAACAAACAAAGAATATTATCAACCATGCTCAGAAGTTCACATTGATCATGATAAAGCCTCAACATTTCAGGAATACTGCAACAACGAGTCGACTCACTGACCAGCACAACTCCTAAAAAAAAACATGTCAACCATATTCTGGAGGAATATCAGAACGTATTTCAAGATCCAGATGAAGTATCTTTACACTGCAAGGTAAAAAATTCCATCGAACTTGTTCTTGGTTCTTCGTTACCTAATGCATATCTTTACAGAAGGTCCATTATCGAGAATGAAGAGATTCGCAGATAAATCCAAGGATTGATCAACAAAGGTCACACTCGACTCAACTCCTCTCCTTGTGGAAGTCTAGTCGTACTTGTTCCAAAGAATTACGGGACTTGGTGCATGTGCATAAACTATCGCGCTCTCAACAAAATTTATGTAAAGAATAGATACCCTCTTCCAAGGATAGACGAACTCATCGACTGTCTTAAAGGTGAATTATTTACGAAGCTCGAACTCAATTTGGGATATCATCAAATTCCAATCGAGTCCACCGATTTATGGAAAAATGCTTTCAAAACCCAAGAAGTATTGTTTTAATGGTTAGTCATTTATTTTGGCTTAACCAATGCACATGCGACAATATCTTTATTTTCAGTTGACCATGGGAAGAACATGTCAAGTAGCTTCGACAAGTCTTCGACACTCTTCAGCACCATCGAATCTATCTAAACATGGACAAATACTCATTTGCGATGAATAACATCAAATATTTGGGGTATGTAATTAATTTTGAAGGAATTCACGTTGACCTAGATAAATTACAGATTGTTAAATATTGTCCCATTCCTCAAAATACTCATGAACTAAGAATTTTTTGTGGTTTGTTGAATTTCTATCGACACTACATACTCAGCTTCGGTCACATAGCCTGGTCTTTGAATCAGTTGACTAAGGGAAATTGGAAAATTGTCTTCAAATGGACACCGACACAACAACAAGTATTTTAGCATCTCAAACATTAGCTTTGTACTACACCAACATTTTTGTTACTTGATTTGCATCGTCATTTTGAGATTGAGAAAGACACATCAGACTATGATTTAGGAGTAGTGATCACTCATTCTAGTCACCCAATTGCCTTTCATTCTGAAAATTTTAACAACACTGTTAGAAGGAATTATACGTATGAAAAGGAACTGTATTCCATTGTGCAAGCCCTTAAGAAATGGAGATATTACATCCTTGTGAAGGAAATGGTCATCCTCGTTGACCACAAGATCTTACAGTTCGCCTCATCCCAGTTGAAACTATAAACAACTCGACAACTCAAGTGGAGTAATAACCTGCAACAATTCTAGTTGGTAATTAAGTATCCAAAAGTTAGAGCCAATTTTGTCACCAATTGTCTCAGCCAACCACCCATTACTCTACTTTCTATAGTGATGAGTATGCAGGGTTACAAAACCAATACTTGGATGCAATTGTATTTGGTATAATTTGACTTCTCTACAATTTATCGACAACTTCAGACTGACACGTTCTCTCCTACCAACTACTTCCTAGAAGACACCTTTCTATACAAGCTTTGACAAATTTATGTATAGACCGGTGAGCACCAACAACAACTCATTTGGGACGCGCACTATATAAATACTGCAGGACATTTTGGAGCAGCCAATACTCTTGTTATCTTCTAAAAGAAGTTTTATTGGCCTTCACTTAAATATGACATCAATAGGTACATTCGATCATGTGTGGTTTGTTCCATTTCTAAACCATCGAATCAATGATAAGGACTCTATATGCCTTTGTTAGTTCCTAGTCGATCATGGGAATCTATTTCTATGGACTACCTGATAGGATACCCTACTAGCAAAATATCAACATGATGTGATCTTAGTAGTAGTCGACAAATTTTCCAAGATGGCTATCCTCATTCCATGCAAGAATACTACAACATCACAACAGACTATTCAACTCTTCTTCGAACATGTTTGGAAACAATATGGCCTTCTAATGACCATCATTTCTGACAGAGATGCCATCTTTTTCAACATCTTTTGGAAGAATCTATGAAAACAAATTGACATGATACTTTCTTTGTCGGCAGCTTTACATCCTCAGATAGACAAACATACATAAGTTGTGAATCATTTGGTAGTACAACTACTCTGTATTTAGAACCATAAGCATCGTAGGACATGGGATGAAATTCTCCCATACATACAGCACAACTACAATCATGCTCAACACAGCTCTATGGGAAAGTGTCCATTTTATATCTATTGTGGGTTTCAACTATCAGTGCATATCGACTTGATCAGTTTATCGACACAATCGCATGATATTGACTTTAACAAATGAGAAATTGAAAAAGCATTAAAGTTTCAAGAACAAATCTACAACATCCATAAGCAAGCACAATAAATGTTGCAGCGAGCTAATGCAAAAGCTAAGGCCCAACATGATAAGCATCGTACTCGTTCATTTTGAATTGGGGATCATGTATGGTTAGATATAAAGAAGGAGCGTTTCACTGGACCATATAGAAAGCTGAATCCTTTGTGATATGGTCTGTACAGTATCCTTAAGAATATTGGAGAAAACTCTTTTCATTTCGACATTCCTTCATGCTTGGGTTTGCATCTAGTGTTCAATGTGGATCTACTTCGCCCATACCATACACCCTTGTTGGAATAGAATTACTTGCAAACAAAAAAACCCGAAGAAATCAAACCAGATGTTCAGGAAACTCTTTCTTGTGACACCATTATGGGACGACACATATTCCATACAAGAATGAACTATATTCCCTTGTTTCAAGTGGTTAAAGTTGGACAACTCCCTGCATAAGGAAAGTGGTACTCTGCAACTGAACTCGCCGACAAGTTTCCTTACTGGAACGAACATATAATGGAGACCATTGTTCTTAAGGAAGGAGGAATGATCCACTCAGCAGTTGGCATGTTTATCGACTTCAACAAGTCCGAAACTTGACACAACCTCGACAGGTTCCCACATCTCGACATGCATTGTCAACCTCAACATCTCTACATGACTACGACAGATTTTCTATCTTTCTTCTAGCCATCTGTAATGGTTGAAATTCTGAACAGTTCTAACTTCTTTGGAACTGAATGTAACGGGTAGTCACCCAAGCATCTCATAATTCTATATAAGCATGTACACTATTGTAATATGGAGGGAATCAAATCAGTTTATAAGAGAGTATTGTGCATCATACAGTAGTAATCATTAGAGGAAATTTGGAGTCTAAAACGGGCCTTATAAGAAAATGCACCAACAATAAATTTTGTGAGTTGGAATTCAAGAACCAATAAAATTTCAATAAAATGAGTCAACCATAATGGTTGAATTGACATATTTGTCATAAAAGAAAACTACTTTTTTGTTCGTATTTTCAACATATCTCCCTGTGTTTTTACTCAAATTCTGAGCGAAAGAGCTCGTTGGATGTGGAATTTAATTCCACATCAAACAAGTACCCACACTGCATACTTTTGACGGACCCCGCTACTCCAAAAATAAGAATACCTGAAAAAACATGATGATGATGTCATCATCATGTTTTTTTCAGGTATTTCTTGTTTTTGGGATAGCGAGATCCATCAAATGTATGTAGTGTGGGTACTCGTTGGATGCGGAATTAAATTCTACATCCAACAATATCTCCCGCTTAGAATTTGAATAAAAACACAAGGAGATATGTCAAAAATACGAATAAAAAAAGTAGTTTTTTTCATTCTTCATCCAAAATTAATAACTATTATTTTATTATTTAACTAGTATTTTATTATTTTAACTATTATTTTATTATTTTCCTTAGGAGGCCCATTTTAGACCTCAAATTTCCTCTAATGCAAATATCATAGATTGGTTCAAATTCTTGCATTTTGTCTATGTGTATACTTTATTATTGTGTAGTGTATTTCCTTCTTTGCACATTTTTGTATATGCTTCTTCCATAACAATGTGTGATTCATTCAATTGAGCTATTGTCCCCCACCATGCACCTAGGAACCTGGATCACAATATTAATGGTCTTTCTTTCTCTGATACACATTGTTGCAAAATACCATCTATGCCTAACTTATACATGTTCCCTACTATAGGTTGGTAGTCAGTTTCTTTGACCACCAATTGCTTCTTCTATGTGATTGTAAAGTTAGATAGAGAAAAATAGTCATAAACCATCTATACTGCAAATAGGTGTGCATCTGGAAGACAACCTAGTTGATTTCTTCAAATGCAGGTTCTCCAAGCTCCCTATTACTACTGGTCTTAATGCACATGCCTTTGCACACTGGTCCACAGGTCCACAAATTTGCTAATATGCACCTACAGGAATCCTTTGCAACATATTCATCTTATGGGGATCCTTTCCCTCATCAATTTCCATGCTATTCTCTTCACAAGCACATGAACTACTAGTGCGTGACCAGCGATGGAAACTCACTCTTTCACACACCTTCAAAGACTCCAATAAACCTTGGGCATCTCGATCTAGAGCACAACATCATTTTCCGTGCCATTGGAAAATAGATCTATGATCGATCTAGTAAATCCATACCAACCAAAATTTGATCTCATCTCATATTCATATCTTGATCATATAAGAGACTGCAATATCTTCCACTAGATCACCTTTTCCAATGCATAAGACTTTCTCTTCCTTTGGCAACTTTGTGCAACAACAACAACAAAATGGGCCAAAAAAATTTCTTGGGGCCCTTGACCCTGAACCTCCACAAACCTTTAGGCCGAGGTGGGAGTCAACTCCCCTATAGCTCAACCAAGAATAATAGGTCATCCACAAGCTATAGTAGTTTCCTTCTTTCATGCAAGATCACTTAAGCTCTCATACCAGTTCTTAGGTTTTGATGAGCACACAATAATAGGAGAGAGAATAATAACAATCAAAGACAACAATATACCCTAGAAAACTAGAAGGGAAAAAGCAGCAACAATGATGCTTCATTATCTTTGGACAAAAATGGTTGGCTCGGCAAGTGAGCTCACATGCTCACCTCCATGCCACATTACAATGTAGTGTGACAATCCTTTTATAGGATTCATTACATGCAATGCCTTGGGTCAATACCATGGGCCCAAGACCACATGCTTAGACCTAAACCATTTGACTCATTCTCCAGTCAAGGTTAATCTTAACAAAAAGAATATCAACATATGGCAATTGTACTTTAGTTATTGAATATAATAGGCATGGGATAGTCTCTATTTGTTCTTCCAATTTGTAATTAGATTGATCTTCTGATTTTTTTTTAGTTTTTTTAATACATAAATTTTATAATTTTTTTGGGATTATGTAAACAAGATTTTTCAATGAATGTGGGCGGTTGTAAAGAATGGTTAAGTAGTTAAGAAACTCAGTTTTCTATGAGACTTCTAAAATATAAGTATGGAAGATGATGCTAAAATTTTGGAGGATGGTTTAGGATAATGATATTCAAAACTTTTGAACTTACTTGCTTTGCATGTTAATATAATTTCCATTATGCTCTAGACAGAAATGGAGATTTTTTACTCATAAATCTTGCCAAAAAGTTCTGCAATTTTCATTCAAAATCTCATGAGATCATGTTTATTTTAATTTAATGGATTTATTCTCTTTCTATTTTAATGAAAATTTTAATGAGTTGCCTATGGGTTTATTTTTTTCTATTTTAATGGATATTTTCTTTTAATAGTTAATGAGAAAAACTCCATTATAGTTAAGGAACCATATCAATAAAGAGTTCATCTTGAGTTTGAGATGTCATGGTGTTTATGCATCACTATACTCAACATGTTTTGGTGGACAATTTGTGAGTTGACTTCCTCTTGTGCAAATGGATGCTTTAATAAAGTCACTAGGTTAGCGTAGAATGGTTCCCTTATGCATTCTATTGATTTCCATTGATTGTAAAGTTCATTTCATAAATTGAGTAATTAACTCTATCATATTTTTCTTAACGTTGTTGAGTAGATGTTCGTTTGAAAACTAAATAACAATGAGAAATATAATATTATGGATGAAGAACTCATGAACATGATTGAAGAAAAATAATGAATACAAGGCATAATCCTTAATGCTTAGGTATTAACTTAGTTTGAAATAAAATGTATAATTGATTAATATATTTTTCACTATTGGAATTTGGTGTGCCAAAAATATATAATTTTCGGTGATCTAAGTGACCACTGAGTAGGAGCTATCTTAATTTAGAATAAAAGCATTTTTCTTGAATTAACTTCTATCTCAAACTAAAACCCTTCTTGTTGTAGGTTACAACTATCAAATACAAATCGGATTATGATTCTATGAGATCACATGGTTTACAATAATATTTGTAAATAACATATTTAGAGTGGTTTGAGTAGCTAATAAATTAGAAATTGTTATGGTTCAAAAAAAAAATTATTGTGTGTTATATGCATATTAATGTCTGTAGTGCACACTTCCAATTACTAGTTATGTTTGTTATTTGGAAACAAGAAGCATGATATTTTATGGTAAGAATAGAACTTTTCAAACTTGTTGAATTCCTAAACCCGTAGAAAACCTGCTCGAGTCTAATTTTTCCATGTAGAGAATTCCCCACCATAGAGCCTTGACTTCCAAATATACTCAAATGGTATGTCGCTTAAGTGATGTTCCATCAATGCTAAAGTCATGGTATCTACGTTGTTTATGTAACATCAATACCATGTATTTCGCAATAATGGAACATCACTTAAGCGACATACCATTTGAGTATATATAAAATACAAATACCATTTACGTAATTCAAAATCCATTCCTATAACTTTATTCCCAGTTCCAACATTGGTTGTAGATGCAGATGCTGGTAGAGAAGAAGCAAATGAAGAATTGTGGCCTTGGATTTCAAGGCCATATTCTCCATCAATGCAGTGAAATGGAGTATATTTTTGTATAACATTGCTAATGGCCTTCTAAACTCATCTATTTCTACAGCTCAAGCAAATTAACAGTCTACATAACTGCAAGAGAGATGGAGAAACCCATTATTATTTTCCTTTTGCAAAGAATCAATCTTAACATCACTTTAAGTGACATACCATTTGAGTATATATAAAATACAAATCCCATTTACGTAATTCAAAATCCATTCCTATAAATTTATTCCCAGTTCCAACATTGGTTGTAGATGCAAATGCAGGTAGAGAAGAAGCAAATGAAGAATTGTGGCCTTGGATTTCAAGGCCATATTCTCCATCAATGCAGTGAAATGGAGTATATTTTTGTATAACATTGCTAATGGCCTTCTAAACTCATCTATTTCTACAACTGAAGCAAATTAACAGTCTACATAACTGCAAGAGAGATGGAGAAACCCATTATTATTTTCCTTCTGCAGAGAATCAATCTTTCAAAATGACTTGCTTGCAAAGACCATTTATAAGGTTGTTGAAGCTTTCAATAATGGGAAGAAAATAAGAACATTGGGATCCAAGGCCCTATAATTTTTATCTCAAACTAATGATTTCACAAATATTTTAAAGGCATAATAAGCGTTAGCGTCGATGTAGCATCTAAGCAATGTCTAATTTGACTATATGAAGAGATTTCATATATTCATCATATTTCTACTCTGCCATATCTTGCTATAAAAATTGGGTAACTTTACCCATAGTGATCGAGTAATCACCAACCCTTTGTTAGTTTCAATGATTGGTTCCCACTCTTTTAATACTAGATATTTATTTCTTCAAAACCAATGCCTCAATTGTCCTATCTCCTTCGTTATTCTAGAGTCCTTCCACTTCCACCTCTTCGAACCACCCCATCTTCAAGAAGCATTCCCCATAGTCCACAATCTCTTCTTATTGATGAGTATCACAAAAAAATAATTATTCATCATAAACTTATTTATATGCCATCATGGATTGTAGATATATTAAGCTTCTAATAGTATCAAAAACCACTTTAATACAAATCAAATCAAATCAAATTGCTAATTAATTTATCATTGCTAAAACTAAACCAAACTTAAAATATTTTTAACATGATTTGAATTAGTTTTATTCATTCACTTTATGTCCTAATCCACTTAGTTCAAGAATATTCTTTTAATTCCTTGTATCCCCCTCTTTATAAACAAAATAGCTTATTACCAAACTTTTAAGGTAAGTACTTGTGATCATAATAAGTGAAATGACATTCTTATTGATTAGATATAAATACCTTTAAAATTAAACATGTTTTTATTTTCTTTATTTAGTTGATCAAAAGCTTAAAAGGAAGTGCTTAACTACTCTTAGTAACTTAGGTTCATGATTCTCTTATGAGGTCTCTTTTTTACCATTCCCTATACAATGGTAATAAAAATATGTCATTCACGGTTGTCTCTATCTAGTTCATCGAGTATAAGAGTTGTATATTTATAATTAAATGATTTTATAGGTTTATTGTGTGTAAGAGTTGGAGATTGTTCATTAAATATGATTGGTACCTTTCCAAATGCTCTGGTATAACATTTTTGTGAAGGATCCATGTCCATATATAGTTGGTTTTATGTGTATGCCTTCACTATCCTTATGGTTTACTGTGACTAAATACAATTCCATGGATTGAATTTATACCAATGACCTACTACCTTTCTGAGTTATGTAGTTCAAAATTTTGGTTAAGGACCTATATCCACTGATAGTTAGTCTTTAGTTCAATCAACTTTGTGGGGATTGTGCATCATTCCATGGGTCAAAGTTCTACCAATGATGTGGATACCTTACTAAATTCCCTAGTTTGTCTTTTTTCTTAAGGAATCACACTCATAGGTTGGTCTTTACTTTTATTCCCCTACAACCCATGTCCATTGCTAGAAATACACATACTACTTTAAGGGTTGAATGTTTACCAATGATGTGGTTATCTCATTAAATTCACTAATTGGGCATTGTAGTTAAGGAACCATATCCATAAATATTATGTCTTGAGTTTGATCCATCATGGTGTTTATGCATTGCTATGACTCCACATACAACTCCATAAATTTTATTTCTACGAATGATGTTAGTAAATTGTTGAATTCTCTAGTTTGGCATTTAGTGTCTAGTAAAGTAAATTAAATTGATTACAATTTGCAATAAATTTAGTGTCCACCTAGAGACATAGTGAAATTTACCACTAGAAGCTAAACACACCACAAATTACAATAATTTTAGTTCTATTTAGATCTATTGTCGTCATCAACATTAGTATTGTCATGGCCCGTGAGTTCAATAAGAAAGTGTTGGGGTCTAAGTGTATAATTTGTGTCCATAATCAATAGGACAATACATAAGACACATTCACATTATTCCAAACCTTTAAATGTTTCCCTTATCCCAAGCATAAGATAATTGTTTAATGTGCATGTCTTGTGTAGTATTATGGAACCTCATGCATAACCATGAGTCTTCGAATAATTTGTTATGAATTATTCCATTGGTTTTCAACCATAAACCACGGCTTATTCCATACCACCCACATTTATTATTCCAAACCCTTAACCCCGTAAACACCTAAGGATCCCTAAGCCTTCAACCCCCAAAGAATTAACCCCTAAATCTTTCACTCTCTAGCCACAACCTATAATATATAAAATATATTATATTAAACTTGAAAAAAATGAAAAATAGAGTTAGATAACAAAATCCTTGTGCTATCCAAATACCTAATCATGTTCACCCATTATCTCCTATCCACTTTCTTTGTTTTCTCAAATCTTGTTGATATTTTTCTATCTTTGAAATACTATGGTTTGGACACTGGCCTTTGACACTGAAAATCCATATTCAACAAATTCATAAATTTGAATCCTTTACGTAAAAATCATGTAAAACTCAAGGATATGGAGAACAATATCACAAAAGTGTCCAAATTAAATAATAAAGGTATTATGTTACTATATTTACTATATGGTAAAATTATGGAGGATGCAATGAGAGGTAGAGCTATTATATATATTCCCATGAATGAAATCATTGCAATTCCCAGTCTATCAATCTATTCATTACAAGTTCAAATAAATGTCCCACCAACTACTAGTAGAAACTATGTATTCAACTCTTCATTTATAAAGCAGTACCTTTTCCTATCATAATCCAAATACAAAAGAGCATGGTTTATCTTAATGAATGACAAATCAATTGTAAATCCTACATGGAGGTTAACAACCAACAAAGCAATGGCCATATCATTTTTGTCTTCATTGTATATGTTGTGTCTAAAGAAACAAATAAATATATAGTAACATTCAAGTCCACTTTGAATTTATGAGTCTTAAGTAAGAGATACTTTTTATTTGTCCCAATCTGTAACATACTTCAAAATTCAAATATGAAAAAAAAATATAGCCATATATATTCAGGAATATTAATAAAAATCCTAACTGTTATGAGAAAATACAATTAAAAAGCAACCCTAGCCATATTTAATGGTCAAAATCATATTTGTACAATCATTCTCAAGCACGGGGACCATTGTAACAGTCGTTATGCCATTGATAGATCCATTATGCAACCAAAATAGTAATTATCGCCCTAAACTATCTTTTCATCCCTCCACCTTCCAGGCTAAACTTGAAAATCAGAAAAGAAACATATCGATACCTTTGTTGATGAATTTCCTCTTAAAAAACTCCGCATATACTTTCTGCAACTCAGAAGTTGGAAAATCAACATATTGATACCTTCGTTTGATGACTTTTCTCCTTTTGCACTCCGCACAAGATTTCTGCAACTCAAAAATCAAAAAAGCAACATATTGATACCTTCGTTTGATGACAGTCCACCTTCCGCACTCCGCACAAGATTTCTACACCATTGATCCTTGCGGAATTGACCTTCACCATCGATCTTGTTTTAATGTGGAGATCGGATCCCGAAAACTTCAAGTCCTATTAACTTAATCTTTAGCATTCCCATAATCTGCATTCTACACCGACTTTTTGCAGCATTGATCCTTGCATAAACAACCTTGACCGTCGATCTTTGATGTGGAGATCGGACTTCAAAATTTTAACATTTTTCCTTTCCTTTTTCCTGTTTCCTGCCTTCTGCCTTTCACAACTTCTATAAACTATTGATCTCTTTTGTGGCTTTAATCATGACTGTTGATTTGATTTCTTTTACGGATTCCATATGAAACCTTCATGACCACTATCAGCCATTGATCTTCCGTACAGATATGATCTCGACCGTTGATCTTCTTCTTTGAGGATTCCACAATGAAACCTCGCAACTAGTATCAATCATTGATATTCTTGCGGATGAAATATAGGCCATTGAACTTATAGATTTGTGGATCAATGTTTAACTCACTCGGGTGGACTTAATCCTGTAACAAAATCCTTTGGATAAAAATTTTGTGGCCGCTCTCGGTCGTTAAAATACTTGCTGGTTGAATCGTGAAATGGCTTGTTGGTTGTCCGATTAGTGTCCCCACCAAATCAATGGTGGACTCCAAAAATATGAAGTGCATTCCATAAATATTCCATGCACATAAAAAGTTGTTCAAAACTCACAACATATCCCTATGAATTGTTGTGGACCGTCGATCTACTACATTATCGATCTCGTTCTTAGATCTCATTCTTAAATTCCAGCAATCAACTTCTGATTTCGCAGCCCGACCCCTCCTTTATCTTCCTCACTATTTCCTTTGTGAAATATGTTCCTAGTTGTTGATCTTCATTTCCTTCATCGAGGATCAACCTTTTCCATTGATCTCAAATGTATTTGCAACGATTAGCTTCAGATTTCACAGCCCAACTATTGTTTATCCTCCTTGCTATTTCTCCTACAAAATGTCTTTGTCGTCATCGATCTTCTCAAAGATCGATCTCCACCACACAATGGAAAGTGATTCGTTAAGTTCTAACTCGGGCACTGCTTCTAAGTCTGAAATCTCTTTTCAGTCGTTTATTTGATTTCTCTTATGGATCAACGTTTAATTGTGGATTCAGTGGGTTTCTGGTTGATTTGGGGTTTAATTCACTGTCAGTTAATTGGATCTGGAAACTATCTTAGTGCTTACAACCATACCTTGATTTTGTTGGCTGAACATGTTTTGAGAAAATTTAGTCAACTACGCTAAGTTGCTTATAGGATTTGTATAGTTTACGGTTTTTATCTATGCAATCAGTTTCAACCACGATATTGAATAACTTGGATCTAAACTATAAACTTGCATTATATTTTCATTAAGAAACCTAAACTTGTAATGCATAATTAAGGAAGAATTACATAAATCAATTTCAGAAGGAAATACACAGCAGGAACATCTGATACCGTGTAAAAACAGAGGGTTCAATCTATTAGATGTGGACTCATCAATTCTAAAACATTGAAGCATAACAACAATAATCTAACTAAGAACGGAACTAGATTCTACTTTGATATTCCTTAGATCTAGGATTTACAAAACATGGATGATGGTTCTCCATAAATGCATAAACAATACTGCCAGGAAATATAACCGCAAATTAACATTTCACATGTACATCCTACTGCATCTAAAATCATTTCATAAGAAACATAGTAGGAACCTAGCACCAACGTTGGGAAAACAAAAGTGGAGAAGTTGTTTATGCCAACCAACTCCCTGAGCAGCCAAATTACTTACTCGAGAACCCCCGATCATGTTCGCTAAACCACAATAGAAAATATCTTAATGCGCCATATCTTGCATTATACAGGTGTTAATCCCCTTCCAATGCTAGCCTCCTGCTGCTTAAGGACATACTATTAAATAGTATTTTACCTAGGACTTGGTCATTTATGAGCCTCTTGCTCTTTAGCAATTCAACTAGGAGTGCAGACCTAATTTTTGGGGATGATGCCTCCTGCATATTGAGTTCTCACTTAGTGGTCTTTTCCGCTTGTCATTTTCCTCTTATGGATCAGCTAACACTCTTTCAACAACTATATCCACTTTTGTTTCCCTTCATCATATTTTATTAATAGGAATGTTTTATTACAAGATGTTTTATTCTTGAACTCCTATCAAATAATAATAAAATAATAATCAAAGTATTTTCTAGCGGAATTAATAATTGTTAATTCAAGGGGTATTACATATACCTCCCCTTAAAAGATGACATTGTCATCTGTGTTATAACTTTTTCTTTTATTCATCCATGTCAGCCTCCTAGAATAAGCCTGGATGTCCCTCCTACATATTATTTTCCACCTCCCAAGTAGCTTCTTCCAGGCTAAGGTGCTTCCATTGCACCTTTATATGTATGATGGTACAGTTCTGAAGTAAAATTTCTCTCCCGTCGATAATGCACTCCGATCCCATTTGGAACTCTCCCTCTGGTTCCTGCTGGATTACATTCCATTCAATCACATGAGAAACTTCATGAAAATATATTTTCAAGATAGAAACATAAAATACATTATGTACTTTAATATTGGGTGGTAGGGCTAACTGGTATGCAACCAGCCCTACTTTGGCTAGAATTTCAAATGCCTTGCCATACCTAGGTTCCAATTTCTTATACTTTCCCAATGTCAAGGTACTTTTCTTGGGATTTACCTTTATGTATACATGATCACCCACCTAGAACTCTTTAGGATTTCTTTTTAAGTCAGCATAAATGTTCTGCATGTCTTGTGCAACCTTAAATTTTTGTTGTGCCCATTTCATAATTAGTTCCCTTTCTTTTTAATGAATTAGGTCCTAACATCAATCAATTTATAGGACTGCTTCACAACTTTTGGAGTATTACCTTTGTGTCCCTATAACACTTTTCAAGGACCTATACATGCAAGAACTTGGAAATCATCATTATAATCAACTTCTACCCAGGGGAGATAGCCTTAACTTGGTGGCATTCCACCTTTAGACATGTAATCAACTAAATATTCCCTTGAAATTGGGCCAGAAGAATTGCTTTCTGAAGTTTTTTAATCATCTTTTGGTAACTAGGGTGTCCTACATAAGGAGTCTGTGCAACACATTTGAATTAAAAACCATTTTTAAATCTGCAATACCAGGCATGTATAGCAGCGAGAAGATGCTAAATAACCTAAATATATATTTGCATAAGCAACTTCTTCTAACTCCACAAGTATCATGCTTTGATCTTAGACAACAATGGAACCTCCCCCCCCCCCACCAAGACCTACCCCAAGGGAAACTTTTATCATCCCATTTGGTGCTTTGTTTCTTGCAGGCCACCACACATGGTTTCCTGCAATGTATCTCCTGACATGGTTCCTACATCAAACCATTAGTACAAAGTTAATCAAATCAAAATATGAATTTACAATTCTGTATCCTACATAATTATATATTTTTTGCAATCTTGAAGCCATCCTCATATTGTTTGGCTATGGTAAGTGGGAGCACTTATCCCCCATCATTTACACTTGCTGCAAACCTGGACAACCACATATAACATGTCATCTTAACACAATTTCTAGATTAGTCAACAATAAATATAAGAATATCAAATTTCCAAATCTAGGATTTAGAAAACTATTTTGTTTAGTTTTCACCGCCCTAAGATCCTTCTCAGACATTTTGGCCCTTGCACATGGTAGATTATAATCTTTATATTATTAGACATAACCGTACTTCCATGTATTTAGTCAATTCTACCTGCAATCTATAACTTCCAAACATCCCAACAATTTGGTGGGCCTCTACAAGATTTACAGTAATCTTTGAAGTGATCTTCAAAAATTACAACACTAAGTAATTTAAACCATATCAATTACTACCATTTCTAGGACACGGGAATGGTTATCTTAACTGATCATTAAAATAACCAGACATTTTCACCTTATTGATGTAATTGAAACAACCCTTCCATACCCATGATTAAGCAATATTGTTCATCATGCTTTCATACCAGACCATTGAAAACTCATTATGCCCTTCACCACGTACTATGTCCCGGATTTTATTAACTAAACATTCTCTGTTCATCCTTATTTCTCACTATTTCATGTAGCTTACTAGTTTGATTTCAGTGAAGGACACTCTGAATTTGATGCTAGGCTCCCTTGTAACAGTCTTTAGATGGACCGTCACTACATTTAGTCTGGTTCTAAACTTGGTAGAACTATTAAATTAACCTCACCCGACCAATGGTCCCATAGGAACTCAACTAAGAGCGGATTTCAAATCTGTTGTGGATCCAATTTCATAAATGATTCCGCTCTCATCTCAAGCAATTAAGTGCCTTCCTAGTTAACGAGCGAAATGACCAAAGGACCGTTAGATCTAGATCAACGATGGAATTCAATGGTCATATGGCGGATTTCATAAAGTATCGCACCCATCAGGATTTTCTTTGACCACGCTAGTTCACCTAGTGAAATAACACACATCCATTGATTGACTCCCACGATCAATTCCGTTTGTTGATCTTGATCTTCTTCGTAATGATTACTTTCCAATTCTGCAACCCGAATCAACTTTTATATTTCGCACTCTTCCTTCTAGCAAAATGTTCCAGGCCCGTTGGATCTATCTCTAGTCAAAATGAATGGTGGACATCCGAGTCCACATTTCTCAATTTAATCTCCGTGCACTTTAGTTCAACGGAATTCCCACCAACCCTTGGATCATCCCGTTCACCGGATCTCAACCATAGATCTACCTATGCAAGTTAAGTTGATTTAATCCATTCCAGAGTTATATTTACTTGTAACTCTCATTTTTGCAATCTATCCTCATTCGTAGATCTATCTAAGTTACATATCTTTAACTCAGGTGTTTCAAGCTTGAATCTATCAGAGGGATGATCAGTTTAATTCACACTCTCCCTTTCTTGATTGATCAGAGAATCGATCAATCGATCTCTATCCCAAATTATCTAAGCTTGTCTTTGTCCAATTTCTGAACTCTATTCTAGCATTCGGGAAAGTATATTCCCATGCATGACTACCTTGCAGATCTCCTTATAGACCCTAGAATGGTTTATAGACAAGGGACTCCATCTGTTGGGTGTCGGTTCAATATTTCTAGCATAATTTAACCCTACCATATATATATATATATATATATTCAACCAATCCATGCCAATCATCATATGCACATACATATTTTATAAGTATTTTTCTTGCAAGCGCCTTTCTAGTTTCTCTTAGATGTCCAAGAAAAATACACCAAGTGTTAACAGTACTCTCAGTGCTAAACCAAGCTTGTAAGTTGGCAGAGATCCCTCATCCTTGGGGTGCTGCAACTCATGTGGCTCCTGGATTACTTACATAATAGCAATGGGATTAGTAATAATACCTTCCCATTCCCCATCGTTCCCACAAGTTACTTTTCAACAAAATATATGAAGTTTATTTTCAATAAAACTACATGATTCATGCTTAATCAGTTGCATGATAGATACTTTCTTTTCAACCCCGATACAAGAAATACCCCTAAGTTATTTCTAGTACCCCTTCAATACTTCCACCATTTACCTTTCTAGTGGATATCACAAGGGAAGTTATTTTCACATATCACCTAACATACTTTTTCTTTTACTGCAACATGCAAAGCTAAGTTACATGCAACAATTTTCCATCTAAACTGAGAATCCACAAGGGCCATACAACATATCACTTTTCATCTTATTTCATATTTCTTCTCAAAACTCATTCAAGAAGCCATTAATCATCAACTAAATTTTTTCATACAGCAATCCTCATGCATACCTGATCATTAATCCATAATACCTTAACCTATTTCAGTCCTATGATAATAATGCAATGTCCACTAGAGACAATCCTTCATGAATTACTTACCATACGAGCATTTTTTTTTCTTTTTCTCTTCATTATGGATTTTTGCTAACAAGATGGTGTTTAGTTCTTCTTGAGCCTTCAGAATTTGGTCATTATCTTCCTTCACCTTTCTTAATTCAGATATTAGTTCATCCACAGTCCTTTTAATTCATATTTATTTTCTTAACTTTCATTTAGATCTACCCAAAACTCTCCATCCCTTAAATTACCCTCTTTTGGGTGACGTTCCTCTTCTGCAAACATTCCTGCATCTGCCATATTTCCTGCAAAATATTTTTGTGCTTCTCTTTTCTTTGTAAGAGGATTTTCAAGAAAAAATAAACATGAGTTACTTTGTTGTTTTCTATAGCAGTTTTGTGTTGAGCGTATTCATGCCTAGAGTTGAAACCATGCTTTGATACCATATGGAACATACCTTAAAATTCAAATATAAAAAAAACATCTATAACCATATATCTTCAAGCATATTAATAAAAATACTAACTTTTATAAGAAAATACTATTAAAAGGAAACCATGGACATATTTAATGGTCAAAATCATCCTTGTACAATAATTCTCAAGCTTAGGGACCACTATAATAGTCGTTCCTCCATTGATAGATCCATTCTACAACCAAATAGTCATTTTCTCCCTAAACTATCTTTTCCGCCCTTCGCCTTCTAGGCAGAACTCGGAAATCAAAAAAGCAACATATTGATACCTTCATTGATGAATTTCTGCATTTTGCACCCCATACAAACTTTCTGTAACTCAGAAGTCGTAAGAGAAACATATCGATACCTTTGTTTGACAACTTTCTGCCTTCCGCACTCCACACAAGATTTTCGCAACTCAGAAATCGAAAAAGCAACATATCGATACCTTTGTTTGATGACTTTTCGCCTTCCGCACTCCGCACAAGCATTTCACACCATTGATCCTTGTGGAATAAACCTTGACCATCAATCTTGTTTTGAGTGAATATCAGATCTGAGAAACTTCAAGTCCTGTTAACTTAATCTTTGTCTTTCCCACGTTTTGCATTCTGCACCGGATTTCCGCATCATTGATCCTTGTGGAAACAACCTTGATCATCGATCTTTGATGCAAAGATCAGACTTCAGAATTTTAACAGTTTTCCTTTCCTTTTTCATGTTTCCCGTCTTCTATCATCGAGTTCCTTCATACCCACTCAAAGTACATCATCATAAATAGAGATAATTACTAATGATTTTATCTCACACGCCTTGTGCCACCAATATCGGGTACTAGGTTTCTTAACCAAGGGTAGCTAATCCTTGGACAAGGTCGCAAATCCCACATATTGAGGGTAGGAGTACCTCACATGCCCAGACCCATTCTACAACTTATAGTGATGTCCTGGTAACTAACCAAGTTCCTCATCCATAGGCTACATAATTTGACCCAAGTTCAAATACTTGGTAACTGGCCAAGCGTCTCCATTCTCCTATAGAATGGCCCTCAACCCTAAGTTGAGTCCCCCAATTCTATACTGGTCCATATTCTTGGTAACTAACTAGGTGCCTCCATTCAAAGAATGGCCATTCAGATATAGGAAAAGTTCCCCCTATTGTTGGACTGGCTCCACATCCTGATCCTTGACCATATGTCCCCATTCAATAGAATGGATACTCATCTCAAGGATGAGTTCTCCCAGTGATGGACTGGTTCCACATCCTAGTCATTGACCAGATGTCCCAATTCAATATAATGGATACTCATCCCAAGGCTGAGTTCCCCCATTTTTGGATTGGTTCCACATCTTGGTCCTTGACCAGATGTCCCCATTCAATAGAATGGCTTCTCATCTCAAGGCTAAGTTTCCCTAGTGATGGACTGGTTCCACATCCTAGTCCTTAACCAGATGTCCCCATTCAATAGAATGACTACTCAGCTCAAGGTTGAGTTCCCCCAGTGTTGGAATGGTTCCACATCCTGGTCCTTAACCATATGTCCATATTCAACATAATGGCTACTCAGCTCAAGGCTGAGTTCCCCCAGTCCTAGACTAGTTCCACATCTTGGTCATTGACTAGATGTCCCAATTCTCCTAAGAGAATGGCTCTCAATGTTGCTTAGGAAAAATAAAAAAATATTGGGATTAGAATCTACCAAGAGGATGGGAATCACACAGATCTCTGTTTATGGAGACTCATATCTCATAGGGAAACAAATAAATGGCATGTATCATACCAAGCATCCAGGGAGGAGATCCTAAAGGAATAAGGTGTGGGGCCTGATCGATAAATTATTTCATGATTTTAATATAACTACCATCCTCAAATAAATGAATCAAAAGGAATATTCACTAGCATTAGTAACTAGCACATTCAACCCTCCTACTAAAATCAGGTTAAAGCATGAGGTCGAAATGATATATATACCCTCAATCCCTGATAACACAAAGCACTAGAAAGTATTTGAATATGACCTACAAATCAAAATATTTTTGGAGATGGTAAATGAGATGTCAAGTAATTGCATAGATCCGTATTTGAATGAAGATGAAATCCAAGAGGAGGGCACAAATACTACGACAAATTTTACCAATAAAGTGTCCAATCATAAAATTGTGAAATTAAAGAACAACTTCATCCCTAAAGGACCAGTTCCTTTAGAAAGGCTATTTGAAAAGAATGATATTTCCCTCAAACCTATAATTCATCCAATAGAGGAAGATGTGGAATAGGTGAATGTTGGCATGCATGAAGAACCTAAGAATATCAATCTGTCTAAACTTTTGCATGTTGAATTGAAATAGAGGTATGTAAAATTGTTCAATGAGCATGTAGATGTATTTGCATGGAGGTATGAAAATCTTAGGACATATGACACTTCAATAATTGAACATAATATTCCCCTAAAATATGGAGCAAATTATTTCAAGCAAAATATTAGGAAAACAAACCCCATGTTGCTGCCCATTATAGAAAAGGAAATAAGGAAGTTATTAGATTCCCAAATAATAGTTCTTTTAAGATACTCTAAATGGGTGGAAAGTCTTGTCCCTGTTAGAAACAAGAGTAGAGAAGTAAGGTTGTGTGTTGATTTCAGAAATCTAAATAAGTGTTTCTTAAAAAAGAACTACCCCTTTCCAAGGATGGATCAAATTTTGCAGAAGGTAATGGGAGCAAACAAAATCTCCATGATGGATGGTTTTTCAGGGTACAACCAAGTGGTCATGAGTGAGGAAGACAAGGAAAATATAGTATTCACCACTCCACGGGGTACTTTTTAGTATGATAAAATTCCATTCGTACTAATGAATGTGGGAGATACTTTCCAACGTGCCATGGATATAACATTTGTTGGTGAGAGAGATAAATTCATAGTAATTTACCCTGATGATATGCTTGTGTTTTCTAAAACTTATGAAGGACATTTATCTCATTTGCAATAAACTTTCAAGAAATGCGGAAATTTTGGTCTCTCCTTCTATCCAAAGAAGGCTAGTTTTTCTTTGCACGAAGGTAAGATATTAGGAAACATTGTGTCAAAGGATGGAGTAAGGATAGTCCCTCAAAGAGTAGCAGCTATACGGGAACTTGAAACTCCCAAAAATAAAAAATAAAAGAGGTACAGTCATTTATGGGAATAATAAAATTCATGAGTATATTTATCCCTAACCTAGATGAACTTCTTAACACCATTACCAACATGCTAAAAATAGGTAATGAGGTGAAATGGACGAAAGAGTAAAAGGAATAACGTGAATCCCTAAAGAATCTATTGGATAGTCCCTAGTGCTAATCATCCCTAGCTATACTAAATAGTTCCTCATAGTTTCCTTTGGCTTTAGTCACAACATTGGAGTTGTGGTATGTTGAGGCCTGGAAATTCGCAGGCAACAACAGCAAGGGATTCTCCCCAGTCAACGTTCCCAACTAGCCCGTGACTGTTTGGTATAGGGAATCCGACCGGTTTGCGGTCCGACTACCGTAGCTCAAGTAACAAAACAAAGGTTTTACCGATTGCGACCCGGTCCACCATGTACTTTTGTATTTTCTGACTTAATGTATGAGATGCACGTGCCTAACTAAATGCAAGGTGATAAGGATGCAGGGAGCATTCACAACATGATGCGCAAGTTCTTACCTCTCGTCTTAGCACTCACAAGCATCTAGATCACAGACAACAAGAAATTAAAACTAACTACCTAACCTATCCCTAGGGAGCGAGATTATCATTCATTGGTGCGTAATATATTTTGTACATGCATTATGAAAAGTTATAGATAGCTGACACTTCCTTCAAAAACACATGAACAATTAAAGATATTTGAACAACCAGATATCCAATTGTTTATGAACAGCATTTATTACTCACAGTGGAAAACATCACACATATACTGAAGAACATTCAAACAAGAACATAGGTTCAAGAAGTTAAAACACTCTCACAGTTAATGAAACACAGCTAAAAATGAAATAGTTCCCTTTCAACATTGCTCATTTAATCACATTGATACATTCCACATTTGCACTTCTTTCGACAGGAAAAAGTTGTAGTTTCTGATTGTAAAACGAAATAGTTCCTCTTACAAGCAAATGGTTTACAAGTTTTTCCAAGGAAAAAGTCCCCTAATTAAGTTCTATCTTTACAATATTTAAACTACAACAGCCAATCGTTTGGGCTGCCCCCAAATGTGTGACTTTCCAGTCCCTCGAACATTTCAGATCCTTCTTTTCTGTCTTTTCTGCGCACACCCATGATCAGGTGAGTAACCGACGGACCTTTTAGGTCTGAGTCCTTGTCGCTATTCATTCTATCTTTTCTTTCATTTGTCCTTCTTGCGATCCTGTTGGTTTCGGATCTACCTCTATCAAATGGTCTGTTTCCCTTCGTGCCGCAGCAGTTTAATCGATCTCCGAAACTCACCTGCAAACAAATGACGAGCATCATTTGTTGGAAACGCATCCAAACCATAGCAAAAAATTATACTGACTGAAACGGTTAATCCACATGAAATGATCAGGTGCACCACCATTATTTTACAAATGTGGACACCACTACCTCGTCCTCCCATGGGCTCGGAAGAAAAACACCAAGGGAAAAAATCGGGAGGATACCGACATCGGAAGCAAAAGCACTGCCCAGTTGCAACGACAGAAGAGGAAAAGCTACAGGCATGCGGCGGTGGGACGGAAAAACTCAATCGGAGATTGGAGAACTTTGACCTCAGAATCCAAACGCCTTGCATAGCCGCAATGGCGGAAGAGAACAGACAACGGACAAGCGAAACGCGGGCGGGAAAGCTTTCCAAACGGCAATCAGAAGGGTAATCACATCAGAAGCCAAATGGATTTTTCAGCCGCAACGGCAGAAGAGAAAAAGCTACGGGTACACGGCGACAAGGTCAACACGCATCGACAGTCGGAGCTCTTTATGCTTCGGATGGCTAATTGGTTTGGGAGCCGCAATGGCGGAAGGGAAAAGTTATCAGCTGCCGATTTAACATAGGATGACGTCTGACTAACAGAAAATTTAAGTGCTTCAAAAACTTTTAAAAAATCAGCAACGGTTAGAACCTATTTTACTTCCGCAATGGTGACCCACAACAAAGAACACTTGATCCGATCGACAAGCCAAAACCAAACTTAAACTCTGTGACTCACCATAAATTTCAAACGCAGGCAACTTCTGAAAACCAGGACAACATGTAATCTCCAGGAAATCATCCAAAATAAAGCATGACCCAACAAATTCAAGGATCCAAACGATTAAAACAATGCTAAATCATGAGGAGGGGACCAAAATTTAAGAAATTTGGGGAAAACAGTTGCGACGGCAACAATTGGCGATTACCTGGTGAACCTAGATCTCTGGGCGATTATTCTTTGTGTGACAGACTGTTTAACAATAAATGCATCTATTGAATTCTTCCAGCTATCTGGATTTATCGAATGACAAAGTGTGTACCTTTAATCATTGATGATAATCCAATTTGGGAGAGTGGAAACCAAGATTTTCAAGTCCAGATAACTCTGTTGAGGCCAGAGGATGAGTTTCATTATTATTTTTGTCTTCAAGTAGCTGATAGCTTGGACACCACAGGATTGTAGCACATGGTAAACAGAAATATTTGTTTGTTCCTCATTCCCAAGCCATTTTAGCAATTTTGTGCTTTTGGACTTTTGTCCCTTTTCATATGAGTCCTCCTGCATGCCCTTCTTTCTGAATTTTAATTCAGGCTCCTCTATCCCATAGTGTCCTTTTTTGTGAGCGGTGTACTTCATGTTTCAGCTCACGGACGAAGAGGAGCTTTGGCAATTTAATAATTTATGATTCAGCATTTGCTTTGATGTATGATGCTTTCATAGGAGTTTTTGACTCTTATTTTCCTTTTGGCATTCGTTTCTTGGCATGGGATCATTTATATTTAATATATTGTTCACCTTGCTCCTTTCCATGGGTCCTCTGTTGTCGCCTCTTAGAGCCTTTTAAGTGTGTCATGAATGGAGCCTCAACATAGTATTCCAGACTCTTGAATCCGGTTTATTTCACAGGGGTTAAGCAGGACTTCAATGCACACAGAGCTATTCGAGAAAAATACTAAACTGGAAGAAGTTCTTTTAGACAAACAGCAACACACAGTTTGATACCAAAAAATGTTTATCATTCCCAAAAAATCTTGATGTTCCTCATGCAACCGTAGGTTCGTCCCCTTTATTGAAATCAATACACTTAAACTAAAACAAACTGAAAAACATGACTCAAAATACAGCCAAACAGTTTATTTATATACAAGACAGAAGAACTCAGAGAAACTCGGGAAAAATAAGGCTTGAGAACCAAACCATTTACTGGTAAGTTCTCTTCCCATCCCTGTAGATCTTGCAACTTATAAGTAGAAGGGCCAAGCTTTGCTACGACCTGAAAAGGGCCTACCCACAACTGTTGGAATTTAGTATGCTTTCCTTTCTCATCATGTGGATGATCCCATTTGAGGACTAAATCTCCCACTTCAAAGTCTTTTGTTCCAACCTTATGTTTGTCAAACCGTCTCTTTATTACCTCCTATTGTTGCTTAAAGCGTTCTCTGGCTTTAGATCTAGCCTCTTCTGCTTTCAGAAGATTGCATATCCTCATCTGCAAAACTTCATCCTCCGACCCTCTAGACTCTTGAGCTATTATGGAATATGGTAGCATGATATTGGGGGGAAGAATGGCTTCTTTTCCATACACTAAGGGTATATGGTGACACTCCTATCGCGGACATGGGGGTGACTCTATCGGCCCAAAGGGTGTTTGGTAGAGCCGAGTGCCAACTCCTCTGGTTTTCTATCACTGTCTTCTTTAAAATTCTTATCAGATTTTTGTTAGTGGATTCAGCCAGGCCATTTCCTTGTGGATAGTAATTAGCAGAATAATGCAGTTTTATCCCTTTATCATGAGCAAAAGCAGTCAATTTAATTGATGAAAAGTACATAGCATTATCAAAAACTAACGAAACTGGAACTCCAAACCTGGCCATGATGTGGTCCTCCAGGAAGCTGATGACCTCGTCTTGATTTATTTTGTGCAGCGGGACTGCTTCGACCCAGCGAGTGAAATAATCGGTCACGGTCAGAATGTACTTGTGTTGTAAGGAGTAATTTGGTTTTATTTCTCCAATAATATCCAACCCCCATTGTTCGAATGGCTCCGTGATCATTACAGGCTTTAGAGGTGCTGCTACTCTAGGTTGTCTCCCACTACATCTTTGGCAAATGTCACACTTCCTGACATGTGCGTGTGTATCTTTGAAGATTGTAGGCCAATAGTAGCCGGCTCTGAGGATTTTGTGGGCTGTAGTATCCCCTGAATAATGTCCCCCAGCAGGCCCTTCATGCAAATCGGTCATTACTTTTTTCGCGTCTTCTTTTTCTAAACATCTCAGCAGTACTTCGTCATAATTTTTTCTGAATAATACTCCTTCAATAATTTGATAGGAAGCTGATTTAAGACGCAACGCTCTTCTTTGCTTAGAATTCCAATGTTTCGGCAACAGCCCTGCCTGCAAGTAATGCACGAGATCTCTATACCAAGACTCGAGGGCCGTAAACAAAGGACATACCTCCATTACATGTAATTCAGCTTCATCCTCCCAAGCGTGTTCTTCATTTTTTCCATTTTCAGTCATCAGTTTGCACAACCCTTGTCCTATAACTATAGCAGCTGGCTTGAATTCAAGGTCGTACTCTTGAAGAGCTGTTACCCAGTTGCCTCTTCTTTCTCCTAACTTCTTCTACACAAGAAGGGACCTTACAGCTGGGTAGGGGACGATCACCTTAGTTCGATTTTTTAAAATATAAGGCCTGAATTGCTTTACTGCTTTAAGTACTGCGTAAGCTTGTTTATCAATGGCTAGGTAATTTAATTCGGCCCCTTGTAGATGAATGCGCATGAAAGATATTGGGAATTCATCCCCCCCATCTTCCTTTTGCGTAAGCACGGCTGCGAGCGAATCATCGGATGCAAAGGTATACAGAATAAAGTCTTTGTCGAAATCTGGGCTTTTCAAAGAGGGTGCGTGTGCAACAGCAGTTATAATTTTGCTGAATGTGTTTTTCTCAATTTCAGTCCATTTGAATTGTGCATTCTGCATGACCATCTGCTGCAGCGACTTAACGATCTGAGCGAAATCAGGTACAAATCTTCGCACGAAGTTTATAGATCCTATGAATGATTGCATCCCTTTTTTATTATGGGGCAAGGGGATTTGTTCAATGGCATTAATTCTTTCTGGATCTATAGAGATTCCTTTCTTCGAAACTACGTGACCCAGCAACTTGCCTTCTGTGACAGCGAACACACACTTCTTAGGATTGAGTGAGATGCCATACTTCCGACAGCGTTCAAAAATCTGCCTTAAGTGAAATGCATTCTCTTCTCTTTTATTCAAGAATATCGTAATATCGTCAAGGTACACTATAGCACTTCGGCCAATCAATCCGCGGAAATCTATGTACATAGCCCTCTGAAACGTCGCTCCGGCATTTATAAGCCCGAAAGGCATCCTTCTATATGCAAAGGTTCCCCATTTGGTTCTGAACGTTGTCTTCAATCTGTGTTCTTCGGCTACTAATACTTGATTATAGCCAGAGAAACCGTCTAATAACAAAAATAGTTCAGAACCTGAGACCATTTGTAGCAATTGCTCCATGGGTGGCACAGGATAGTTATCTTTATCTGAAGCTCGGTTTAGATTTCTGAAATCCATGCATAATCTGATTTCTCCAGATTTTTTCCTAACTGGTACCAGATTTGATACCCACTCAGAGTGTCTAACCTTAAAGATGATTTTAGCATCCAGTAATTTCTTTACTTCACTGTGAATCAGCGGTTCCAATTTTGGATGCATTTTCCTTAAAGGTTGTTGATATGGCTTGATGGTGGCTTTAATGGGGACAACATGCTTGATGATGCTGGTATCGTATGTCTTCAAATCTTCGTATGTCCAGGCGAAAACATCTTTATATTGTTTAAATAGACTGAGGAACTTATCTCTTTCTGCTGGTGAACAACATTTGCCAAGATTCACAAATCTAGGATTCACCTCAGTCCCTAAATTTATCAGCTCGAACTGTAGAGATGAGCTGTGGGTCTTTACGCTGGCTGGTCTTCTGAACTTTTCATTTAAATCAAACATTCTTTGCAACGTTCTGACTCCTTTAGGGATGAAATTATCATACTTCAGCTCGGCCTGATGTTCTTCATCATCTATAATTGCTCCTTTAAATACCTCGTCATTTGTTAAACATTCTATAATCTGCTGATCATCATCGAACACTCATAGGTTGGTAATCATATCAGGTACTGAGGGCCTAAAAATCAATTCAACAGAACATCGATTATTAGTGGTTACAAGCCTAGCGGCTGATGTGGCTAACAAGTAAGCTTCTGCGTTTTTCAGTCTTGGAATTGAAATAATATTGAATGCATCAAAAAATTTAAGTAGGTCCCATACCTCATTTTGGTAAGCCTTCAAGTTAGGGGAAACACAATGTATTTGATTTCAGATTTGTTTCACAATTATTTCTGAATCTCCAAAAACTTTTAAATTACTTACCTTTAATTCAATCGCTTTCCTTAAGCCCTGCACCAATGCTTCATACTCAGCTGTATTACTCTTACATTCAAATTCTAATCTACATGCAAGAAAATTTTTATTCCTCTGGGGGTCAATCAGGACACAGCCGGCCCCTGACCCTTCTAATGTCTTAGAGCCATCAAAAAACAAAGTCCAAAAATCACTAACTACTGTATGCGAGTCTATTCCTACAGCTAAATCTACTATTTTACAGTCAATTTCATCAACCTGTGAGAATCGAAGGAGATCAGGCTGGGTGTGTGACGTGTTGTTGGCTTCTTCTGCTAGGTAATTACCTGGTTCCAACTCGATAAAATAATTTCCCAACACATAATCCATAGGTTCATTTTTTTCCTCAAGCCGAGTAACGTTTTATTTCATGTGAGGCTCCCTTAATATCTTAATCTGGTTCGGACTTCCTTTGTATGGCAACCACAGATGTGACCAATCAGAGGCAAAATATCCGTTCAGTTTTGCTGACCAATCTCTGCTCAAAACAAGACCGTAAGCGTCTGGTATATCTGCCACCATGATATTAATGACTTGGCAGACTTTATCATTTGATGATAGCTGAATCAGGACATCCTCCATCTCACCCATTACCTTTACATCTATCCTGTCCAACTGGACAACTCTCCATGTGGATGGCTTAGGCTGCCCATTTATCCTTTTACATACTCATATTGGCATGACATTGACAGACGCCCCTGAGTCTACCAAGCAATTATGTACGTTGTGATTAAAAATTTCAAATGTGAGAAGGAAAGGTGGATGTTTGCTCTTAAACTTACCTCCAATGCTGGCTTCTCCGATTTCTTCTTCCTCTTCGGGCTGATTGTCAATGGGCAGCCTTTCATCCGGTGCTTCAAGTGCTTTCAATAGTCTTTCTTTTTGTTGCGGCACTTTGCACATTTCAAATAGTGGAACATTCGCTTTTATCTTCTTTAAATCCTCCACGATGTCATAATCCATCTGTTGTTCAATGGGGTGAGCTTTACCAGCATTCACCTTTTCTTCATTTGGCTTGGGTAACGTTTTATTCTGCTTAGGATCTTGGCTGGTAATAGTGAACTCTGGAATCTTATCAGCTAAGGATTTATTTTGAAATTTCTTAACATTTCGCTGAAGCCTCTTAATCTTTGGGAGTATGAGACTGTCTTCTTTAACTGACCCTTGGCTTCTTGTTTCCACGTTGGTTTCCATGACATCCTTGTATCCTTGATTCTTTTCCTCTTCAGCATCAAATAAAGAGACAGAATTCCACAAAGCCATGGTTTCCTCTTCCTGTTCTTTAGTAGAAGTAGAAGCAAAATTCTCTTTTCTTTCTTCATCTCCCTCTTCTGTTAATCTAGAATCCAACAGCGGATTCATGACCAACGTCATCGAGTTTATCCATTGAGGACAATTCTTTTCAGAATGTGGTTGTTGGTGGAAAGTGCAAAAATTGTCCATTCCTACCTCTGTCAGATTCATTGATGTTGTATTGTGCGGAGGAGGTTGAGACTGATCCTCTCTTTTCTTATAATAGGGCTTATAAAACTTTTGAGCTTCCTTCTCTTTCTCCAAGTCTATGATTTTGTTGGAAAGATTCTGCATCATTTTGGCCATATTTTCAAAATCTGGCGATTTCTCTTCCTTAGGCTTAGTAAACAATAAGGATTTCCTTCCCACACCTTTCTTTCTTGATTGTTCGGGATAATCTTCAATACTTTCTCTTTCAGCCTCCACTGCTTCTGCCTCTTCATAAGTTTCCGCCAAAGTAGGCTTGGCCCTACCTTTGGTAAACATGGCCAAATCAGGGCCTAAGGCTGAGGTATAATATTCAATCAGGACCTTGTCCAAAGGTTTGTCAGCGTCAGAAAAATTCTTGATGTATGCTGCAAATCTTTGAGTAAAACTGTGCACCTTCTCCTTTCTCTCTTTCTTCAAGGTGCATAGTCCTTTCATGAGGGTTGCATGAGTCTTTTGAATCGCATACTTACCTCTGAAAATTCTTTCGAAGGTATCCCAATCAGGGATAGAGTTAGCAGGCATCCCAAAATACCATGATGTCGTAGCTCCTTTAAGGGTATGCAGGAATAGTCTGCAGACTACATCTTCATACTCCCCATCCCTCAACCCTTCTATCGCCAAGTAAAAACTTTGCAGGTGATCATCTACTAGTATCTTTTCACTTGGATCGAATTTAGGAAACATCTTATCAAAGGCTTGAGGTAGATCATGTAATGGAGGCATTAGATTTAGAGGTGATCTGGCTCTCCAGGCAGGTGGTGGATTTGGCGGGTTGGGTGGTGGATTAGGATTAACTCCTGCCATGATTCTGGGTGGAGAGTGAGGAGGTGAGCCAATAGGAGTGTGAGCAGGAGAACTATGAGGGGTATCTGGGCCTTCTTGATTCAAAGGTAGGACCACTTCCTGTAAGGCAGTTTCTACAAGTTCTTCCTAGTCCCCAACCAGCACCGAGTCTTCTACTATAGGACGATCTTTCTTTTTATATTCTCTTCTGGGCAATTCGAGGATAATTGGCAATCCTCCAATCTTATTTACATATGCCCTGGTGTGTCTTCTTAGGTCATTAACAACTTCGTTGCCAACAGAATATATATGTTCTCTATTCCTTTCTTCTGGAATTGGATTATGAATTCCACTGCTTTCAGAACTGTAACTGGTGGAATAATCTCGGGAAAACGGGTTTCCTCGGCCAGCCATGCACTAGCGGCCCTCCTTCTAGCGCCAAAAACTGTTGAGGCCTGGAAATTCGTAGGCAACAACAGCAAGGGATTCTCCCCAGTCAACGTTCCCAACTAGCCCGTGACTGTTTGGTATAGGGAACCCGTCTTGTTTGCATTCCGGCTACAGTAGGTCAAGTAACAAAACAAAGGTTTTACTAGTTGCGGCCCGGTCCACCGTCTACTTTTGTATTTTCTGACTTAATGTATGAGATGCACATGCCTAACTAAATGCAAGGTCATAAGGATGTAGGGAGCATTCACAACGTGATGCGCAGGTTCTTACCTCTCATCTTAGCACTCACAAGCATCTAGATCACAGACAACAAGAAATTAAAACTAACTACCTAACCTATCCCTAGGGAGCGAGATTATCATTCATTGGTGAGTAATATATTTTGTACATTCATTATAAAAAGTTATAGATAGCTGAAACTTCCTTCAAAAACACATGAACAATTAAAGATATTTGAACAACCAGATAGCCAATTGTTTATGAACAACATTTATTACTCACAGTGGAAAACATCACACATATACTGAAGAACATTCAAACAAGAACATAGGTTCAAGAAGTTAAAATGATCTCACAGTTAATGAAACACAGCTGAAAACGAAGTAGTTCCCCTTCAACATTGCTCATTTAATCACATTGATACATTTCACATTTGCGCTTCTTCCGACAGGCAAAAGTTGCAGTTTCTGATTGTAAAACGAAATAGTTCCTCTTACAAGCAAACGGTTTACAAGTTTTTCTAGGGAAAAAGTCCCCTAATTAAGTTCTATCTTTACAATATTTAAACTACAACAGTCGATCGTTTGGGCTGCCCCCAAACATGTGACTTTCCAGTCCCTCGAACGTTTCAGATCCTTCTTTTCTGTCTTTTCTGCACACACCCATGATCAGGTGAGTAACCGACGGACCTTTCAGGTCTGAGTCCCTGTCGCTATTCATTCTTTCTTTTCCTTTGTTTCTCCTTCTTGAGATCCTGTTGGTTTCGGCTCTAACTCTATCAAATGGTATGTTTCCCTTCGTGCCGCAGCAGTTTGATCGATCTCCAGAACTCACCTACAAACAAACGACAAGCATCATTCGTTGGAAACGCATCCAAACCATAGCAGCAAATTATACTGACTAAAACAGTTAATCCACATGAAATGATCAGGTGCACCACTATTATTTTACAAATGCGGACACCACTACCTCGTCCTCCCATGGGATCGGAAGAAAAACACCAACAGCGAAAATCGAGAGGATACCGACATCGGAAGCAAAAGCACTGCCCAATCGCAACGGTGGAAGAGGAAAAGCTACAGGCATGCGGCGGTGGGCGGGAAAAACTCAATCGGAGATCGGGGGACTTTGACCTCGGAAGCCAAATGACTTGCATAGCTACAACGACGGAAGAGAACAGACAACGGACAAGCGAAACGCGGGTGGGAAAGCTTTCCAATCGGCAATCGGAAGGGTAATCACATCGAAAGCCAAATGACTTTTTCATCCGCAACGGCGGAAGAGAAAAAGCTACGGGTACACGGCGACAAGGTCAACACGCATCGGCAGTCGGATCTCTTTATGCTTCGGATGGCTAATTGGTTTGGGAGTAGCAACGGCGCAAGGGAAAAGTTATCAGCCGCCGATTTAACATAGGATGACGTCCGACTAATAGAAAATTTAAGTGCTTCAAAAACTTTTAAAAAATCAGCAACAGTTAGAACCTGTTTTACTTCCGCAACGGTGACCCACAACAAAGAACACTTGATCCGATCGACAAGCCAAAACCAAACTTAAACTCTGTGACTCACCATAAATTTCAAACACAGGCAACTTCTGAAAAACAGGACAACATGTAATCTCCAGGAAATCATCCAAAATAAAGCATGACCCAACAAATTCAAGGATCCAAACGATTAAAACAACGCTAAATCATGAGGAGGGGACCAAAATTTAAGAAATTTGGGGAAAACAGTTGCGACGGCAACATGGTATTACAAAAAATCAGGATTTCCACGAGTAACCGATAGCTTTTTTTAGAAAAAGCTTCATGGATATTGAATTAAATCATAATCATATGGAGAAATAGGCCTGTGCCATGGTAAAGACACTTGAATATTTAAGATGTTATGTAATGCATTCACATATAATTGCATATGTTCCACAAAACACATTTAAAGATATCCTTTTTCAAACCGGCACTGAAAGCAGGATAGGGAAGTGGATTTCAAAGATTTGGGACTATGACATGGATATCAAGCCCACCATGTCAGTGAAAGGCCAAGGACTGGCTGAGTCAAATTATCAAGCACTAGATCTAAACCTAATATCTAAATTGACAGAAGAAGAAAAGTTGAGGAGTATACATGATTCTCAAGATAGTACCATGAAGGTAAACCCCAAGTTTGAAGAGTTCAAATGTTATAGAGACATTTTTTATTAGTTGGTAAACCCAGAATGCCTAGAATGTATATCTAAATTACAATCTAGGTCCCTGAAAATTACAAGCAACAAACTTTATTGCATATTGGATGAATATCTATATTGGAAATATACTCAAGGTGTATTTTTTAATTGTGTGATTGAGGATGAGACTAAAGGAATAGTCATAGAGCTTCATAAATTAATTTCTGGAGGGATATTTCCCTAGGATAAGTTAGGCAGAATTCAGCCATAGTTTTGATCAAGAAGATAAAGAATCTGGTTGCAAGACAGAAAAGAGAAGATGTGGTGGAAGAGAATATGCAATGGAAGAGAAGAGTCTGACAGGAGAGAAACCATGACAAAAGGATTAGTGATCAGATAAGTCATGATGGAAGAAACCACGATAGAAGAAGAGCATAGTAGTGAAAAGGACAACCCGTATGATTGTGGGTAAGGAGTTAGTTAGAATAAAACATTATTTTGGTAATAAAGCATCATTGTATTTTGGGCTAATATTGCCTATTTTCAGTTGTATTTAAATGTAGGAGAATAGAAATGACAGCTTGTCGGCTAACAGAACAGAGTTGGTTAATTAGGACAGGTAGAAGCTTATAAAAGGGCGAACCCAAGTTGTGTGTGGGACTAATGATGGTTATTGATTGTTGCTAGAGAAGAGAAGCAGAGATCTGATTAGCTAGAGATGTTATGTGCAGATCGATAGAGGAGTGAAGAATAGAGGAAGTAACTAGACCTAAAACCTAAGAGCATGAGAGGAGAGAAGTCTGTTTGAATTGTAAAGAATACCTAGAAAAGAGTCAGCAAGTTGAGTGCGCAGACAAAAGGTGCTAATATATTTCTCATGCTGTATGAAGAACGCATTTGTTTTTTTTATTAAATGGGTTTCCACGTTAACTTGTGCCTCTGTGTATCATTGATTAATGTAATTGTGTTTGTTATATGTATGTTATAAATAAGTAAATATTATTGTGTTTCTCTGCAATTGTTTATGAAGAATCCCTCATATCTATTTGTCGCACTACTTATTGAATGAATCTGTAATAGGGATATTATGTTGATTATAATGGTATGTGTCGACTCATAATTAGACTATTATCTTGAATGAAAAAGACAAGGGATAAGAAGTATAAACCATGGCTTCGTTCAAGTGTTGTGATAAGGTACAATAAGAGTAGAAACCCCCACCTAACTACAGAACCCTGGTTCTGGAATTTCCCCATAAGGATATCTCAGGTGAGACAGTATTTGTGTCAGAGGTGCTCCTGGCCGAGCCCTGCTCTCTCGGGAAAATATCTGGGTCTTTATTGATGACCAAGGATCTAAATTTGGGTCGATCGAAGGAGAAATCCAACAAATGGCTCCATTGTTAGGACTCTTAGTAGGGATATGTTGTGGCACCCGACGAAGCCATAAATTGAAGATTGGGTGGATTTGGAGGCGATAGAGTTTATACGGGAATAAAGTGAAGGATCTCGGTTGATCCTGCCCAAGTGGTTGGAGCGATACCTCTATACATATATTCATGAGATTTTATTTTGTGAATTTCATATTTTGTTGCATGAATGGTTTTTGGGGCTAGCAACACCGTAGAGAAAATTTCAAGGGGGGGGGGGCGAACCGATAGATTAGCGTCCTTGGCTGATTCAGCGGATGAAAAGTGTTAGCAACCCCATATCTAGGGCCTTTGATTTCTAGGTTGACATTATTTTAGAAGGATATATTACTAAAATTGTATTCGACACGATATAATCGTGCAATGAGGAAAAAAGAAAATTTTTCTAAGGGCTTAGAGGTTGTTATTTGAAGTCTTTAAAGGTTTGGATCAATATTCTTGTATGTGAAAAATGGATATTAATAATGGAGTCTCAAGAATAAGGATTTGTGCATAGGATATATCACAAAATAAGTTAGAGAAAGAAGTTATAATTCCACCTTTTATATCATCGAAATAGAAGATGGACGTCTAAGGAGTGGAAGAATATTTCGGTCAGGAAAGAGGAGAAGGACTGTGACCAAAAGAGGAAGTTGCGGCATGACTAGAAAAGAAGAATACAATTCAGTGTCACACTTTAACAAAGGTTCTTGCGATGAGGAAGAGGAATACCATCCTATACCTAAAAAAGAGGAGGAAGAAGAAGCTCCAAATCCATAGTGAAAGTACACCATACCCACTACCCCACATACATATCTGGAGGTAAGATCTAGAAACTCATCTCTCAGTGGGTTTGTTATTCAAATTAATAGTAGTCATGGGAATAGCGGACAAGGGATTCCCACTAGCCAAACATTTCCTAGAATGAATATAATGGTTGGGAATGATATTAAGTAACCAATATTTAATGGAAATGGGTTAGAATACCCATAGAAACATCGGTTTCTATGTGAATCCATGTGGATCATGCAATAGGTCCAATATGAAGCCATCAAAAAGGATCAAATGATCACAACCCTTAGGGTTCAAGCATTGGATTGGTACATGAAATTCTCTGTAGTTTCGACAGGAGTCCCACAGAAAAAATAGATCAAATATCACAAGGACTATTAGATGAATTCAAGAAGCCAAAATTTGAGTGACGGTGCATTATAGAGATTCAAGAAATTAAAAAATTGCCTATGGAATTTGTTTGGGATTTTGACCAGATATTTAAGACGTTGTTGGCTAAATTAAGTTTCTAGATTTCGGATGTTCAACACAAAGAATGGTTTATTTCAGCATTATTGTCACACATATGGATCCCTCTGATGAAACAAAATATTGTCACAAACTAACGCTCTTGAACTGGCTATGAAATTGGAATCCTCACATATTGGAGAGACTAGTGCCAAAATGATGTGAATGTCGCAACTAGCCAACCTTACACTACAACTTCAATATATTAGGAAAGGGAAGGAAGTACAAGAAGATCTCTAATGTACCATATGCAGAACAACAGTACACCACAAAGATAGCTACCCAGCATATATGAATTATGTCGCATCAAGAGCACCGAGGCCGATAAATACATAAGGGATGCCTTGGTGTAGATATTCCAAACTAGAGGCCATCAGTTGGAAGAGTTTTTGTACTGAAAAAATATTGTAAGTGTGTCGACCAATTTATACTGCAAGTTTTGTCGATCAGTAGGACATGATGAGAAATATTGTAGGGCATATCAACTGCTACAGAAGAAAACAGTTGATACTTATTTAATCAAGAATGAAGAATAATTGCAGGCTGAGCGGACTCGGGGTCAATATCTGATGGTTCAATATCCTTATAACCAATACCCTCAGAACTAGTATCCACAACAACAATACCCTCAACCCAGGGGGTGGAAATTTTAGAGGTCAAGGAAAAGGAGGAAGATTTTGTCGTGAGAGAGGAAAAATCATATGTTATAATTGTGGGCATCCCAAACACTTTTCCAGGGACTGCACAAGTCCTACTACAAATTGATCGTATTGCAAATATTTTGATCAAACTCAAGCAATGTCCGCAGTTGATTGTGAAGTGGAAAGCCAGGAATATTTGAAATTCTAATCCACTACAGAATCCCAATTTGAGCCCCAATCAGAATATCTAGAATATTTATTCTGAACCAAGGGAACCACGTATAGTTGTCATAAGAAGAGGAGGTGATGCGATGTGAGTATATCAAGAACCATTGTATGGGAAATCACAGGTGCAACCAGCAGCATAGAGGAAACCACCATTTGACATCCAAAAGGAAAAGGAAGTATTCTTGGATGCATGACAACAATTCGTTGATAGAAATCAAGAGTCAACTTTAGGAAGACCAATATTGGATATGCCTAAAAGATTTGATCAACTACTTTGAAATCAATCGACTGGAAAGGTTTGTAAACAAAAAGAATTATTCAAAAGTTGCGCTAATACAAGATAAAGATGTTTTCACATAATTGACATCTTTGATAGAAGAACCCCAAGAAGAGGTGTGACTAGAAAAATGGCTTAATCATATCAGGAAAATACTGAATACTGGTTGCCAACTAAGGATGGTTGCAGAAATAGGAGACTATGATATGGATTATATTATCCTGGACTTGAGCTTTGATGTCAACATTTTGACTAGACAAACATGGGAGAGAATGGGAAATATGAGACTCACATTGTAATACCTCAGTTTTGACCCCATTCGCATTAAAAGATACATGATGTATATTTTCTAATTAATCGTGGCATGGAGCTAAAGGCAAAATCCTGCCATCGATTTGGTTGTGTATGTTTCGGCAATAGGGATCGTTGTCGATGGTATATTGTGCTATCCGGCACATTATAGTTTGGCATCATGTAAATATGCACAGCAATTAAATTAAACCTACAACCAGCTACGATGGTGCAACGTTAAATGAAAAGGGCATGATTCCTAAGGTTAAGGGGGGGAATTGACTAGCCCATGGGAGCCATTGGGAGTTTGCCATGTGTCGACCACCCTTTTTAATCTTCTGTTGTTTTTTAGTTGGGAAGGGTTATGGAAAGGAAGTGGTGGGTGACAGGACTACCAGTGCTTTCCCCACACACACTCCACCAGTTGGCTCATTCACTCACGCTGAGGGCAGCGGAACAGACCACGATTTCCATTCCCTCCACTCTTCCATGAATGGGGTTCTTCCATTTTTTGGTCTGGTTCGTCCTCACACAGAGGGTTCTCTTCACGCATAGGCAGGAGATCTTCACGGTTATCCTCACACACGTAGTCTGTCAGCTCTCCACTTTTTTGATGACTGTGGTCTGTATAAGTTTTTCCCTTCACACAGAGAGGTGTGGCTTCCTCACGCACATCTTGGGAAATTTCCCCATCATTTTGTTCTTCCTCGTGCAGGGAGCTGGGGAAAGGGGGTTTTCTCACGAGTTTTAATGTGCAGAAGCCATTTACGCGCAGGGGCTGTGTGTATGTGTGTTACCCTCACGGATTTGTGGTCTGCGTTCCTGTTCTCCCTTGTCTAGGATTGAGAATTGAACTTCTCTCCCGTTTGGGACTGTGTAATGTTTTCGCCACTTCATTGTTGAGCCGGGGCTCTAGTTTTTCCCCTATTTGGCGGTTTGATGCGGTTTCCCTCCATTGTTCGTGGCTTGTTGTGGTTTTCCCCCATGTTGTTTGTTGCTGTGAATGCAATCATATTTTGTTTTCCCTTGAGTTGTTCTAACCATGCTAGGGCCAAGAACAACTCTGAAACATCTTGTTTGACCTGAGTTGTGTTCACCTTTTCGTTTGGGCTATCACCCTGTCGTCTTTGTTTTCTTCACAAAGCTGTGAACCGATTGTTTTACTGCGGTATGCAGTGGGTGGTCTTCGAACTGTTTAGAGCAGGATTAGAGGCTGGCTATGCTTGAGAAACCTGGTTTTGGGAGCCACTCAGATAGAATTAGGTTGTTGGATTTCTTCTCCACAACCCTTGAAGAGTATTAGAAAGGCAAGTCAGGGCCTGAGGGACTGCAAAGCCGAGAAAGGACTGATTCCTGGTGTTGCGTGTGTGGATGACTTAGAAGTCAGGTTAGCTCTAGTGTAGGCATACTTAGCTCTCCATTGAGACCACCATCTTAGCATTTATCCTTTCCTAGATCCTTGACGGCTTGATAAACCAACCATGTTGACTTGGTTGTTTTGTGTAACCTTAGCTACGTGTAAGCTTGCTTTGACCCATATTCCTTGGGGAATCATGCCCAGCTCGGGGGTGGCAGTGTTGCTGAGAGATTGATGGGCACACTGGCCTATGGTTGGGTGGAACATTGTAGTGACGTAGCTGGTTGCAGGACGAGTTCTTATCAAATGAGTATTCTTGTCCATTTTGCTTCTACATTTACATTTACTGTCTATTGTCTAATGAATCATGATGAACATGTTGATGCCTAAATGAATGTATGATGGTTTCCGCTATGCATATGAATATACATCTTAGTATGTTTTATGTCTTAGGAATTTTATTTCAATTTATATGCATGTTCATGTTCATGGGGCTATTTTTCCCGGAGGTTTTTGATGGTTTGGTAGCGTCCTCTTCGCCGGTCAGAGGGTCGGGGACATTACAATATGGTATCAAAGCAAAGGTTATAGCATGGGCCTGAATGGGCCATGAAAGATCAGATAGCAGAGGTAGGTTTCCTTCTGCCCAGCAGAAATCAGAAGCAATCTGTGCATGACAAGAGAATTTTGAGAATTTTGAGAATTTTGAGAATTTTGAAAAATTTCTCTAAGTATTGGAACCGTCGGACCATCGGAGGACTCAGTGAAAAGCCCCTCCGATACATCGGAAATTGTAGTTACAAGGTCGTCGGCTCATTGGAAGTCTCAGTGGGAAGCCCTTCCGATGAGGTGGATAGATCAGTCTGACGGTCGTCCGCTACAGAAGACCCCGGCGACGACGAAATTTAGTAGAACGACCCGCCGATGTTATGACGACGGAGGAAGAAAATTGTAAGAATTTTCCTAAGTGCCCCTCAGCCATCGGAAATGGTTATAGGAAGGGGGAGCCAATACAGTGGTAGGTCCCTGAAGTAAATTTTGTTGCAATGCCTTTAAGTGCTCGATAGGCCGTCGACGAAGTCCAGCACATTGGTCGATGAAACTTAGAGGATGTGAGCGTTGAAATGTCGACGGAAGAGACAAGAGGATAGTGGTTTGAACCGTCGATAGCGACGGCAGAAGTTTTCGAAAAATTTTTGAAGTACTGAAATCATCGGTGATCGACGATGATTAGCTGATCGCATCGCCGATGCTTAGATGATTAAGATGCCGATGCAGCAGAGGGAAGAGAAAAGTTCGACGACTACATCAAAAATTATTAGCTGATTTTTTGTCGCCGTTGTGATTGGTTAAAGGACTATCCTTTCGACGGATAGAGTCCTCGACCACCAATGCCGCAGAGGATAGTTGTTCCGACAGCCGATGTAGCGGAAGACAAAGCGGAACATTTCCAAAAAAAAAAATTAAGGCACGAGATCATCGGCAATCGAAAAAGTTTAGTTGTTGCGATTGCCGATGAATAGTTGTTGGGATCGCTGACGCATAAAAGATGAAGCTACCGATGCTAGTGAAGTGGATCGGCGATCATTAGTTAAAGAAAGAGCCAATGCAAGGAAGAAATTTTTGAAATTTCTCTAAGTGTTGAAACCATCGGCGATCAGCGGAAGTTAGTTGTACTGGTCACCGATAAACATCAGAAGGAGTTAGTGGTTCATGCACCCACCGTTGCGGAAGTCTAGAGCACTAATATTCTGACAGATAAAGGTTCTGATTGCCGATGCCCAAATAGTTGTGCTTTAGATCGCCGATCGGAAATTATTAATGGATCAGGATGCCAATCGAAAAAGGTTAAACGATGATGAACCGCCATTGTGGCCACCTAAGGGACTAACCGTTGGATGAAATAACAGATCCAATCGTCGATGTATCGATGATGTATTGCTCGCCGCAACGACGGGGGATGTAGTAACTTGGATAGCCAATGCACAGAGGCTAGTCCTTCCAACGGCTGATAGGGCAATTAAGGTCCGCGGAACCCGCAGTAGGATCGAGTTGCGGCTTCCTAGAAGACTAACCACCCAACGCCGCAACAGTAACGTGCTTCTGACCGCCGATAGGCTTGTGGCCGAGGAATACATAGAAGGATTGTTGGACGCCATTACAGAAGCCTTGACAACTATCCATCCAATGCACAGAGCACCCGACCACCGATGCAACGGTTAGTCGGTTTTCTCACTGATGCAATAAGACTTAACAGTTCTAATCGTCGATTAAGTTCAGAAGGTTAGATGATTACGGACCGATACAGCGGAGAAAATTAGACATTTTAGCCGCCAAGACACCGAAAGGTTAGTGAGAAAAGGACCCGATGAACAGTACCTGGCATCATCGATGCCGTCCAGAAGCTTAGATGACTATGGACCCGACACACCGGAAAGGTAGATGAATAGGCCACCTATGAGCGTGGAGAAAACTAGAGCCTTTGACCCCTGAAACATCGAAAACTTATTTGGAAAGAGGTCCGATTGGAAAAAAAAGGAATTTGAGGTTTTCAAGTGGAAATTTCAGCAAATTCCAGCTAGTGCTCCAGTGGGTTTTGCAGTGAATTCTCATTGTATTTTTTAGTAGTTTCAGGACTGAAAAGGAAGAAAACCCTAGGTGGCTGAATTTAGCATTTTAGACCAAAATATAGGGGTGTGTTTTTCCATCATTCTAGAGGTGGTGTGGTTTTCACACCTGAGGTTAGAATGAAGCATGTGGATAGGCATTGAAAAGATTATCCAGCAGGGAACAAGGGAGAGTCACCAAAATTTGAATGGGGAACAGAAAAGTACTAGTGATTGCTTGGAAAAGAAATGCACTGCTGTCAATATGGACAAATACAGAAATAGCATGCCTAGAGGTAGCAAGGACTATGAAGTCAACCAGTTGTTGTGTGGAAGAGGATTTCCATGCAAAGACGAGGGACTTGGAAAGGGAAATTTCCTTAAACCCTATCTTGTTGATTATAATTACATTTTATAACTTTTGTACGTAAAATGTATGAGGATATGCCTTGCGTGCATAGGATATTACATATTGGAAAGAATAGTGAGAATTATACATTTATAATGAACCACTAATGATAATCATTGCATTGGTGTTGCCATTAGTGGAAAAACCAACGACAGCATGGACATGGCTGAATATGTTTCTGAGGCTGACGGATGTGACCAGCAACCCTATGGAAAAAGAGATAAGGAAACAAGTCCATAATCAAAAGTTGGTGAGCAAACCAAACTGGTATTGTCAAGGGTGTAAGTAGGACCAATGAAGGTAAGGGTTTGATTATGACAAATTGCATGGAGTGGTAAAGGTAAGAGATCTCATACCATGTGGGTATTTGAAATTTATATTACATTCATACAGAAATGTATCATGCATGTATATGTTGTTATGAACTTAGTAGCCCAAAGAAAGTAAGCACCGATGACCTTGACTATAGTAATGCATCCTATATGAAGTAGTCATGGTTAGGCCATGCATGGTATGTTTGAATGCATAGTATTATTGAATCAATGCAAGGTAGCATTGAGTGGATATGCATTAAAAGATTTTATAAATCTTGTAGTTATGCATTGAATGGATGCATATTAAGGGTGTGAGTAAATAATTACCTAAGTATGGATGCAAATGTTGTGATGCATTGAGATAGTGCATGTGATATTATGAATAACTAATGGCTGAAATGATGAATTGATGACAATTCTAAAACCATTTCAAGAGCTGTTATGAATGCAGGATAGTAAGTGCATGAAGAGGGTAGTCATGATCAATTGGCTGCCAGAAATGCCCTATGGAAGGGTAAGGTGGTACAAATGGTACGCTTGTGAAGTAAGAAGTATATAAACCTTTCATTTAAATTACATAAATGAGGGGATTGTACCCTATAAATTAAAGTATGATAATGATTGCGTGAAGTAAATGAGTTTTGGTAGTATTGATGTGATTAACAGCTAGAAGTATTTGAATTTTATAAATTCTGAAAATGCTTCAGTGATGGTTGCAGCAATGAAAAGGTTATATGCATCCAAACTTACCAAGTGTTTGGCTAATTGAAGTTCAGGTTTCCGGTAGATTGTTTGGAGCATGGAAATGAGAGTAACACCATGACAAATGCCAGAATCTACCATGTGAAAAACCCAAACCTCATGAGAAGAGCTCATGGATGTGAAACTAGTTTGTATGCATAACGAGTTTTCAAATTTGAATTTGTAAATTTCGGATTGAAAATTTGCTGACAACTACTAATCACTATTGGCTTGCATAAGATTGTGTCAGGAGTACGCATTGTAAGTGGGTATTCATGTTATGCTAGTAAGCATAAAATTATAATGGGCATAGTGGTGTTGCTTACAAGAGATCCACAATTGAGGATCACCTCATTGCCAAGCAAATCAATTCTTGTAGTAAACAGAGTTGCAAGTTCCTATTGAATTTAATTACTAATGTCGTTGTTTGGTTATGGAACAATCAAATTTGAATTGTATTATCAGATAATGATTGATTGTTTGGCTACTTGATGAATGTGCTAGGGGTACACACTACAGCAAGATCACATGTGATGGCCTGCAAGAGCCAAAATTCATGGGGAGGTTTTCCCTTATCTTGAAAATGGGTTTCAGGTGAAACTCGATTGGACATTTGGGAAATGTCTCATCGACACTACATGTTTGGTAAGCAACATGAGTGAGATGGTATAGATTATGTCGGTAAGACATGTGTGGATACGAAATGAAAAGAGGAGTTGGAATGGAAAACTGAGGGATTGTCAACTCAGAGAAGGGAACTCACATTCCTCCTTAATGAAGTAATATTGCCTCGGCAAATGGATAAGTGTTCTGTGACCCTAGCTAAGAATATGCATGTCAAATTGTTAAATTCAATATGCAGAGCATGTTTTGATTTTGTTTCCATTATGGTATATTGCTTGAGTATGCATAGGGCCTACATGGAACACACCGAAAAAGGGTGCATACTTTTCCGATGTTGAATCATGGAAGTTTTTTTCAATATTGACTACACCCTAGGGAGTGGATGCACTCCTGGTGTCTCAATACTTGATAGTGAACGATGTGAAATGTGGTTACAGTTTTAGAGCAATAACGCTAATGAATATGCTTATATCGCTTGTGTTGTCAGGCTAAACAGATGTAGTCTGGTATTGTACACTAAATGGAAAATGGCTTGAGCTCATCCTACCTTCTACTAAAGAGCACAGAGAAGGAGACGTTCCCGAGGGACTGTCAACTCAAAGAAGGGAGTGGTCTCTTGTGTGATATGGGGTAGTGGAATTAGAGCTCACTACTGGAAATGAACCCTGGAAATGGTCATTTATTGTTGATATAAGTGCATGTGTGTTATTGTTGATGGCCTAATAAACCCAATTGTGTTGGCTTGGTTGATGATTGGTTGTTGATATAAGTGTATTGTTGATATAAGTACAGGTGATTTGTTGACGATCTGATAAACCCAACTGAAGGTTGGCTTGACTGTGCCTGATATATATATATATAAGGATGTTGTGAAGCAGCCTGCATGCTGACCTAACATCCAAGTCCACAGGCAATCCCAAGGCTTGCAAAGCAAAGCAGGATCCTATGGACGAGAGAGGAAATGCACAATACAAATAAGTATTGGATTATTTTGCAATATTTTGCTTATGAATATACATGTGTATATGATTTGGTTATGATGTTTTAAGCTCTTTTTTTAGAGATAAAAACTGATGAGAATAAACTGAACATGTGAATCTATTCAATGTTTAAATATAGGTATCATTGGGAGCGAGGACTATGAGACCACCCTAGGGGTGCATGTGGACATGTGACTGTCCTGAAGAGCTCAGAATGAGCAGTAATGAAAAAGGTTCTAGTGAGACTGTGAAGGTCCTGGCAGCCGAGACAAACCATGTGGGGAGGCTCCATGGTTGAGAGGTCTGAAATAGACTGGAGACACTAAGTGTCATGACCAAGGGGGATTGGTCCAGTATTCACGGTGAAGTGAAAGAGGCTAGGAGCATGAAAACCACAGTGGTGGTGTGGGTTCCAGGATGGAACAAGACAAAGAGGGGAAAAACTCTTGCTGCTCTCTCTTTCCCTTCTGATTATATATATATACTTATGCATTGTGAAAACAAAGGATTGTTGAATGCATGTATGACTGAAAATACAATGTGTTTATTTGCTTAAAGTAAATTATGAATGTTGGAATAGTTAAATCCCTTCCCAAGAATGGACATGAATGAGCTCATGTGCCTGTTGGGAAGGCATGAAAAATATGAAAGTCTCCTTGATGAGACTTGGACTGTCATGCCAATTGGGCAATTAATTGACTGATTTTAATGCCTATATTATGCTTGGTCTAACAAAATTTTAATGAAGCATTTCACATGTGAAAAAGGTGAAATCTAGTGGTGCACATTGATCATGGAAGCAGACCAAAAGTTGTTGGACTTACCTGGAAGTCTCCTTCAAACCATTTCCAGGACCCAAGATAATCTTGGAGAGATGCTCAAGATACAGAAAAGGCAGAATGAGATGAACCACCAGATTTTGCAAGACTCTATTGGTTTGCAAAAGGAGGTCAAAATCCTTCTGGGAGCAATCCGTAAAGGCAATGAAAGTGGATCAATGATGGGACATTCGTCCAAGTGATCCGTTAAGAAACGTTCTAGGCATGAAGACTCAAAGGAAATTGAGGAGGAAAAGATGAAGCAACCAACGAAATGTTGGAAATACGGAGGACATTATTTATGGCGGGACTTCCCAACGAGGGAACATAAAGAGGGTAGCAGCCACAAAGTTCTTAGACTTCGGGATAAGCCAAAAGCTAAGAACCAGATGGAGAAGCTCATGGAAGCCGAGGGGCTTGGTCCTGAAAGTTGAAAGTAAATAACTGAGCATGGGACAGATCTGCAAAATTTTGAAATTTTGAATCTGCAAATGGTATATGCAATCCTATGTATTGGAACACTGAGGACAGTGTTATTCCAAGGGGGAGGGGATTGTAATACCCTGGTTTTGACTTCATTTGCATTAAAAGATACATGATGTATATTTTGTAATTAATCGTGGTGTGGAGCTAAAGGAAAAAGCCCACCATCGATTTGGTTGTGTATGTTTTGGCAATAGGGATCGTTGCCGATGGTATATCATGCTATTAGGCACATTATAGTTTGGTGTCATGTAAATATGCACATCAATTAAATTAAACATACAACCAGCTACAACGGTGCAACGTTAAATGAAAAGGGCATCATTCCTAAAGTTAAGGGGGGGAATTGTCTAGCCTATGGGATCCATTGGGAGTTTGCCATGTATCGACCACCCTTTTTAAACTTTTGTTGTATATTAGTTGGGAAGGGTTATGGCAAGGAAGTGGTGGGTGACAGGACTACCAGTGCTTGCCCCACGCACACTCCACCAACTGGCTCATTCACTCACGCTGAGGGCAGGGGAACAGACCATGATTCCCATTCTCTCTACTCTTCCACGATGGGGCTTCTTCCATTGTTTGGTCTTGTCCATCCTCACGCAGAGGGTTCGATCTTCATGGTTACCCTCACGCAAGCAGTCAGTCGACTCTCCACTTTTGGATGACTATGGTCTATATAAGTTTTTCCCTTCACGCAGAGAGGTGTGGCTTCCTCACGCACAGCTTGGGAAATTTCCCCATCATTTTGTTCTTCCTCACACATGGAGCTGCGGAAAGGGTGTTTGGTCTCATGATTTTTAATGTGCAGAAGCCATTTACGCGCAGGGGTTGTGTGTATGTGTGTTACCCTCATGGCTTTATGGTCTACGTACCTGTTCTCCCTTGTCCAAGATTGAGAATTGAACTTCTCTCTCGTTTGGGACTGTGTAATGTTGCTGCCACTTCATTATTGAGTCGGGGATGTGGTTTTTCCCCTGATTTGGCAGTTTGCCACAGTTTCCCTCCATTGTTCGTGGCTTGTTGTGGTTTTCCCCCACGTTGTTTGTTGGTGTGAAAGCCATCATATTTTGGTTGCCACTGAGTTGTTTTGGCAATGCTAGAGCCAAAAACAACTCTGAAAAATATTTTTTGACTTGAGCTGTGTTCACCTTTTCATTTGGGTTGTCACCCTGTCGTCTTTGTTTTCTTCATAGAGCTATGTGCTGATTGTTTTACTGTGGTATGTAGTGGGTGGTCTTCGGACTATTTAGAGCAGGATTAGAGGTTGGGTATGCTTGAGAAACCTGGTGTTGGGAGCCACTCAGACAAAATTATACTGTTGGATTTCTTCTCCACAACCCTTGAAGAGTATTGGAAAGGGAAGTCAAGGCCTAAGGGACTGCAAAGCAGAGAAAGGACTGATTCCTGGTGTTGGGTGTGTGGATTTCTTAGAAGTCAGGTTAGCTCTGGTGTAGGCGTCCTTAGCTCTCCATTGAGACCACCAACTTAGCAATTAGCCTTTCCTAGCTCCTTGACGGCTTGATAAACCAACCATGTTGACTTGGATGTTTTTTGTAACCTTGGCTATGTGTAAGCCTGCTTTGACCCTTATTCCTTGGGGAATCATGCCCAGCTTGAGGGTGGCAGTGTTGCTGATAAATTGATGAGCACGCTGACCTATGGTTGGGTGGAACATTGTAGTGACGTAGCTGGTTGCGGGACGAGTTCTTATCAGATGAGTATTCTTGTCCATTTTGCTTCTACATTTACATTTACTGCCTATTGTCTAATGAATCATGATGAACATGTTGATGCCTAAATAAATGTATGATGGTTTTTGCTATGCATATGAATAGACATTTTAGTATGTTTTACATCTTAGGCATTTTATTTCAGTTTATATGCATGTTCATGTTCATGGGGCTATTTTTGCTGGAGGTTTTTGATGGTTTGGTAGCATCCTCTTCGTCGGTCAGAGGGTCGGGGACGTTACACACATGGTCTCATGTCCAGCTATAATTAGTGAATCAATTGAAGGTTTTACCTATTGGTCGAATGACTCAAGTTTCCGTTGAAATAGAAGGCCTAAAAACTTATGTTTATTTCGAATTGATTGACATTGTGGACAATACAAATCCATATCTCCCAATTCTAGGGATCCACTAGGTGATTGATAATCAAATAATTATAAATTTTAATAAAAGAATCTTAACATTTGAAGATTCAAAGCTAAGAGTGATCGGACCAATTGATCCACTGAAAGGACAAAGATATGTTGAACAAGTGAATGGTGAAGGACAAGGAGATTACCTATAATAGGTTTATAACATAATGTCTACAAGGGATGATTATGTAAACCTTATGACTGAAGAAAATCTTAGTTGGTGAAGTGTTAGTTCTTGTAAATGGAATTCTGGAGAATCCTTGGAAAACTGGCAGAATCGATTGCATGAAGTATCAATGAGAAGATGCACAATAATTACACAATCTGTGCAATGGATAGGTAGTGAGGCAAGTGAGCTACCCACATATGAAGCCTTACCTAACCAAGCATATTTTGTAACATAATTTGAAGACAAAGTTACAGAACATTGGTTTTTATACGCTCCAGAATTTGCATTGAAAGCTACACCTCCCAGATGGTGGGTCGCACATAAACAATCTATCACAAACTGGCCTCAATGCCTAAAAATGATGGAGATATGATTTGGAGAGAAGATCAGTCATTAGAGGAAATTTGAGGTCTAAAATGGGACTCCTAAGGGAAATGATAAAATAATAGTTAAAATAATAAAATAATAGTTATTAATTTTGGAGGAAGAATGAAAAAAAAACTACTTTTTTTGTTTGAATTTTCGACATATCTCCCTGTTTTTTTACTCAAATTTCAGGTGGGAGAGCTCGTTGGATGCGGAATTTAATTTTGCATCCAACGAGTACACACATTGCATACTTTTGATGGACCCCACTACCCCAAAAATAAGAAATACCTGAAAAAACATGATGATGATGTCATCATCACATTTTTTAGGTATTTCTTATTTTTGGGGTAGCAGGCTCCATCAAAAGTATGCAGTGTGGGTACTCGTTGGATGTGGAATTAAATTCCGCATCCAACAAGCTCTCCCACCTGAAATTTGAGTAAAGCACAGGGAGATATGTCGAAAATACGAACAAAAAAAGTAGTTTTCTTTTATGACAAATATGTCAATTCAACCATTATGGTTGACTCATTTTATTGAAATTCTATTGGTTCTTGAATTCAAACTCAAAAATGTTATTGTTGGCACAATTTCTTATAAGGCCCATTTTAGAACCCAAATTTTTTCTAATGTATACTGGTCAAAAGTACACATGATTGACTAATCATGTTGAGCATATTGAATACTATCGTGGGACATGGGAGGCATGCTCGTGACAAGAATGGGTTCATCATTTTGTACATACATTGGATATGATACAAGGGAAATGGTATACTTCAATTGAGCTGCAACAAGGGACTCTTTAATGTGATGAACTAGATGGTACCTTTGCACACACATTCGAGTTTTATGATGGCCATCATTCAACTGATGTTGCGTTACGAGAGACCAAGATGAATATATTCAAAGATATCCCTATCTTGCCATCAAAATTTAATCAGAGAAGCATGATAGTCTAAACAGGATGGAGTGTTATAATGTGATGGGTGGACCTGATAATGATGTCCTGCAAGACACGAAAATCCCAGAATATGAAGGTACTTGCGCAGTGGAGCGACTTGGTATTTCAAGTAATTAGTTCCTAAATACATTAAAACCCAAGAAAAGTTAACATTAGATCTCCAGAGAATCCTAAGTTCGCCAACATTGGGGATTATTGGGATGATGAAACTCTCGGGAGGATCACCAAACTTATTGCATGAATTCCAAGATCTCTTCCCTACAAAATTTTCAGAGATGAAGGGGATTCTTGGAGATCTTGGAAAGATGAAGATACTGTTAAATCTTAACGCAAGGCATGTGAAGCATTGACCATATCAACTGAATATGTGGGATAAAGAAAAGGTCAATATAGAATTATATCAAATGTAAGATGTGGGTATCATAGAACTAGTTGAAGAATCGGAATGGATCATCCCGATAACAATACAAGATAAAAGGACTACCAGTAAAGTACGCATCTGCATCGACCTAAGAAAGTTGAACGATGCCTGCCTACATGACCCATTTCCAACTTTGTTTACAGATGAGGGATTAGAAAGTGTTGGGGTCCATAATTTTATTCTTCTATTGATGGGTTCTATGGCTACCATCAGATCAGAATCACAAAGGAATATCGACACAAGACAACTTTTGTGATGTAGTGGGGATGTTTTCAATACACAGTCCTTCCCTTTGGACTCAAGAATGCTCCTGCTATCTTTTCCAGGATAGTAGTCGTTGTGTTCAAGGATTTTATTCATAAGTTTCTTTAGGTCTACTTAGATGACTAGATGGTGTTTGGGCTCATAAAGGATAACATTGACATCCTCAAAACAATGTTGGAATGGTATCAACAGTATAAAATTTAGTTGAATTTAAAGAAATGTATCTTTTGTGCCCTGTTTGGAATTTTGTTGGGCCATGTTGTTTGTAGCGATGGAATCTTGGTTGACCTTGCTAAAATTGCAATCATCGTTGACCTACCACCCCCTACAACAATGAAGCAACTCAGAATGATATTGAGACATATAGGATACTATAGAAAAACTATCAAATGATATGCAGAGGTAACTGCTCCAATGGAAAAATTGTTAAAAAAGGATGTTAAGTTTGAGTGGACAGAAAAATACCAAGAATTCCTGGATCTCCTAAAGAACAAGATGGTCATAGCACCCATACTAGCTTTCTGAGACTGAAAGAAGGAATTTCATGTCAATGTCGATGTGTCGTCTGTTGCACTCGAATTTGTACTTGTGTAGCATTACGAAGGATCCATTGATCATCATATTTCCTTCGCTAGCAAGAAATTGTCAATAGCAGAGAAAAATTACACTACGACTAAAAGAGAAGGCTTAGATATGGAGTATGCGCTACAGAACTTTCGACACTATTTGTTAGGTGCACATTTCAAGATGTTCACATACCATTCAATGTTGAAATACCTGGTGAACACACCAATGTTGGGGGGGATATTTGTTGGTGGCTCCTCCTTTTCAAGGAATTTGATTTGATGTTATTATTAAGTCAGGTTGACTAAATTTAGGACCAGGCCACGTGTTGAGACTTGAAAGTGGAAAAGAACATGTGAACCTCGATGATAGTCTTCTTGATGTGCAACTATTTGTGATCACGATGTTTGATGACGAATACAAATATATTATACATTTTTTTAGTACAAAATATGCACCCGAAGGATTTTGAACTGCGCAAAAAAAAATTAGTGGTGTGATTTGCAGGCTTCCAATTGATAATTTAACATCTATATAAAATGGGACCAGATGAAATTCTTCGTCGTTGTGTATTGAAATGTGAACAACCAATTATATCAAATGAAGCACATGATCATGTCGCAGGAGGCCATTATGTTGGAAAAGCTATAGTGCGTAAGATATTGCAAGTAGGATTATGGTGGGACACTTTGCATGCGAATGCTAGAGAATATTGTCGCAATTGTGATATTTGTCAGAGAACTAGAAAACCGATGCGATGGGATGAAATGTTTCTAGTACCTCAAATAAATTTGCAGGCATTTGACAAATGGGATGTTGATTTTGTCGGACCTATTAACCCGCTAGGAAAGCGAACATGTGAAAGATACATTATTACTGTGACAGATTACCTGACTAGATGGGTCGAAGCAACACCACTAAAGGATTGTACTACTGCGAATGCTGCCAAATTTCTATTCGAAAATATTGTCACTAGATTTGGATGCCTGAAAAATTTTAATGTGATCAGGGCACACACTTTGTCAATCAATTGATTAAGGAATTAAATGAAGAAGTCCATATCCATCATAGGACGGAAACACCATATCACCCAAAAGCGAATGGTGTTGTCGAAGCATTCGAAAATATCCTAGAGAACACATTGACAAAGATTTGTAATGTCCAAGGAGACAAATGGGACCATAAAATTTATGCGGTATTGTGGGCATATCGCACGACCTGTAAGAAGTTGACAGGATGAATTCCATTCCGGTTAGTGTGTGGACAAGAGAATGTTACATTGATGGAATACATTGTACCCATATTAAGGATTACTGCAATCATGAAAATCACTGATAGTGGTGCTATCAAAGAAAGATTACCGCATCTTGTGCAACTCAAGGAAGAACGTTTTGTCTCAAGTTATCAACAAAATGTTGAAAATCAACGACAGAAAGTATGGCATGACCGACACATTAAGAATAAGAAATTTCAATTCGGAAGACTTGTCCTCCTCTATGACAGTAAGTTCTTAAGGCATCCTCGAAAGCTTAAAATACATTGGTTGGGGCTGTATGTTGTCATCAAAATAACTGAAGGAGGTGCAATACAACTGGAAAACTTACATGGAACACCTCTCAAAGGATGATGAATGGGATTCGGCTAAATCCTTACCAGGATAACCGCACCCTAGTTGACTGAATATATATATATATATATATATATATATATATATATATATATATATATAGAGAGAGAGAGAGAGAGAGAGAGAGAGAGAGAGAGAGAGATCACAAACAATGGGTTAGTTGAGGGAAGAAAAGTGTTTGCAGACTATTTGTCTGCCGCAAAAGAAAAATCGTGGTGCACACACTTCATTTGTTGCAAGGAAGGAAATATGTCCAACGATAAATACATGCTGGAGGCAGATAAAAGTTTTTGGATGAGGATATTTGGTCATACGAAGACATTTGGTCGTAGTTGAATTACGGATGCAGGAAATTTATGCGGCATATTATTTGGTCACTTTCATCATTATTTCACAATAACTACCACTCAAGTGACAGGGAAATTGATAGTTGAGTGGTGGTTTCCTTGTAATGATTCATACGATTTCCCCATGTGACAAAAATTGCTCCCACCTCTCTAATTTATCACTCGCTCATGTGAAGGAAATACTACTTGAACGGATGAATGCATATCATCTTCACACCAAAGTATCCTTCATTTTATTTTCACCCAACCAAATAAACTGAGTTGTTATGTCTGCAACTTAGAGAGCCAAGGTGATTTTTCACAGAGTATGGTCATATCTATTTCCAGTGCAAGCACTGTTGCAGAATTCAATGTCGCGACCCCTTCACCAACACCTATTATGGAAGACACTACCCCATATGTTCCACCACAGGTTGTGGTTGCAGAAGAAGATGAACAAATCCCATTCATCCCTGCAGTGAGGTTATGACCAAACCCACCTAGCACGTCGAAGAGGAAACGATCTAGTATCTGTAAGAAAGAAGCAACACCACGACCAGATGTTGAAGAACCAGGCTCTACCACCATGCTGCCAGATTATGTTCCACCCAAACCAGTTGACGCACCTAAGATTCAAATTTCCAAGAATGCAAGGTACCCCCTGGTAGTACCGGTTGTACCGAAAGGATTTCGAATAATGATAAATATACTCCCAAATCTCAAGAATGTGAACTTTGTTGACAACGACCTAAGGAAATTTCCATAATTCACAATCAACAAATATATGGTTGCTTTTCAGAAGACAGATATTGGCCCTAAACATTTAGTTCCAATGGAATGGGTAAGAGGACTAAACAAAGTTGATTTTTTATCACTCATGCACATGTCGCATTTCGGTCGCATTGTAGAGGTGAATGCATGTGTTAAACAATTTCTAGTGTCATTCTATGGTGGATTTCTATGGCTCAATCAAAAGGTTTCTGTTGATGTCAAGATTATAGCAGCAATTACGAGATTCCCACTTGCTAGTGTCAACCCATCACCATTTTTTGTTGGAAAAGAAAAGGACAATTTATTCATGAATAAGATCAAAGAAAATTACAACCTGATCATAGATGCCAGATGATTTTCCATCGCCTCTATCAATGATTATATTGTTCGGTTCACAGCTAAACTCTCATCTAGAAAATTGCTGGGAAAGCTATGACCGAACCAATGCATCGTAGGGAAGATTGTTGTGGAAACGTTATGTGAAGCAAGTGTTCAAATCAACTGGTCATAATATCTACTAAATGAACTATTAGTATATGCGGAGGAGGCATAGGAGAAAGGTAGCTCATTTCATTATTCAAGGCTACTTATTTTGATTTCATGTGTTGCATGGGAAGAATTGGCAAACTACCAGGGGGTAGATGTGCCTATTTTATGTCGATACTAGCAAGAAAAAAATGTAGAGTTATTTTTGCAAGAAGAGGCCCTACGATATCATGTCAGAAAGTAGGACAAAATTACACAGGCAACCATTAAGAAATTCATAAACATTAGTAGATTTTCAGTCGTAGCTCATCTTATCTTGTTGCATCTGCAACAAAACCCATAGCACCAATGGCTTGTGACATAGTATCAACTATTGACTGCAGAAATTGAGGCCATTATTTATGATTGGAAAAAAGAATGGAGAGTTCATATTGCAGATTACCAATTATTGGACAATGAAGACGTGTAATAGAAAAATCCACCGACATGAAAGGATGGGGGACATGGAGAAAACCCACCATAGGAAAACCTAAAGGAAAATCCATAAAATGCCTAGAAGGAGTCAACCATGACTCCGACAGACCCAGTAGTATGGGAAAATCAGAAACAGACAGAGAAGTCTACAAGGCATCATAACAAGAGGAAAGGCGACAAATCAGATGGAACTGTCGGCCTTGCCAACTATGATTATACCTGGTTCATTGGAGGAATGACCTGGTGATATGTTGATACACATCCCACCAATAAAGACTCAAGTGTTAGGTAAAGCACTCGACTTGGGGACAACATAGCTAAATGACATGGCCAAAAGCTTGGTCCATATCACTTTAGTTTTCTCCGCCTTTTTGATGTACAAAGTATATGGCATCAAGCATGTCGCAGTCACAGAAATGAAGGTAAGAGAAGGCGCATTGGTCAAGAAAATTAGAGCATCAAACAAGATTGTTCATAAGATGAAGAAAAAAGTCAAAGAAGCATAACAAAAATCTAAGGCACGGGAGGAAAACAAGCATCGGCTCGACGCAGTCATAACACTTGGCATTTTGAGGTAAAAAATGGGCCTCATAAGGGATGTTATAAATATTATGAACTAGACATTTTATAGGGAAGTTATACTTGAAAACTCACATTTCCACTACATTATTTGTACAATTTAGATAACCATGGTTGAGTTACATACTAGAGACAAAAATAATAAAAAATGTTATATTGAAGTGACTAAAAACTAATTTTAATTTCCAAGAAATGTGTAGTACTTTGATGCAATCATGTCCTTGAACTTGGAGATCAATTTTAATAATAAAATATAAACACAATGAAAAGACAATCAAATATGTTTTAATAATAAAATATAGACAATATGAAAAGACAATTCAATAATACAAAATAAAAAAACATCAAATTTTTCAAATTTTCTCCAACCACACATTGAAAATTGAAATTTAAAATATATATATATATTCTTAATTTTTTATTATAACTTATGTTCTTTTGTTTTTTTATATAATTTATGTATTTTTATTATATAATTAATTTAGTGTTTGAAAATTAAAATTTAAGATAACGTATCTCTTTTTAATTTTTTATTATAACTTATAATTTAAAATTTACATCTAATATGTTTAACCCATTATTCGAAAATTAAAATTTAAAATTATATATATATTTAAATTGTTTATTTTCTTATTAAACCAATTTATGTGTTTTTATAATCGAATTAATTTAGGTAAATTCTCATAAAATAGGATGTTTATGATTTGTATAACAAATTAGTAAACCAATTTATATTTGTTTCTATATTAATAAATTAATCACGTATTATTATTACTTTCATCTTTTCTACATTTTAAAATATATCAATATATTTTAATATATTCATTGTATACTCTAAATTAATGTGTATGTGTGATCAACAAGGATGTCATTTTTGTGCTCACGAGGTCTATTTCGATGGCTCTAGTATAACCCCTATACACGACCAACTATGGGTTTAATTTTCATGCACATTTCGTCGAGACTCGAACCGTTCACTTCCTTAACATCCTATATGCTTTAACATAACGTGTAGTTGTCAATCGACCTACATCCATACCCCTTGTTAATATATTTATTATATATTCTAAATTTTAAAAATTTTAATTTTAATTTTAATAATTTTTTATTTTAATTTAGGTTAGCACATATATTCTATAATTAAATCTAATTTTTAAAATTTGATTTTAATAATAGTTTTTCTTACCTTTTAATTAATTAATTGTAATATAATTTTGTAAAATATTGTTTTTTAATGTAATTATATAAGTTAGTATTTAATAATTGAAATTTTGATTTTAATATTTTGTATAATGTAATGTTTTGTAGTTTTTAATTAACTGTATTATAATTTGATAAAATATTACATTTTATGATGTTTTTGTTTATAATTTAGTTTTTTGAAAGTTAGTCTTTAAATTAGGTTTTTAGGAATATATTATTTCGTAATACTTTTATTGTAAATGTTTTTATGCCAATTTAATAATAAAATACTTTAAAAGTATTAGAAAAGTTAACAATATTTTTAAAAAAAAACAAAAGAAAAATAAAGTTCAATTAAAAATATTTAATTATATGATATTTTTGACATTAAGAAAAATAGATGAATATATCATATATATATACATAATTAAAATGTTTAAATGAAATATATTTTTAATATTAAGAAAATTTGGATAAATATAACATATATTGAAAATTGTGTAAAGACATGCATATTAAGTGAAAAGACATGTATTGTCTTTTTCAAAATATATGAAGACACTAATATATTTTGTTGAAAAAGTGTGAAAAGTCATTAGTACTTTACTCTGGGTGTAAAAGTAATAATATATTTTATTGAAAAAATGTGAAAAAGACATTAGTACTTACTCTAGGTGTAAAAATACTTGTAGACTACCATGGTTAACCATAGATTTTGATCAACCTTTTAGAATATGACAAATAAGCAACCTTAACTCAAGGTATGCCAACTCAACTATTATAGATGATGCCATTCTCTCGATTGTGATTGGTTCTTAAAAATTTGATTTTAATAGTACTTTTTTTGTTTGAAGGCACATTTTTTACCTCAAAATTCCCCTAATGTTTTCCTAGATGGGTTTCCACGTTAATTGTTGTCTATGTGTATCATTTATTAATGTGCTTATGTCTGTTGCATGTATGTTATAAATAAGTAAATTTAAATGTGTCGCTCTGCAATTGTTTATGAAGAATCCATCATATGTGTCCGTCACACTGTTTATTGAATGAATCTGTAATAAGGCTATTATGTTGATTATTATGATATGTGTCGATTGGTAATTAGACTGGTATCTTGATTGAAAAGACAAAGGATAAGAAGTATAAACCTTGGCTTCGGTCAAGCATTGTGATAAGGTACTTCAAGAGTATAAATCCCCACTTAACTGTAGAAACCTTGTTCTGGAAAGTTCCCCATAAGGATATCTTGGGTGAGACTGCATCTGTGTCGCAGGTGCTGCAATCTAAGCCATGCTCTGTCGATTCGATATATGGGTCTTTGATAACGACCAAGGATCTGAACCTAGGTCAACTAGAGGAGAAATCCAACAAGGGCACCTTGCATAGAGGGCCACATCTTACAAAATACTGAGAGTAGGATATTATTTTTCATGGCCCAAGACTATTTGTTGATACTAATCATAGTGTAAGAGATTGTCTCGAATGTCATATTTTTGCAGGGAAACAAACTTTAAATCCTCTCCTTTGAATCCAATAAAGAAATCAAAACCTTTTCAGTAGTGGTGTTTGGAATTCATTGGATAAATAAACCCAAATTCCAGTGGCCAACACATACGGATATTGACTACCCCTAATTATTTTACAAAGTGGGTTGAGGCCATCCCAACCAGATTAGCAAATGAGAATCCGATCATGAGGTTTTTATAAGAATATTTTATCAAGATTTGGATGCCTCAGGAGGATTATAACGGATAATGCGCCAACTTTTTGACCTATCAATATGGTAGAATTCTGCTAGAAATATAACATTAATCTTGGTCACTCTATTGCATATCACCCTAAAGGAAATGGGCTGGAAAAATAATCAAATAAAAGTTTGTTCAAGATTATTAAGAAGATGTTGTCAAAGAATAAAAAAGCATGGGATGACAAGCTCAAATATGCATTATCAGATGACAAAATAAGTTTTAAAAGGTGAATTGGCACATCTCCAATTTAATTGGTATATGGGAAAGAGGTAGTTCTTCTTATCCAACTAGGACTACTAGTGTTGAAGCTAATACAATATGAAGCAAGTGAGCAAAATAATATGCTAAGAAGGGTATATGAGCTTTAAATTGAAATATAATAGGAAACGCAGAAATTCAGTGCAAGACTATAAGATCATCAGAGGAGAATGAAGAAAACATTTGACAAAAAGGACATTGAAAGAAATTTGCAGCCATGAGACTTGATCCTAAAATGGGATGCAAGAAGAGAAGATAGAGGAAAGCATGGGAAGTTTGACAATATTTGGATGGGTCCCTCCCTTATCTTAGCTATGTAGGAAAACAAAACGTTTATCCTTGCTAAGTTGAATGGGGAGATTATAGAATTTTTTGTCAATGGAAGACTTCTCAAGCACTTCTTCTTGTATTGAAGTCAGGTTCCAAAAATTTTGTACATAGTATAATAACCATATCTCAATTTCCTGCTTTCTTTTGAATTTCCAACATTTAATTTTTTCATGGGTTCTACTTTATTATTTGTAAATATGTTGCAAAGCTAAGAATCTTCTCAATGTGGTTAAAATTTCATGAGACATTACTACATGGCCCAACAAAAGGAATAGGTCTATAATTCTCAACATCTTACAAAGAAAGTTGTTGTCATGTCTCATGGAGTTGATGTTAGTACAATGATTTTTTGCAAATTTCGAGGCAACTAAAAGTGGTCTGAAAGGGCCAAGTTTCAAAGGATATGCAAAATCAAGTTTCAAAAAGGGTGAACAGTATGATACCAAGAGATAGAACCTAGGTGCTAAACATGATGTAGCATAACACTGTCGATCTCCAGCTAGATCAACGATCACACAAAATAGCGTGTGGATAAGGTGCACACGCAATAAATCAGGTGATTGAGCTAATCACAAAACAACCCGAAAAATCAATGGCTCACATTGATAGATCCTCTAAAAAGTGCACAGATGTTAATTTTTTGTGTTGAAGACTTACATACAACAAAAGAGGACACTTGGGACTTTCCTATTGACAACTCCTCTTTGGGATTTTTTGCAAAACCACCTAGCCTGCTAGAATTTATGGTATTTCCAAACCATTCTAGTGCCATCCAAAACCACTAAACCACCAAGAACCCATGTCAGTGTCGTGCCATCCCACTCAATAGAGAACATGTAGCTATTGGGGCCCCATGCCTTAAGTGATGTCATACTAGAGGGTGCCAAACGAAATTAAGACAGTTGTTTATTTGTTTTGAATTTGAAATCTAGGAAAAGGGAGTTTAGTTTGTTTTGTCATTATTGTACATTGAAGAAGGAGACGAGGCCTTGAACCAACTCACTAGTATAGCCAGCAACTACAATCAAATAGCTCCTAATCGAATCCTCACTAGGTAATCTAAGTACGATTTGTCCACCTCTCGATAATTTAAGTTGCCCGATGATATAAAATTGTGTGCTCTAATTCATATTGTTAATTCAATTCAGCCTAATCTAGTTGCACCGTGAAATTTACCATGAAACAACCCTCCAAGGATAATCTACATAAGACCTAGTTTCTTGGTGATGAACACATCCTAGATAATCAAGAAAATGTTTTCGATACCATCATAACTGGTTCTAACCTAAATGCAACCTTGCAAGAGGCTGAATTACAGTCCATCACCTATGGAATTCCAATCTCGCCCAAGTAGTTTGTCCTAGATCTATATATTTTCTAGAATTTACCACTAGGTGTTCTAAAGAATCCTCTCTTAGAAAAAAAAACAGTCTTGTCATCAAACCTATCTACCACCTTGTGTAGTATAGATGTCACTAATATGCAGAAGATGTTTGGTATTATAGAGTTCCAGAAGAGCCAATCCCTAGATGAGATATCCTTATCATATTCCTACAAAAATATTATCCCTATAATCGAAGCCTAATATAGATACAATATCTAAAGAAAGGAGTTGCTCTCCGTTATACCCCTCCACCTTATGTGTCTGTGGTGTTTACTAAATTTTCAAGAAAATATTTATCCCTAATTTGCATAACCCTTGGTTATGAAAATGAAAAGAAGATAGATGATCTGGTTTTAGGGTTCTTGTTAAGCATGGAACCTATGTCTTCAAACACCCTTCCCATGTATGGCCTCTGCAGTTACCTAACCCAAATCATTCAAGAGAAATTATATGAATTCCTTGTTATAGCCCTTTTTGTTTGATTGTGTATCAAAATTTTGAACACTTTAAATCTATAAATTTGAAGATGATTGATGAGAATGTTATCCCTATACAAATATTTATATGGAGAGAGTTGTTATTGGGGTGAGATTATAATGATCGATCTTTCCTCTAGAAGATGCTTGACCCCAAGTGTTGTTGGAAAGGGGATCAAGTTCGTAAGGGGCAGTGAAGGAGATAGCAACAAGTGTCAAAGTGGATTGCGCAAGAGAAAGTTACCGACAAGTGTGGTCGATCTGGTCAAAAGTAGTTAGAATTTTGGTCCAAGTTAGTTAGAAAGTCAACTTATGTGGATGTTTTTGTAAAGGAACAAGCCTATAGATAGAATTAGGAATAGAGTTAGTAGATCATCATCTTTATATTTGGTGTCGATAGATCGAAGAGGCTATGAATGTAAGGATATTGTCTTTATCTTTTGGATGTAAGCCGAGTCGATTGTATTCTGGGTATTTTTGAGGATGCATGTAGTTTTGTGATCTATTGAAGTTAATATGAGAAGGATGTTGATACAGAAACTCTTGTCTTTTTTATGCTTGTGATCCGTGATATTTTTCATGTTTGAATGATGCGAAGTATTTATGTGTTTAATGGGTTCCTGTATGTCGATATCTTTGTTAAGTTAAGTTGAAACATGATTGTTGTGATACTAGATCTTGCTACTTATAATGATACATAGCTTGGCTAAATGATTTCTTAGAAGCTCATGGATCTATGAACTGCATTGCGACAGAGTGAGATTAAGTGTGCAACTCCTCTTCCTTTATACGGAAATGTGGTTCCTGCAACCCTCCCTCAAACATCTCGGGTGAGACCGCATTTGATTCGCAGGTGTTGCCAGATAGGGTAAAACATGTCTAGGCCGATGTTTAGGGAGATTGCATCAGGGTGTCGACAGTGAGTAAAGCCTTGTCGACTGAAGCATGTCAACAAGTGGTTTTGTTGCTGGGACCATAGTACCAACTTACAAAAGTATCCACCGAGAACTATTGTATATTTTCGAATGCTACCTATCATTGTTTGGTGTTAACACAAAGATTTCTGCATACTCATAATTTTATTTTATGTTTCATTTCTTTTATATGTTCTTTCACATTTATTTAAGTAATTTTCTAGAATTTTTATTTTAGATGGTGTTTCAAAATCACAAAGAAGAAATGTTTAGCTAGTTGTTTACCTATTTTTATTGTGACAGTTGGGCTTAGTTGTTCTTTGTTTTAAACGTAGTTTCATTGTCATCTCGAAGCCACCTTATGGTTGGAAAACATATAAAAAATAAGGGGATTACACTCAATGTGTAAAGGTGGTGTAATGCATCATCATATGGTTGTGACTCTGTTTCTATTGCTTCAACTCATTGTTTTAATGATTTAAGTATATGTTCCATCTTCTGTTCTTTTTTTTTGTTTAGTTACGTCCTCACACGTGACATATTGAAAGTGGTGAGTGTGTCTTGTGCCAAGCTATAAAATTAAGGTTTTGTTCTAGTTTTTTCTTGGTTTCGCCAACCAAGAGGTTGAAAAGTTGACATGAGAGCATTCAATCTTCTCCATTAACATCAGTTACTCTAACATACTTGCATTGGGGAAAGAAATGTGGAGTTAGACTGATGTAGATTCCCAAGAGGCATATGATACGAAGAATTGAGAGGTTGTGACACTATAAACCTCTCAAAACAAATGAGATGCTTCTCAAAGTTCAAGATGGAAATGATGCATTTGTTACGTGGAGGATCTATGAGACTTACATGAAACCTCAAATAAAAGTAGATCTTTCTTCCTTAACACTCTAACACCCTGGTTTTGACCCCATTGCATTAATGTATATGATGTAAATATTATATCGAATCGTGACAAGGAGCACAAGGCCAAGGCCCTGTCATTGATTATTGTTTGGTATATAGGCGATCATGGTTGATGCCTATAGTTTCTGTGCTAAGTAAAGCACGTTTGTAAACATCATGTAAATATGCAAATTAACGAAAAACCCACATCTAGCTATGTCAATGCAACGAATAATGATATGGAGGCATGATTTTCCTAAGGATAAGGGAGTGGGAATGTTAAGCTTGAGCCAGTTTGGGGAAAAGCCTTGTGTCATGGGGAGAACCCATCAAAACTGTCAACTACCCTATTTCTTGTCTTCTCTTCCCAACCATCTATTCTGCCATAAGTTCGTTGAGGTAGTTATTGCTTGGAAGCGCAAGAGTATGGGAAAATTCGAATTGATCAGAGCACCCAGTTTTGGAATGCCGTGTTCATGGACAAGAAAACACCAGAACCGTATGCCAGTTTTGACCCACGCGTTCACGTTTTGGATTTACTCTCACATTTTGAGAGTTGCGGGACGTTTGGGTTCATTGATTCATTCACTGACATCTTCATTTCCTAGGAGAGTGACATTGTGGTAGTAGTGGAGCTCTTCCTGTGTGTATCCTTCGTGTTCTGCAAGTATTTATACCTGGGAAAGACTGTGATTGTTGTGTTGCAATGTTGTCTTAAACTACAGAGTGTATGAAACCCTGTGACTCGTGTTCTAGAGTAAAGCCGGTGTTGTGGAGTCTCCATATAGTTGTTGTGTTGTGCACCCTGGTTTGGGTCTGAGCTATGCACAAGACTTAGGAATGGGAGAGACGTAGAACGTGCTTGATAAACCTAGTGTGAAACCTCATGATAAGATAAGAGTGGCTAGTAAACCTGCTATGCATATCCTGAAAAGCACTGGAAGGGAAGGTGTATCCCGAGGGACTATGGAGCAGAGAAGGGGACGCTTCCTTGTGTTGGGTGTGTAGGCAGTGGAGAAGCTAGGCCAAATAGGTCTTTTGAAGGTGTTCTTAGCTCTGTAGATGAGCTCATTAGCTTCGTAGTTCTTCCTGTCCATTGCCTTGGAATCCTGATAAACCCAACAGGAAAGATGGCTTGGATGGTAGCCTGATAAACCCATCTGTTATCTTCGCTGTGTCTTCTTGTCTTTACCCTTGTGGGTAACCATTTCCTTGGAAGTCTGATAAACACAACAGGAAATATGGCTTGGATGGTAGCCTGATAAACCCATCTATTGGCTTGGTTGTGTCTTGTTGTGTTTTCCCTTGTGAGTAACCTTTGGCTAGACATTCTGATAAACCTAACTGTGAATGTTGGCTTGGCTAGTTAGCCCGATAAACCTAGCCGTGAGATGGCTTGACTATGTACAGTCTGATAAACCCATCTGTTGGCTTGACTAGTCCTTAAAGGTGAATGTTGGCTTGACTTTGTTCAGTCTGTGATACCCGACTGTGAGATGGCTTGGCTAAGTGGCTTGTGAAACCCATATGTTGGAATGTTTTACCCTGCGGCCTGATAAACCCAATTGTGTTGGCTTGGCTGAGTGTTATTGCACTCTTGGCTATGTATGAGTCTGTTGGTGTTCCCTTATTCCTTGAGGAAATCATGCCCAGCTCGAGGGTGGCGGTGCCATTCAGAGATTGATGAGCGCACTGGCATATGGTTGGGTGGAACATTGTAGCGACACAGCTGGTTGCGAGACAAGTTCTGTTCAAGATAAGTGTTCTTGTCTATGTTATTCTCTGCAATTGTATTTCTTGTATTGTAAATTGCTTGATGGAATGTGATGAACATGTTGCTGTGTTGAATTGATGCATTGTTCCTTTGAATAACTGCAATTATAGGCATCTATGTATGTGTTTCCCTCAATGCATTTTGAACTAAGTTGCAAGGTAGATTGGCCAGATAGGTAATGGCAGGAATAATCAAATCGATCCAAGACTTTAGTTAAAAAGTTGAGTTTTCTGCTAGAAATTTTCTCTTCTGCAATCTACGGGATGCGGAATGTCGATTCGCAGATCGTGGTTTCTGTAATTTTCTCCTTCCGCAGCTTCCCCTCCGTAACTTGCAAGATGCGGGATGTGGGATGTATTTTTGGAGAATGATGGATTTCCGCAGTTTTCGTTCTGCAATGGCCATTTCCGATGCGGGATGCGGGATCACGGTATCGCAATTCCTACCATTCCCAATCCCGCAAGTCAAAGTTTCCGCACCATCGATCTTCGCGGGATGATTGTCCATCGTTGATCTGTTTGTGATGCAGGATGTGGGTTGTGGGAAGTGAGATTGCAATTTTCGTAACTTCCGATTCCGCAACTCGAGCTTTCTACACCGTTGATTTTTGCGGGTGGATTTTGAACTATCGATTTGGTTCCAGTCTGCTGGACCATTTGGGATCATTGTTTTTCATCACATTTTCTCTCCGTTGTCCGATCTCCTCTGAGATATTTCCTTGCGGATAGTCGAACTAATCAACGGAAGACAGGAGGGAGCACGACTGTGTTGGAAATGTCGAGAAGTGGTTCGCGACCATGCCCTATGTTTCGATGAATAGTAAATGTTCTTGATGAAATTTTTAATTCCGCATGATTGGGGTACATGACATTGTGGTATCAGAGCTGCAGGTTGCAGCATTGGGCCTAGATGGGTCGAAAAGTAGTCAAGAGTACCCTTTGATACCAACTTGTAATACACTACATTGTGGTATCAAAGCTGTCGGTTACAGCATTGGGCCTAGATAGGTCAGGTGACAGTAAGTAAAATGGTTTTCATTTTGAATTACTGTGTATGTAACGATGGTGTCCATAACAAATTTTGCAAAGCCATAGTACATTTTGGAAAAGTGGGTTGTTGGTTCAGCCATGAGAACCTATGACAGATATAAGGCACAGGATTCCTACGAGCGTGTGCAAGATGATATGGGGGAAAACGTTCGAGCCGGAAATGATGATATAGAATCTAATGGAAGGAGATTTCAAGAGACGTGTCAGACATTGCAGCCACCATGAGAAGCCTGATTAAAGCTCAGGAAGAGCAACAGCAGCTGAATGCTGCCATGTTGCAAAGTTTGACAGACACCCAGTGACGAATGAGCTCGGGACGACGTCCAGCAAATCCAGAAGGTAGTAAAATTAGTACCAGAAGAAGGAAGAGGTCTCCTAGTGAGTCATCTAAATCAAAAGGATCCACTGAGGATTCTAGCTCTTCATCTCACGGGGAAAAGAGAAGGAGACGTTACAGGAACAGCTCACGGGATGAGTTCAAGAAGGCAAGGCCTCCTACCTTCAATGGTGAGACAAAGAATGGTCAAGAAGTTGAGGCTTGGCTTCTTGGGATGAGGAAGTATTTCCAAGTCCAGGACTATTCACGAAATATAAAAGCTAGAGTAGCCATCTTCAATTTAACTAGTAGGGCATCCATATGGTGGGAGCGCTGCAAGAAAGTGAAGAAGATTAATGAAATGAAAATTGTGTGGAAACAGTTCCAGAAGTACTTCAAGCAGAAATACCTCTCCAATAGGTACTACTATGACAAGATTAAATAATTCCATGAGCTGAGATTGGGACAGCAGACCATGGAAGAGCATGCGAACAGGTTCCTAGAACTGTTGAGATATGTCAGGTATATCAAGGATGAGAAGGTGAAAATCCAGTGTTTCCTGAGTGGATTCCTTAGTCTTACAAAGATAGAATTGAGTTTTATGAGCCTGGAACTCTTGAAGAAACCATAAGGAAAGCTAAGTATTGCTATGAGCAAAGCAGAGGCAAACTTGACTATCAAAAGACTTGGAAGGACAAGAAGAATGAGAAGTCTGACTAAAAGAAGAAAGGTTTTAAACCTTCTAACTTCATAAATCAACAGAAGTAGCCATCCCAAGCTGAAAAGCATCCAGCTAGAGTGGTAAGAGGCATTCCAAAGGTGATTTCTGTGAGGAAGATTTCAGCAATGTAGTTGAAGAAATTCTGTGGAAAAGGTTTCCAGTGGTATGCAACTCATATTTTGGAGGCAACATAGAATGAAACTCTTAGGTTGGAGGACTTCCGTGTATTGTAGGAATTTGGGGATGTTTTTCCTGATGAGATTCCATGGCTTCCTCCAAAGAGGGACATTGATTTCACGATTGAACTTGTGCTAGGAGCAGCACCAATGTCCAAGACACCCTACAGAATGAGTACGTTGGAAATGTTAGAGATGAAGATGCAGCTGCAAGAGCTGTTGGAGAAAAAGTATATCAGGTCGAGTGTGTCCCCTTGGGGAGCACCAGTTCTGTTTGTAAATAAGAAAGATGGTACACTCATATTGTGTATTGATTACAGGCAATTGGACAAAGTCACAGTAAAGAACAAGTATCATTTGCCTAGGATTGAGGACCTCTTTGATCAAATGAGAGGAGCAAAGGTATATTCCAAGATTGACTTGAGGTCGAGTTACCATCAGGTAAGAATCAAGGATGAAGACATTCAAAAGACAACCTTCAAAACAAGGTATGGACATTATGAGTTTGTAGTGGTACCATTTGGTCTCACAAATGCACCAACTACATTTATGTGCCTTATGAATAGTGTCTTCAGCAGGTTTTTGAACAAGTTTGTTCTTGTTTTTCTTCATGACATTCTTGTTTATTCTAAGAATGAGGAGGAACATGAAGAGCATTTGATATTGACATTACAATTGCTTAGGGAGCATCGGTTGTATGCAAAGTTGAGCAATTGTGACTTCTAAAGAGATATAATTCAATACTTGGGTCACATTATCTCAGAAGAGGGTATATATGTGGACCCTGACAAGATTGAAGCCATTATGAATTGGCCTATTCCAAGAAATGTGATAGATGTGAGATCTTTTATGGGACTTGCAGGATACTACAAGAGATTCATTGAAGGATTCTCCAAGGTTGCACATGCCATTACTTCTTTGCAAAAGAAGGGCATAAAGTTTGAATGGACAGTGAGGTGTGAAGAAATCTTCCAGCGGTTGAAGAATCTTCTCACAAGTGCACCGGTTTTGAAAGTTGCAAACCCAGCGAAAGATTTTGTGGTGTGTACTGATGCATGTGTCAAGTGCTTGGAGGAGTCCTTATGCAAGACAACCACACGATATGTTATGAGTCTGGAAAGTTGAAGGAACATGAGAAGAACTATGCTACTCATGATCTGGAACTTGCAGCCATAGTACATGCTCTCAAGATGTGGAGGAATTACTTGATGGGTAGAAGTTTTGAGCTAAAGACAGACCATTGTGGTCTGAAGTATTTGTTTGATCAGCCTACTCTGAATGCTAGGCAAGCCAGCTGGCTGGAGTTTTTATGTGAGTTTGATTTTGAGATCAAGAACATAAAGGGGAAAGAGAATAAGGTAGCTGATGCGCTCAGCAAGAAGGTGCAAAAAATGCATGTAGCATCCGTTAGTGTTTGTCAATCGGAGTTGAGGCAGTAGATTGTTAATCATGTTGCTAAAGATGAATTGTATGTGTAGGTTAAGGATAAATTGCAGTAACAAAGCCTTGAAAAGAGGTATGAGGGATATAACTTGGAACAAGATGGACTTCTTACTTACAAGAACCGAATCTGCATTCCAAATGTAGCAGATTTAAGGAGAGTTGTTATGGACGAGATCCATCAAGCTCCATATTCTAGTCACCCAAGATATCAAAAGACAATTGCTACAGCTAGAAAGCAGTACTTTTGGCCAAGAATGAAAAAGGACATGGTTGAATACATTTCCAGGTGCATGAAATGTCAGCAGGTGAAGGTTGAGCATCAACACCCAACAAGTTGGTTGCAGCCTTTTCCAGTTCCCGAATGGAAATGGGAAGTTGTTTCCATGGATTTCATTGTAAGATTGCCAATGACTTGGAGACAACATGATTCCATCATGGTTGCGGTGGACAAGTTGACAAAGACAGCACATTTTATACCGGTTAAGTCTACGCATAAGACTGATGACATTGCAAAGATCTTCATGAAGGAGGTTTTCAAATTGCATGGATTTCCAAAGGCAATAGTCTCTGACAGAGATGTCAAGTTCAATTCCAATTTTTGGAAGGGTTTGTTTGCGGATTTGAGTACAAAGTGGAACTCCAGCACTGCCTACCATCCTCATACTAATGGGCATACAGAGAGGTTAAATCAAGTGCTTAAAGACATGCTTCGCATGTACGTGATAGACAAACCAACCAAGTGGGAAGATTATTTACACCTGGTAGAGTTTTCTTATAACAATGGACAGCAAGCATTCTTGGGGATGAGTCCATATGAAGCTTTGTATGGGCAGGAGGAATAGGACACCAGTGACTTGGGATAATCCAGTGAACATAGTGGTGATTTCTCCAGAATTGCTCAAGGAGATGGAGAAGGAAGTTGTAAAGATCAGGAAGAATCTCAAGGCAGCCCAGGAAAGACAGAAAAGCTATGTTGATAAGCATAGGGTGAACAAAGAGTTCAGTATTGGGGATCATGTTTACCTCTGAGTGAGGGCAAAGCAGAGTTCCTTGAAGCTTAGGAGTTGTGCCAAGCTGTCACCTAGATACTGTGGGTCGTTCAAAGTGCTTGAAAGAATAGGGTCAGTTGCATATACACTTGCATTGCCTACTAGCACTAGGGCTCACAATGTTTTTCATGTTTATTTGCTTAAGAAATATATACATGACCCTAACCATGTGATAAATTGGGATGTGATTCAAGTGGAACCCGAGGGAGAGTTCCAAATCAAGCCAATGCGCATCCTCAATAGGAAGGTCACCATGCTCCGAAACTGAGCCATAAGACAGGTAAAGGTGTAGTGGGAGCACTACAGTCCTGAAGAGGCTACATGGGAGCTAAAGGATGCCATGTGATTGGCACATCCATTTTTGTTCAAATCTACGAAGCGCTGAAGCGATGCCAGTGTAGAATTTTGTTCAATTTTGTAAGCACTAAGGATAGTGTTATTGAAGGGGGGGGGGGGAATGTAACACCCCAGTTTTGACCCCGTTGCATTAATGTATATGATGTATATATTACATCAAATTGTGACAAGGAGCTCAAGGCCAACGCCTTGTCATTGATTAATATTTGGTATATAGGCAATCATGGTTGATGCCTATGGTTTATGTGCTAAGTCAAGCACATTTGTAAACATCATGTAAATATCCAAATTAATGAAAAACCCACAGCCAACTATGTCAATGCAACGAATAGTGAGATGGGGGCATGATTTTCCTAAGGATAAGGGGCTGGGAATGTTAACCTTGAGCCAGTTTGGGGAAAATCCATGTGTCATGGGGAGAACCCATCAAAACTGTCAACTATCATCTTTCTTGTCTTCTCTTTCCAACCATTTATTCTACCAAAAGGTGGTTGAGGTAGTTATTGCTTGGAAGGGGAACAGTATGGTAAAATTCAAATTGAGCAGAGCACCCAGTTTTGGAATGTCGTGTTTTGCTTGCATGGACAAGAAAACACCAAAATTGTATGCCAGTTTTGACCCATGCGTTCACGTTTTGGATTTACTCTCATGTTTTAAGAGCTACAGGACGCTCGGGTTCATTGACTCATTCACCACCATCTTTGTTTCCCAGGAGAGTGACATTGTGGTAGCAGCGGAGCTCTCCCTATGTGTATCCTTCGCGTTATGCGAGTGTTTTTCCCTAAGAAATACTATGATTGTTGTGTTGCAGCGTTGTCTTAAACTACATAGTGTATGAGACCCTGTTACTCGTGTCCCAGAGTAAAGCCAGTGTTGTGGAGTCTCCCTATGGTTGTTGTGTTGTGCACTCTGGTTCGAGTCTGAGCTATGCACAAGACTTAGAAATGGGAGAGATGTAGAACGTGCTTGATAAACCTAGTGTGGAAACCCACGATAAGATAAGAGTGGTTGGTAAACTTGCTATGCACATCCTGAAGAGTACTGGAAGGGAAGGTGTAGCCCGAGGGACTATCAAGCAAAGAAGGGGACACTTCCTTGTGTTGGGTGTGTAGGCAGTGGGGAATCCAGGCTAGATAGGTCTTGTGAAGGTGTTCTTAGCTCTGTAGATGAGCTCACTAGCTTAGCAGTTTTTCTTTCACATTACCTTGGAATCCTGATAAACCCAACGGGAAAGATGGCTTGGCAGGTAGCCTAATAAACCCATTTGTTGGCTTGGTTGTGTCTTGTTGTGTTTACCCTTGTGGGTAGACATTGCCTTGGAAGCCTGATAAACCCAACGGGAAAGATGGCTTGGCTAGTAGCCTAATAAACCCATTTGTTGGCTTCACTGTGTCTTGTTATGTTTGCCCTTGTGAGTAACCTTTGGCTGGAGAGTCTGACAAACCCAATTGTGAATGCTAGCTTGGCTAGTTAGCCTACTTTGGGATCATCATCAGGAGACCAATGAAGCCTAAGGTGAGGTAAAGAAGCCCAGATAGTATAAATACGTATTTGATTTTGTGAAGTATACTTATGAAGAGGTCATTTCTAGGTTTCAAATAGCGGAATTGGTTTTTTATATTTTTTTTTAATTTTTAATATTATTATAACTATTAATTTAATTATAATTCATTTTAAGTTTTAATACACTTGACATTCTTATTTATAATTAAAAAAATTTATAATGGCAAGAATGATCAAATCGATCCAAGACTTCAGTTAAAAAGTTAAGTTTTTTGCTAGAAATCTTCTTTTTCGCAGTCTGCGGGATGCGAGATGAGGAATGCTGATTTGCAAATCGTGGTTTCTGCAATTTTCTCCTTCCGCAGCTTCCCCTCTGTAACTTGCAGGATGCAAGATACGGCTTGTATTTTTGGAGAATGACGACTTTCTGCAGTTTTCGATCTACAACGGTCATTTCCGATGCGAGGTGCAGGATGCGGGATCGCAGTGTCGCGATTCCCACCGTTCCCAATCCTGCAAGTCAAAGTTTCTGCACCGTCAATCTTTGCAGGATGATAGTCCATCGTTGATCTGTTCCTGATGCGGGATGTGGGTTGCAAGAAGTGAGATTGCAATTTTTGTAACTTCCGATTCCACAACTCAGGCTTTCCGCACCGTTGATTTTTGCAAGTGGATTCCGAATCGTCGATTTGGTTTCAGTCTGCAAGACCGTTTGGGATCATTGTTTTCCATTGAGTTTTATCTCCGCCGTCTAATCTCCTCTGAGATCTTTCCTTGCAGATCATTGAACTAATCAATGGAAGATGGGAGGGAGCGTGACAGTGTTGAAAATGTCAAGAAGTGGTTCGTGACCATGCCCTATGTTTCGATGAACAGTAAAGATTCTCGATAAAAATTTTAACTCCGCATGATTGGGGTATGGGTACTATTACCACCTAAGTTGTACTTAGTGGTTTTTTATCAAGTGAGCCTGGCGAACTGGACAAGGATAACTTGTTCAGACTTCAAAAGACCTTTGGAAGTACTTCTGGGAAGTGCTTGTTGTACTATATCACATGTTCATACCCCATGGGGGAATTGTAATAAATGTTCTGGCATGATAGTGTCTGTAAAAGACTCGGTCTCTTAGACTTTATTTGTCAATCCGATCAGCCCAGGGTGTTTTTTCCCTTGGTTATTATTGGTTGTTGACTAAACAATTGATAATTTCTGAGTTTTTCACTCCATACCTCCAAAGTTAGGGTGGTCAGCTTGGCATTTAGGCCTATTGAGGTTATTAGAGTCTATGTGTCAATGTATAAACATGCTAGACATCATGGTCGAGTCATATGAACATGTCTAAGTCCCCCTAGGTTTTTTCAATTTTTCAAATTTTTAGTCTTTTCAGTGTTTTTTATTAAAATTTAATTTTTCCAAAACTTTGGCTATTTTTTAATAGTTTAATTGGAAAAATTGATTTTGTAATAAAAGTGGGCCAAATAATCAGTTTCAATCATGTAGGTGCTCATTTTCAAGCTAAGAGCACCATGTAAACCCATGGACTCACTTTTTCCTAGTTTGATTTTCTATCACTCACATCAGAAAGCCCCAAAAAATCATTTATTGATTATTTTAATTAATAAATTGATGAATAGTGGAGCAAATCCAAAATCATAGATTAGTGGATTCTCAGCCGATTTGATTGAAATCAGTCAAACCTGAACCAGATTGACTGGATCTGACAAATCCTTGACTGAAGGAGGTGATAAAATCATATCCAGAGTTGATCTTCCATAGCTTTTATGGGGAATTGCGCCCTCTCTCTCTCCTCCACACGTGTGGGCTCTCCTGGGAGCTCTGTGGACTGATGTGTTGGTTTATGGGTTGATGTGTCAGCTCAATAAATCCCCCAGTTGACAAGTAGGCTCACTTCAGCTTCAGATCTGCATTGATTGACTCTCCATCAGCTGATTTGATCTGTCTCCTTGGGATTTATGCCCCCCCTAGGCTGGATCTCCTGATTTTTGTATAAATCAACCACAAGCAGCCTCTTCCAAGCTAGTTAGAGTTGGATTGAAGGGCTTGCTATTGTAATATTTTGATTGTTGGAATAAAAAAGCTTTGGAGGCCAAATGGTGTAATGCTCTCATGTGTGTGGATTAAGCATTGTCTTACGGCTATTGATGTTGTCGGCTTTTCTCTCAATTTATGCTTCTGAACCCTGTCTGGCTTGAACAATTCAGCTGAATCAATAGGAGTATAGTTGGGCAAGTAAGGATACTTGTTTTTTCTATATCTCATAGCATATATGTTTGAGGATCTAAATTATACATGTTTAATAAGTTTATTTGCATGTAATTCTTGTCTTTTTTTCATATATATATCCAGATCTCATGAGGTTTCATGTAGGATTGTGTGTTTAGCTTTCAGGTAACAAAGATTGGACGAGTTGTGGATCTAGTTTGACTCCACTGTACATCCAAAAACTTTATGAAGGCATTGCCCCTCTGTATTCCACTAACAAGTTTCCATTGCAGATCCATCCAACAACGGCCCTTTCCCCTTCTCCTCCTCCTTTCTATTAAAATCAATCTTCTAGTTACCTGTCTCTTCCTCTTATGATCAGATCTAGTTCTAAGAATTGAATATATATTGTTAGATCTATTTTATAAGAGTTTTTCTACTTAGATCTATAATTTCATAAAGAATATCAGTTCATAAAAATAGATCTAGGTGTAGAAAATTCCCTATTTACAAGTAGCTAAAGCATAGATCTAAAGCTTGCTCATAAGGTACCTTCCTTTTTAGTTCTTCAAAGATTTAAATTCTACAATGAAAGTGCACATCTCATTGGCTGCCCAAACAGCAAGCCAAGATCCGAAGGAAAGCTTGCTTTTCTTTGTTCATTTTTTGCAGAAATTAGATTACCCCTGTTTAACAATTTTTACTTAGCTTTTTTTTGTAATTAGCGTGGTAACCCAAAACACTTTTAAAGTGTGTTTGGGCACATTTGATTTTAATTGCTCACTGATTTTTTAGCAGGTCTAACATAAAAGAGAAGGAGACTCTGCCAAATTTCCGACTCTTGGACGAACCAGAGCTTCCTAGAAGCTTCCCCCACCGTTGTGTTTTAATTCAAGCTTGTTACAAGCTATTGTAAGCCTTTGGATCCCAGATAACAAGGACCAAAGTGCATCAATTTCAATTTGTTGATATTGTAAATCGTTGCTAATAAAAAGAAGAGGTCCTTTCAAGCCTATTCACCATCCCCCCTAGGTGAATTTGCGTCGGTGTCAATTTTTTACATTTTGTTCATCTCTTTTCAATCTAGCATAGTTCTAATCTGCAGGGTAGTATACTTTGATTTATTATCATTTCCATATTCCATATTTGAGATTTCAAAGTAATTTTAATACTTACCCCACGACTTTTTGATTGACCCGAAAGGGGAAAGAGATGCGTGGAAAGACTGATTAGAAAACCGGAATTGTGTATCTATGTTTTCATTTTCATTAATTGTTTTATCAACTATTATAAAATTAACCCCTTCTTAATTCCCCAATTGAGATCCACTTGGATCGAAAGAGGTTCCTAGAGGGTTTTATTTTTAACAAGAACACCCATCTCAAAATTTACTAAAATTGACAAGACTCTGGTGTGTATGCTCTGCACTTAGCTGCAGTTCGTCCGATCAATCAAGCTGTATCAAAAGCACTTAAGTGACTAGAATAATTAGGATTCACTCTCTCAAATTGACAAACCATCAGGTGAAAATCTAACACCTAGATCAAACCATTACGGTGGCAAAATACCCAAAGAAAGCGAGAACTCCTAAAAAGTGACCTTGGGGTATCGATCTCTGTCACACCCTAACGGGTGCGTTATGAACAATAGCCCCAAAGACTCCATTCAGCCCACATATTCCTTGCGGGTAGCCATGAAGGTTTAGTTTTGGGCATACTCCAAGTACTCTCAGGTATATCTGGAGTCCACCCCTTCGCTTAATTTTAATCAACTCATATTTCACATTAACTTAAAACGTACCAAGAGGCAATTGCAAAACATTCACTCCAAGCACATGCAAGTACATTGATTATCTATTGACTCCATTTTAAGGCACTGGCTATTTTCTTGCTATATATATATATGAATGAATTACTTAGGAGTTTGAAATTTAACCATAAACAACCATAGATGACAAGATACAAAATAATTTAACATCACCATACTAAATAATTTTTCCTTAGTAACTTAATAGGGTCTACCCCCCTTGGCTTCGTTAGGAGTTGAGCCTAAACGGAGCAGTCAAGAACAAGATGACAGCCTTGACTCGAGACTTGCCCCCAAGGATACATCGAGTGGCTTGAAGATTTCAGCCACGTGACCCAGGTGTGTGAAAGGCGGCAACACCTTTTTGGCGTCGTTGCCGAGGATAAATCTTGTTATTCCCGAGTACAACTTTTGTTTTCTTCCTTTTTGTTTTTTCTTTGTTTGATGAATGCTTAGAGTAGATCTTTAATTTTCATCTGGCGACTCCACTGACTTTTTTTCAGTTTTTATTTTTACAAAGAAAAACAAAAAATATTTTTTGTGAAAAGATTTATAAATGCTTATTTTTCTTTTTCGCGTGGGGACTCCATTGAAAGGATAAAACCCTATTATCTCATAAACTTGTGAAGTTTTGTTGTGTGTAGATGAGCCCATGCGACATGTTAAAACCTTTAAAGCTCATCGCTTGACAGCTTCACCTTTTCAGTACAAGGTTTAATGGTTATATCAAATGCATACTATTAATTTTTGATATGGATGAATTAAAAGAGAAATATGGTGCCCAGATAACCGGAATGTTTCAACCTATCGATTTCTCAAACATCTCGGGTTTTGCTAACTGTTGTAATGGTTTGGGGGATGCATATAACTCGCTTCCGTCATTTCATAGAAATTATGGTGATTCGGCCATCTTGAATGTCAAATCTTTCCTTCCGTTGATTGTTGACTCCAATATTCTTCATGAAGACAATATGATGGAAATGTTTGCTAGTATTTTTTGGGGTGAGGCCTATTGTTGGTTCTATTAGGGCCTTCCTAATAAATGTATAACTTCTTTCGCAAGCTTCCTTTGGATGTTTTTAAAGCAATGGCATGATGGTAGGGGTAGTATGAATGGTTTTAAAAAGTTCCTTGAAAAGATCTGTACCTTCTACCTATCTAGGACAGAGTATCACACGGAAACATATGATGGACCTTTTGCCATGATACAAAGTATTGAAAACTTGGAATCACTTCTTGAACATTTAAGTGAAGAGGAGGTTCATGATACTCCCATCAAAGAGTTTCCTCATAGTTATTCGAGAAAGGAAATAAGTAGCTTATTAAAGAATATGAGGTATCTCCCAATACAAAGCAAGACTCTAAGGAAGGGAAAATCCAAGATGATCCTATTGAAGAGCTTCAGGAGGAGCCCATGATGGAACACATTATTGAAGACTCTCCTCATGTCACCATCGCTGAAAACATTGAAGATTTGAGGTATTCTCAAGTGTGTTGCAATGCTGATATTTTTCCAGAAATCCCTCTAGAGAAACCCACTGAGCAACACATCCCAAGTGGTCCCATTGAATATGTCCAAAAAGTTTCCTTGATTGAAGATAATATTGAAGATCCTCTTCATGATATCATAACAGAAGCCTATAAAAAAACTTATGATAAGATCAGTATAGTGTGTGGTGACACTAGACCTTGTTCTCCTCATGTTGATGAAGGTTTGGAAAGTTTATTGCCTTGTAACATTTTATCTGAAGAATATTGTTATTAATACAAGGAAGACATGGATAGGCAGGAGCATGATGACATGGATGAAGAGTCCCCCACATATGACATGGATGGGAGTGACGACTATTGGAATTTCATAGACAATCCAACTTGTGAAAATCCTATGGAGAATCCCATCCATGATATGTCCAACAATGGGAGTGTCTATTCAAAAATTTGTTGAAGTCCAATCTACGATACGTCCATAGAAGGGAGCATAGATCTGGATGCCTGGGAAAACCTTAGTATGGAAGAGGAGCATTCAGAATTTTCACGTGATCATTCAGAGTCATACCATGTAGAGCCGCAGAAGGGTATCAGTAATGAAGACATTAAGAAACAGTATTGTGAAAAGTCAGATGGAATATCAATCTCAGCCATCTTTTTCACATATAGAGGTTCCTTATGATTTGGAGCTACTTGGGGTTTGTGCAACAAGTTATCATTTGATAAGCCTCAGTGATTAGTATGATAATGTAGTCAGTCTGCCTCATCATTCTAATTGGTATGTCAGTCTTATCCAGTCATGGATAGAAACAACCTGCATGAGCACAATACAAGTTGGGGAAGAATTTTTATGACATTATTCATTCCTATGATCTCCCATCCATCCCGCCCATTCTGAATCATCACGCACGTTTGCAATTTCTAAATAAGGTATCCTTACTTTGGCTAATAACCAAAGACAAGGAAAAAAAATTGTATGATAATAAAATGCTTATAGGTGGTCACATTGGATTTTTTATTACACTTAACCCTTTTTATATCATGCTTAGAGTAGGAAAATAAGCTCCTTGAAAGAGAGCATTTATTTTCTGCATTTCTATTTTATACTTAGCTATAATAAAACTTTGCTTCTTTTAGTTAGTTACATTTATTTTGTTTAAATAAATCAGCTTAAAAGTTCATTTGGTTTTTTATAAAACTTGTGCTACTGAGGTTTTTCTTGTCAAGTTGAGATGTTTTTATAGGGTATATAAACCAGAGATTCTGGTGTTCTCGTATCCTCTCCTTGCCTTAAAGACCAGATCGAGCACATGTCCCACAGTTGGAGCCAGAATGTTACCACCTAAGTTGTACTTAGTGGCTTTTTATCAAGTAAGCGTGGTGAACCGGACAAAGATAACTTGTTCGGACTTTAGAAGACCTTTGGAAGTACTTTTGGGAAGTGCTTGTTGTACTATATCACATGTTCATACCCCATGGAGGAATTGTAATAAATGTTCTAGCATGATAGCGTTTGTAAAAGGCTCAGTCTCTTAGAGTTTATTTGTCAATCCGATCAGCCCATGGTGTTTTTTCCCTTGGTTATTATTGGTTGTTGACTAAATGACTGATCATTTCTGAGTTTTTCACTCCATACCTCCAAAGTTAGGGTGGTCAGCTTGGCATTTAGGCTTATTGAGGTTATTAAAGTCTATGTGTCAATCTATAAACATGCTAGACATCATGGTCGAGTCATATGAACATGTCTTAGTACCCCTAGGTTTTTTCAATTTTTCAAATTTTTAGTCTTTTTAGTGTCTTTTATTAAAATTCAATTTTTCCAAAACTTAGGCTATTTTTTAATAGTTTAATTGAAAAAAATGATTTTGTAATAAAAGTGGGCCAAATAATTGGTTTCAGTCATGTAGATGCTCATTTTCAAGCTAACAGCACCATGTAAACCCATGGACCCACTTTTTCCTAGTTTTGGGTGATTTTCCATCACTCAGGTCAAAAAGCCCCAAAAAATCATTTATTGGTTATTTTAATTAATAAATTGATGAATAATGGAGCAAATTCAAAATCATAGATCAGTGGATTCTCAGCCGATTTGATTGAAATCAGTCAGATCTTAACCAGATTGACTAGATCTGACAAATCCTTGACTAAAGGAGGTGATCAAATCAGATCCAAAGTTGATCTTCAACAACTTCTATGGGGAATTACGCCCTCTCTCTCTCCTCCACACGTGTGGGCTCTCCTGGCAGCTATGTGGACTGATGTGTCGGTTTATGGGTTGATGTGTCAGCTCAATCAAGCCCCCGATTGACAAGTAGGCTCAGTTTAGCTTCAGATCTGCATTGATTGACTCTCCATTAGCTGATTTGATCTGTCTCCATGGGATTTGCACCCCCCTTGGGCCGGATCTCCTGGTTTTTGTATAAACCAAGCACAAGCAGCCTCTTCCAAGCTAGTTAGAGTTGGATTGAAGGGCTTACAATTGTAACACTGTTGTAAACTTTTGATTGTTGGAATTAAGAAGCTTTTGAGGCCAAATGGCGTAATGCTTTCATGTGTGTGGATTAAGCATTGTCTTACGGCTATTGATGTTGCCGGCTTTTCTCTGAATTTCTTGATCTGAGCCTTGTCTGGCTTGAACGATTCAACTGAATCAATAGAAATATAGTTGGGCAAGTAAAGTTACTCGTTTTTTCTATATCTCATAGCATATATGTTTGAGGATATAGATTATACATGTTTAATAAGTTTATTTGCATGTAATTCTTGTCTCTCTTTCATATATATATCCAGATCTCATGATGTTTCGTGTAGGATTGTGTGTTTAGCTTCCAGGTAGCAAGGATTGGACGAGCTGTGGATCTAGTTTGACTCCACTGTATATCCAAAAACTTTGTGAAGGCATTGCCTCTCTGTATTCCACTAACAAGTTTCCATTGCAGATCCATCCAACAACAGGTCTTTCCCCTTCTCTTCCTCCTTTCTATTAAAATCATTCTTCCGGCTACCTGTCTCTTCCTCTTATGATCATATCTAGTTCTACGAATTGAATATATATTGTTAGATCTATTTTATAAGAGTTTTGTTGCTTAGATCTATAATTTCATAAAGAATATCAGTTCATAAAGATAGATTTAGGTGTAGAAAATTCCATTTTTGCAAGTAGCTAAAGCATAGATCTAAAGCTTGCTCATAAGGTACCTTTTTTGTTCTTCAAAGATTTAAATTCTGCAATAAAAGTGCACATCTCATTGGCTGCCCAAACAGGAAGCCAAGATCCCAAGGAAAGCTTCATTTCCTTGGTTCCTTTTTTGCAGAAATTAGATTACCTCTGTTTAACAATTTTTACTTAGTTTTTTTTTGGTAATTAGCGTGGTGACCAAAAACACTTTTAAAGTGTGTTTAGGCACATTTGATTTTAATTGCTCGCTGTTTTTTAGCAAGTATAACATAAAAGAGAAAGAGGCTCTGCCAAATTTCCGACTCTTGGACAAACCAGAGCTTCCCGGAAGCTTCCACCACCG